>OX359272.1:13525000-13530000 GCA_947179155.2 Hedera helix | reverse complement strand
TTGGTATAAGGAACTTATCATGAATCCACTGATTTCTGCCGCTTCCGTTATTGCTGCTGGATTGGCTGTAGGGCTTGCTTCTATTGGACCTGGAGTTGGTCAAGGTACTGCTGTGGGCCAAGCTGTAGAAGGTATCGCGAGACAGCCCGAGGCGGAGGGAAAAATACGAGGTACTTTATTGCTTAGTCTAGCTTTTATGGAAGCTTTAACAATTTATGGCCTGGTTGTAGCATTAGCACTTTTATTTGCGAATCCTTTTGTTTAATCTTAGAAATCTGAAAAAGAAATTTTTTTCTTATTTTATTGCCTTGGACTTGTCATTTGCTTTTTCGAATTATATCAAGATTTCATTCCTACAATTTCTTATTCGTTGAGAAAATAACCCACGGGAATGGCTGATTTGCGGATGAGGAATTAGCATACCGACTCGCTTTCATCCTTCCCGTTCGTAGCGTAGTCCAAGGATGTAATATCCCGGATATTTAAATGAATTAGAAATAAAATATTTAATATTTAATAAAGGTTGGAGTTTGATAACCTAGTAGTGATAGATAAATAGAGGTCCAAATTAAATTTAACGGACTAACTTAGATATGGTGATATCAAAATTTTTAATAAGTTAGCAAGTAAAGTGATAATTCAATAAACTTGACTAACAGCAAGTCTAATTAAATTAAGAGAATTAATTAGTGGAGTTATGTAATTATGCGACGTGGTTGCGTGTAAATTAAATATGTATTTATATGAATATATATATGCGTGCATATTTAGTAACATAATAAAATGGTTAATTAAATTGTGATAAATAGATAGATTAATATTAAATTAATCCAATTTGAATTAAAAGGTTTATTGTGGAATTAATTTAGTTAATATATTGATTATATTCATTAATCAATATTTATGCAAATTATTATTTGTGAGGAATAATTATGTAATTTATATAATTATAAATTATATAAAGTAGTTGAGTTAATTAAGGGAGAATAGTAATTGTATATATGTACAATATTTAATTTCATATATACGTGTATATATATATAAAGGGATTAAATTAATTGTGTAATTTTAAGTAGTAATTGAATATATTAAATGAATATATTCTATGATTAAATAAATCATTGTAAATGATTTATGGGAGTGAGAAATTTTATTATACAATTATTTGTGTAATATTAATTAAATAATTTAATAAATTATTTAAATAAGAAATTGAGTAAATATATTATTATTTTAATGTATTTTCAAGTAAATGGAATTATTTTCATAATTGATGAGAAATGAATTATTTAATGTAAATGTATTAAATAATTTAATTTATGGCCTAAATAATATATATTAAATTATATATTGTATTTATTTTAATTTCATAATTTATTGTGAAATTGTTTTGATGTAAAGTAATGTGTATAAATAATATATATAGTTTATATATATTATTATTAGCGAACACACTCTAAAGTTTTAATATCAAAATAATTGACAAGTTGTCATTAATTAAATATTCAATTAAATTGAATATAATGAGTGAATTAAATTTTATAAATTAATTAATATAATAATTAATTAATGTAGATAATGTAAAATATTATTAATAATATTATTAGTCCATTTAGTAATTTAATACTTATGGGTTAGAATATTTAATTATTTATTCAATCTAATTATTTATTTAATCATGGATTGAATAATTAATGTGTAAATTATTAAATTAGTCCAACATGGGTCAATTAGTAGCCCAAGTGGAGAATAATATAATTTGACAATTTAGTAGCCCAAACAATTTAATAGAAGCCCAATTGGTATTTTAAATTAAAACCCAATGATTGACCCACTTGAAAAATACTTAATTAAACTATTATTTATAAAAAAAAAGTGAGCAAAAGACAAACTTTTTGGGACAAGTTGATAGATGTTGCCGGCAAGGATAAGAATAAAAGAGTGAGATTGATTGTTATTTTATTATTTAATTATTTATTAATTAGGTTGCTTGTTTTAATTTTTTTTGGTGAGTCTTTTCCCACAAAATCCTCACCAACTAAGGCATGGGTTAGCTTTCTTGAGCAAGTATCCAAGTAAAGAGCATCATGAATTATAGATATAATTTTTATATCTAAGAATTTTGCAAGTATACTTGAAATTGTAAGACATTACACTTCATTTATTTTTTCCAAGTTCTAAAAGAGAGAGAGTTTGAGAGAAATAGCTTGGGAGAGTAAGTATTTTGAGAGAAGGCATGGAGAAGGTAGAGAATGAGTTCTTGGTTCATATCTTCAAGTTGCACAACCCACTTTGGAAGAAAAATGAAGATAGCCATTAGAATGAGGTAATGGTTATTTTAAATGTAGTTTATTTTTATTTAATTAAATAAACCAACATGTGTATATAAATATATTAATGTAGTTAATAATATGTAGTAGTAATATTTATGCCATGATTGAGTTTAATATACTTGGTTTGTGTTTTGGTATAATTTATATGCTAAAAACATGTGATTGGTGGTGTTAAATCAAGTCTCAAAGTAATGACAAGAAATTATTTTTTATAAAATTTAGATTTAATGTTATAATATTATAGAACATTAAATCATGAGAAAAACAAAATTTGAATCACTCAAAATGGAGTTATACACAAAAAGTTATGATTTGTGGTAGTTTATGTGATGTAAAAATTTTTATAAAAATTTTTAATATTAAATCATGAAAAATTATATTTTCATGTTATAAATTGATATTAAGTGTTGGGTAATTTTTTTGGATTTTTATTGAGGACTTAAAGATTTCTTGAAGGTATAAATTTTATTAAGTTGTGTATTAAAATAGCCACTGTTCATGATCTGCTGAAAGAGAAAAAAAAAGAGGGTTACCGCGCAATGCGCGCAAGCAATTATAACTGTCGGACACGGAGTCAAAACGGCGTCGTTTTGGCGAATAAAGATTTCATCCGCGCGCAATGCGCGGAAGCCAGTTACGGTGACTTAAAACGGCACCGTTTTGGAACATTAGAATTTGTCAGCGCGCAATGCGCGAGATACCATTTTGGCGAAATTATATTTTTGCCCCTCCGGTCTCTTTTCTGCGAAATTACGATACTGCCCCTCCGTTCGGTTTTCTGTTTAATTACGATTTTGCCATTCTAGATAATTTTAATTAATTTAAAAGTTTAAAAATTAATTAAAAATTTTAACAAAAATAATAATAATACAAAAATGATATTTAGGTATATAATATTATATTTTTCAAATATAATAAGTATTTAGGATTAATATTTAAATGTTGTAAATATTAATCTAGTTAGTTTAATGTTATATTTTTCAAATATAATAAGTATTTAGGATTAATATTTAAATATTGTAAATATTAATCTATTTAGTTTAATATTATATTTTTCAAATATAATAAGTATTTAGGATTAATATTTAAATGTTAAATATTAATCTAGTTAGATTAATATTATATCTTCTGAATTTATGATTAAACTAATTGTTTATTATTTAATTAATATTAAATAATAAACAAGGATGATAAATTAATTAATTATTATTTAATTACTATTAAATAATAATTAAAGACAACTAAGATTGAGTATTTAATTATTTATTATTTGAATAATTTTAAATAATAAATAAATCTAGTAAGTTATTATTTATTATTAAATAATAACTAAAGGTAGTTAATTACTTACTATTTAATTAATGATAAATAGTAATTAAATGAAATTAGATTTAATGAAATAAAGAAAATGTCTTTTAACTCTTTTGTTTATACAATTATAATAAATTGTTTAATAGTTTAATAAGTGTCAAACACTTAAGAAAAATATTTTCTAATTTATTAAATTATTAACCTAATTTGATTGAGGGTCTATAAGGTTAATAATATTGTTTTGACTGATATAAATTATGTGTTAGTACTTATTTGTGGTAGATAAGTTTCTTAATGAGCGTATAGTTGTACAAGTACGCTGTACTAATTATTAGACCAACTTTACTAATGTTAGGTCTTTCAAAGCCAGTTAGTTAAAGCTAGACATTAATTGTAGCTGAGCAAACAGACAAGTTTCCTAAACCCTACTCAATTTATATTCGAGCAGGATATATTATTTTATTGTTCAAGTTCCTAACTCAAACTCAAGTTATTATGTTGCAAGCATGCTATGGTTTAATTTTGTATAATTATTCCACCTCTTTAAATTATTGATTCGCACATAGTGCTTGTTGCATGTGTTCATCAGGTATGAAAGACTGATCACCTTCATTACCATAAGGTTCAGTTAAATTTGTTCATGGTCATTATTGACACTCAAAATTAATTAATTCAGTCATTCAATTATTGAAATTATGACTCGTACTCTTTCACAATTATTATATTGTTGAAAATTCAAAAGCTTATTCTTTCTTTCAATCATGATATATCGTTATCGTATTTAAACTTGCTGAGCAAAGTCGTTGCTCACTCTTGCTATATCATGATAACAAATTTCAAAATTTTACGAATGTCCAAGGAGAGACGGAGACAGAAGCAACAGACAAGATTATAGTGTTATGCATTATAACTAAATTGTTATATGATGTAAGTATTTATGTAAACCTTTTTATGAATCTAAAGGTATATATGTAAGTTAAGGTTAGAAACCTTGGGAAATGTTGTAGAATAAACAATTTATGTTTATATATTCCGCATTAGTTATAGAACGTGTATGAAGATGATGTATCGTGACGTACCGAGTCTAGGGTTAAAGGAACCCGGATTTGGGGTCGTTACAAAGGACCCCCTTTTTAGGAAGGATTGCAACAAAGGGGTAATTCGCCATTTTTAAATCGAATTTTTTTTTACTCGATTAAAAAAAAGGAAAGTTTCTATATAAAAAAAGAACGGGGGCAAAGTTATACAAAAAGAACTCTGTTCTTTTTTTTTTTTTAGTCTATCTATAAGAGGAGATCATATGAAAAATGTAACCGATTCTTTCGTTTCTTTTGGCCACTGGCCGTCCGCCGGGAG
>OX359272.1:13412500-13517500 GCA_947179155.2 Hedera helix | reverse complement strand
AATAGTTAATGGTATAGTTTAGAATTATAAATATTGTTTCTTTACAACTACATTTTATAAATCCATTGAGATAGCAAGTTGTAATATTGTATAATCGGGTTCATATAAGTAATAAATTCAAAGTATAATTTTGAATTTCAGTAATACTTTAAAACTAAAAATTGGCCTGGTCTATTTAAGCAATTAAAAGAATAACACAAGTGGTAGAAGATTTTCTTAACATGTTATATATATATACACACACACATATATTTGTTGGACAGAGAAAGTAACAAAGAGCTAGTATGTGATTATTGTGAAGTCGACAGAGTACTAGTTACACCTCAAAATTTGTCTAGTTTCTTTCTCGTAATTTCACCTATATTTTGGCAAACACAGTATAAGAATGGTTAATTTGATTTTAAAAAGTCAAAATTGCATGTGCATTTAATTTGGGAAGGAGGAAGTATATACCAGCAGAAAATAATAGACAACTTTGGTTGCATCCCATAACCCAATTTAAACACAACCTGATTCCAAATGAATGTAGCCTTGGGTGTTTACAAAAGAAAATATTGTTTTTATCTAAATAGATAACCATACCATAATCTACTGATAATTGATGAGCAGCCCATACTTGCAGATTATTGTTCATATTTGTCTGTATTGGCTACCAGAGTTACTATTATTTTTATAAGAATTAAGATTTTGTTTTGCTAGTGACGGTGGAATTCCACATGTTAAAAGCTTTCCGAGTTGAAGAATGATGAACCCAAGTTGGTACTACTAATCTCGAAACCGAATTAATTAATAAATTATAAATTGTATACAAAACATAATGCTAACAATCATCAAAAATGGATATTTCTACTAGAATATAATATCTAACTATAAATAACTTTGACTTAAAGACAAATATGGAATATGTTTTTTTATCAAATTAAACATTGTTAACTGTTTAATTTTGATATAACATAATATAGAGCTTATTTATTTTCAGAGCAAAGATTTTATTATTGTCTCTGTATTTATTTTTTTCTTTTATTTTTGCTTTTACTCTTTCTTTTATTTTCTCATGTACCCGATGATTGATATGTTCTAGTGCAATGATGGTAATCTATTTGACTAATCGCCTTGACATCAATAGATCTAGTAGTAACTAGTAATGATTCATTAGGCGCTGGGAAGTGCTCCAAATTAGACTCCTCAGGATCAGTTTCATGGAACAAATAAAATATTTAAAAACAAATCATTATTACCACCACCAACTAGTTGAATAACACGACATACAGAGTCGAAAATGACATGGTTGACATTCAAGCATTGGAGAACCAGCACGTATGTGACCACCACAATATCCACACTTGGAATAAGGGAACTTGTTCTGTTGCATAGCAACAAATGTGAGGCTGTGCGGGTGTTTCTTAAATGTGATATTGGTCGCCCCAGGCTTCATATACGAGTAACCATAATATGGATAAAGGCACTTAATATGGAAGGATTGATCGCAAGCACGGCAAAAATAGAATGAATAATTTGTTCCATCAATTTCTCGCTCGCATATTTCACAGTAGAATTCGTCCGGGTGATCTTTTATCGGAGGATGGACTAGTGGAATGGGGTGAGGATCCCATCTGTGATTAATCGTACCTGGCAAGAAAATACACGATGCTTCTACAAAGAATTTACAATCTTCACATCCAAAGAACCATTCACTCTGAATATGTTCCCCACATCCCCTGCAATTTGTCGATTTGTATTCATAAATTTGCCTAAGAGGATGCCTGTGAGTTGCATATTTGATTGTGCTAGGAAGCGAAGCACACTTGATATCAAGGTAGAGTTCGCAGTCCTTGCAATAATAGAACATTCCATTGCAAATGCGTCGACACAAGTCACAGTAGACATAAATATTAGGCTCGACAGATTTATATATAACAAGCTCGTGCTCTTCGTGTAATGGGTGTTTTGCCACCAATGGCAACTGGGCACAGAACGTGTGCAGAAAGAAATTGCACTCAGCATGAGCACAACCGTAGAATGGATCACTCAAAATAGGCCGCACACAACCATCGCATAACATCTGAGTCTCAGTAGTATTAATATTGTTCCTTTGGAGTTGGTCTAAAAGGATTAGTGGATGATCTTCATGAGCCCAATGCTTACTATAATCTGCTACCACGGGCATGTCACCATCATCGGTAAGACTATTCGCCTTGCCAAATTGCTGTATCATTAGATCTATTGACGATTCATTAGTCACTGGGGCATGAAGAAGATTACGGTTATCAGGATCGGATTCATCATTCTCACTAGATCTGCAACCAAAATGTAATCAATTAATGCAAGGAAAACACTAAATACCAATTAAAGCACATGTAAGAAATTTGGAGAAAAAAAATTACAAATAAATTTACGAAATATATGATACATGTTGTTGAACCTTAACCTCAAAGGTGTGTCAGTTGATGTGGCACATTTGATATGTGCAAAGAATCTACAGTCGACACAATAATAAAGCCAGTAAACCGGGTTCAATTGCTTTTCGCAGATGGAGCAAAATTGGTTAGATATACGATATCGTGGTGGTAGAACATAGGCCAAGGTGAGAGGGTGATTATGGTGAAATTTACGATCTATGCTAGTTGGCACAGAAGCACACGTGTGGTGCATCCAAAATGGACAAGCGTTACAAGTATATGATGAATCTTCATGTTTTTCGCCGCAAGCGTCACATCTGAACAACGCTTGCCTCTGCATCAAGCTCAACGCGTGGTCCTGGTAGTTGTGTCCTGGATGTTTAATTTTACGTTCCTTCTGGAAAGAACAAGTTAGGCACATCTTAAATAGGCAATATTTTTCGGCACAGGTATAGTGGTAAGTCCACTCTTCTAAGCCCAGATCACAAACATTACAGAAGGTTTTTGAAAAAGAACGTCGGTCCATTTGAAGAAGGGGATGGTGGTGGAAGGGCTGTTCAATCTGTTTGGGTGCTTCTGCACAGGTTTTGTGCAGAAAGAAGTTCCGACAATAACTCGACTTGCCAATACTAGCGCATATATAAGATGAACTACTGCTGCCGCTGCCGCCTTCTACTTTCATTGGTTTTTTGCACATATTACATAGAAAATCGTTATCAGAATAAAGCTCGTCGCGGAGGATCAAGGGATGCGGATGGGTAAAGTGGTTTATCTTCTCCATCTCTGTTTGAGTGTGCGATATTGTATAAATCTGTGTGTGTTTTTATGCGTGTGATATTATATATTTAGAATAAAGATTTTATTACAGTTAATTTTCTTTTTCTTTCTCTCTGTCTTTAATTTTTCTTTCTCTCTTTATTTTGTCTCTTTTCTTTTACTTTATCTTTTCCTTTTAAGAGGGATTGAGTTGTCAGATCGACTTGGTATGACAACAAATGATTTAAAAATTAATGGGATCATATCTCTTCCTCTTAATTGTATGTTATTATTTGTGACTTAAAAATTATTAAAATACCATCCATCTATGGTTTCTTAACAATTGCAACGCGCATCATTTCTCTTTCTAAATTAACACCGTTAACTTTAATGCTAAAATTATTAAATTATCTTTTTTATTAAATAAAAGCACACCCCTCTAATTTACCGATTGGCAAATATACACTAGTGTATATATATATATATATATATATATATATATATATAGTAATTTACTCCTTTTGCAAAAAAAAAGTAAAATAAAATTAAAAAAATATTATTTGAGTTTAATTTTAGTTAAGTCATAAAATATTAAAATTTAAATTGTGTTATAAATTTATTATAATTCTTAAAATGACAATTGTGTACTTAAATCTTTGTAGAGAGAGAGAGTTGAAGGTCAGTCATCCACTAAGATTGAACCCCAAGGCCTCAATCAAAATAAGCCTTTATGCACAGTGATCATCGAAGAATAATATTGAAAAATGTATTTATATATTTGTGTAAAATTATACCCCCTCCTTCCTAAAAAAGGATAAGTTAAGGTGCAATTTTTTTGTCCAGATGAACTAAGGTACATAATAATTGAGTGAAGGTAAATATGTCATCTAGTTGGATCTATTAGTATAAAATAAGTTTTTTTTAACTCTTTTTCTTTTATTTTAATTTTCTTTATTTATGTAAAAAATGTACTAACTCAATATCTTTTTGAGAGCAGAGTAAGTATATTTTATGATATAATTAGCAGTAGAAAATAGACTCATAAAGGTATAGTTTTGTACTGTTAATTGTACCATGAGTTAATAGTTTGTTATATTGTATAATGGTTATGTGTCTCTACAAAGTAATAAAGTTCATATGCAATTTCGCATTTTCGTCATATTTTTTAAACTCAAAATTGATACATGCGATCTATTTAACTTTTGAGTAAAATAATTATTGTATATAGTAGTAGTTAATTAATTAAGGTTACTAATCTTGACCCAGTTCAATAATTATATAAAATCCAAACCAAATAATAAGTACTCTTTCCGTTTTGTTTTAAATAATAAGATCATTGTTAATTTTTTAAAAGTCCATTTAAGACATTTTTAAATTTTATATTAAAATGATTCATTTAAGTTTTCAAAATAATAAAATTTTATAACTAGTAGTAATTTTTAAATAGTTTATCATATTCAAAATTGTATTGATATAATCTAAATAAATTAATCTCAATTTTGAGTTTGAATATTTTCAAAATTAACTTTTTAAAAGTCACTATCGATTTTATAATTTATAAGGGAGGGAGTACATTATAAATTGTATACAAAACATAACGTTAACGGATATTTCTACAAGATTTCTCCTCCTATATCTAATTAGAAGCATCTTAAAAGACAAATATGGAATATAGACCTTATTGAATTTTAGAATAAAAAATTTATTATTGTTAAGTTTCTTTTTCTTCTCTTTGTCTTTATCTGTCTTTACTTTTTCTTTATTTCTTTCTTTTGTCTCTTTTTTTTTTCTTCAAATTTTCCTTTTATTTTTTTCTTTTTCTTTTCCTTAACTTGCTTCGTATTCCAACTGAATTTACATTTCAAATCTTTTTTATGATTTTATTTTTGAGTTGAGATTTTAGTTAAAATAAATGAAAATAGTTACTATGTTAAATAGGAGCCACAAAGGGCATTTAAGACATTTGGATATGAAATAGAGCTTTTGGAAAATAAACTATTTAACCATGATATAACAGTAACCAGAACATAATATAGCAGTAAGTAAACCAAAAAATAATATAATAGTAACCAAAACATGATATAACAGTAACCAGAACATAATATAGCAGTAAGTAAACCATAAAATAATGGTAACCAAAACATAATATATCAGTAACCAAAATAACTAATAATTCAAAAAATCTAAAAAATATTTAAAATAGCACACTTTTAGAATTTTTTGTCTGTGAATAATATTCCGGCTATGAACATCATCTTCACCTTCATTCCCAGATTTAACTACCTTCACCATATCAAACTTCTTCAAATTCTTAAAAGAATCATCCTCCGTGATTCTTTTCCTCTTGCCATCTTTCTTCCTGGTATCAACCATCCTACACAAAACATAAATAAGAAACAAATCGAAACAATCAAAATTTCATTATGTTAATACACAACTTTAATACATTCTACATTAAACTAATGAGTCAAATACTCACCTGTAACGAGTATATGAGAATTCGAACACTCCTTCCCTGCAACGACGAACTGAATAAGAAGACGACAACGACTTACTGAAGAATCAGACAGCGACCACGACGATCTACCGGATAGAACGACCGACTCAACTTAGAAGAAAATAAGTTTGCTTAAAAAGTTCCCAAAATATAACATAAGGGTTTCCAATTGACAAATATACGGTAAATAGGATATGCACGAAATTCAAATTGAAACACGATGCGCACAAAACCCGTGAACAGTTTATTTTTGAAAAACTAATTTGCCATTTCATCATCTCATTAAAACATAAAATTAAATTAATACAAAAATAAATTTAATAATTGTGTAAATAAAATATTTAAATACATTAATTGTGTACATATTTTAGGAATGCACTATTGTTGTAATTATTTTTAAAAAGGTACTACAAAGTATAATTATCCCTATTAATATTGGTAGGCCCAAACTTGGTATTTGAGATAAAATAATATATGTTATGTGTCTCAATTTTTTGTTTGGGATTTGAGCTAATTGGGGATCCGACTTGTTATCTAACACGAATTTTTTTGTATAGTAGCGTGAAAAAAAAAAGAGAAAAGAGATGTAGAAGTGTTAGTTGAGAACTGATGTGACGCCCCCAAATCTGGGCCCACACAGCCCAAACTTGAGTCGTCAAAAGACTACAACAAAATTATTACAACAAAGCACAACGTACAACAATACAGTGTATAATAATACACAACTAAGTCTTCACTATTATTGCCACACTATTTTACAAAACGTGAAGACTATGATAACTATTCCTCGGACCCTCACTCCATTCCCCGGCTAGACCCTGTTATGTTTTCATCTCCTGTTGAAAAACAATGGAACAAAAGAAAGGGTGAGCTCAAATAGCCCAGTAAAGAATATCATGACTAAGATAATGACGAATAAATTATCATTAGTCTTCAACAGTTGAGTTCTTGATAGAATACAATAGACTACAAGGTTTATATCAAAAACTGCAGTTAAATTCTTAAACAACGTTCAGATCAATAATAGCAGCGGAATGAGTAATCTATTAGAAGAATAATGCAGACTATAATGTCCACTCGGTTCTCTTTTTAGGAAAAACATCATCAACTTTTATCATCTGAAATATCATTAGTCAAGATAATACAAATTCACAGTTCCTGATCATAATCATGCACATCAACAGTTCATCTTTGTACTACGGGCCAAAGATATTCAATATAGCACCAACGGTCATGATTATACCAGATTCAGCCTTTGGTCATAATCATACCAAACAACAGTTCATCTTTGCACTACGGGCCAAAGAGAACATTCACCACGTGCCATAAAAGACACCGAACAGATGTATCGCCTTTAACCTATTATATCGCCTTTAACCTATCATCTGTTCAACAAATATATCACATCTGTGCCCCCGGCCACAGATATTCACAACAGCTTGATTTTTGGATGATTAGAATGATATAAATGATGAACAGAAGAAATAGGATAACAATAAGTATCGGAAGTTTACTTTGTACAGATTCAAATAATGTCCAAATTGTCAACATAATGTGGAGTGAAATTTAAAAAATGATATTCAAGATCCACAGTTCAGAATAACGGTTACAATTCAATAGAAAGGTTCACGTAAATAGGAAGGTTCAGTTGAAATAATGAAGTTCAACTATTATGGAACATATAATATTTTCAGGAATTATAGAAGCAATAGTTCCATAATAAATTTCGATTTAGGAGTATGAAAGAAAATAATATCCCTTACCGTAGCAGGTTTGATTAACAAAAGGTGAAGGAAATTAATACAAAGGGTTATTCACCAACAGGCGGCAATCCGCTCCGTAAGGTTATTCCCACAATTTAATAGAATTTGAGTACAAAGAGTTATTCACCAAACAGGCTGCAATCCGCTCCGTAAGGTTATTCTCAGAGATTAATAATGAATGAATACGAAAGGTTATTCACCAACAGGCGGCAACCCACTCCGTAAGGTTATTCCCACAATTTAATACATGGAAATAAAAGGCACGTCTTATGAGTAAGGAAGAAACAATATTATTATCGAGAATCAAATAATGATAATCCCTTACCATAGTATGTTTGAATAATGGAAGATGAAAAAGATGGTATCCCTTACCTCAACACGTGACTGGATATTGATTTAAATGAGGTTGATTAACTTGAACAGTACACGTATACTTATAGATCTTCACAAATACTCAAGATGACTTAAGCACACTTAGAGAGAACTTTCACAAGAAGTATTTAGAGAGAGAAAGAAAGAACAAGTAAGGAAGTTTATGAAAAATCCTTAAGTTAAGGCTTCTATTTATAGCCAAAAATCTTATCATTCATTTAATCTAAACCATTCATTTAAAGATCATCTTTTAATCTACACCATCCATTTCAAATATTATATTATCTTTAATCTACACCATTCATTTCATATCACCTAATAATCACCTAACTTTATATTATAAACAAATCAATTTAATTATTCAACAATAATTCACACTTTAATCTACACCATTCATTTCATATCACCTAATAATCACCTAACTTTATATTATAAACAAATTAATTCAATTATTCAACAATAATTCACACTTTAATCTACACCATTCAATTTATATCACCTAATAATCACCTAACTTTATATTATAAACAAATAACTTTATCAATTCAATTATTATGACTAATTGTTATAAATACAGTATAGTTAGCTCTTAGATATCAAGTCAATAAATTAATGAAATACAACTGTTTAAATAACATCATAATAGAGATAACAATAATGTAAAATAAAGCATACGTTACTGTGTAATGACAATTATTGATTCAATAATGTGAATTACTGTGCATATGTTGTGACGCCCCCAAATCTGGGCCCACACAGCCCAAACTTGAGTCGTCAAAAGACTACAACAAAATTATTACAACAAAGCACAACGTACAACAATACAGTGTATAATAATACACAACTAAGTCTTCACTATTATTGCCACACTATTTTACAAAACGTGAAGACTATGATAACTATTCCTCGGACCCTCACTCCATTCCCCGGCTAGACCCTGTTATGTTTTCATCTCCTGTTGAAAAACAATGGAACAAAAGAAAGGGTGAGCTCAAATAGCCAAGTAAGAAATATCATGACTAAGATAATGACGAATAAATTATCATTAGCCTTCAACAGTTGAGTTCTTGATAGAATACAATAGACTACAAGGTTTATATCAAAAACTGCAGTTAAATTCTTAAACAACGTTCAGATCAATAATAGCAGCGGAATGAGCAATCTATTAGAAGAATAATGCAGATTATAATGTCCACTCGCTTCTCTTTTTCGTAAAAACATCATCAACTTTTATCATCTGAAATACCATTAGTCATGATAATAAAAATTCATAGTTCCTGATCATAACCATGCAAATCAACAATTCATCTTTGCACTACGGGCCAAAGATATTTAATTTAGCACCAGCGGTCATGATTATACCAGATTCAGCCTTTGGTGATAATCATACCAAACAACAGTTCATCTATGAACTACGGGCCAAAGAGAACTTTCACCACGTGCCATAAAAGACACCGAACAGATGTATCGCCTTTAACCTATTATATCGCCTTTAACCTATCATCTGTTCCACAAATATATCACATCTGTGCCCCCGGCCACAGATATTCACAACAGCTTGATTTTTGGATGATTAGAATGATATAAATGATGAACAGAAGAAATAGGATAACAATAAGTATCGGAAGTTTACTTTGTACAGATTCAAATAATGTCCAAATTGTCAACATAATGTGGAGTGAAATTTAAAAAATGATATTCAAGATCCACAGTTCAGAATAACGGTTACAATTCAATAGAAAGGTTCACGTAAATAGGAAGGTTCAGTTGAAATAATGAAGTTCAACTATTATGGAACATATAATATTTTCAGGAATTATAGAAGCAATAGTTCCATAATAAATTTCGATTTAGGAGTATGAAAGAAAATAATATCCCTTACCGTAGCAGGTTTGATTAACAAAAGGTGAAGGAAATTAATACAAAGGGTTATTCACCAACAGGCGGCAATCCGCTCCGTAAGGTTATTCCCACAATTTAATAGAATTTGAGTACAAAGAGTTATTCACCAAACAGGCGGCAATCCGCTCCGTAAGGTTATTCTCAGAGATTAATAATGAATGAATACGAAAGGTTATTCACCAACAGGCGGCAATCCGCTCCGTAAGGTTATTCCCACAATTTAATACATGGAAATAAAAGGCACATCTTATGAGTAAGAAAGAAACAATATTATTTTCGAGAATCAAATAATGATAATCCCTTACCATAGTACGTTTGAATAGATGAAAAAGATGGTATCCCTTACCTCAACACGTGACTAGATATTGATTTAAATGAGGTTGATTAACTTGAACAGTACACGTATACTTATAGATCTTCACAAATACTCAAGATGACTTAAGTACACTTAGAGAGAACTTTCACAAGAAGTATTTAGAGAGAGAAAGAAAGAACAAGTAAGAAAGTTTATGAAAAATCCTTAAGTTAAGGCTTCTATTTATAGCCAAAAATCTTATCATTCATTTAATCTAAACCATTCATTTAAAGATCATCTTTTAATCTACACCATCCATTTCAAATATTATATTATCTTTAATCTACACCATTCATTTCATATCACCTAATAATCACCTAACTTTATATTATAAACAAATCAATTTAATTATTTAACAATAATTCACACTTTAATCTACACCATTCATTTCATATCACCTAATAATCACCTAACTTTATATTATAAACAAATCAATTCAATTATTCAACAATAATTCACACTTTAATCTACACCATTCATTTCATATCACCTAATAATCACCTAACTTTATATTATAAACAAATAACTTTATCAATTCAATTATTATGACTAATTGTTATAAATACAGTATAGTTAGCTCTTAGATATCAAGTCAATAAATTAATGAAATACAACTGTTTAAATAACATCATAATAGAGATAACAATAATGTAAAATAAAGCATACGTTACTGTGTAATGACAATTATTGATTCAATAATGTGAATTACTGTGCATATGTTACTGTGACAATTATTAGGTTCAATAATTGTAAAAACAGTGCAACAACAATTATTGACTCAATGATATAAAATACAGTGTAATGACAATTATTAAATCAATAATGCAAAATACTGTGTAACAACAATTATTGAATTGATAATATAAAATATTATGCAGTGACAATTATCGATGAAATGATGCGTAACAGTTACGGTGTCAATTATCAGACCAAAAATATGAGACACTATGCAATACCGTGTGTTACTGTAGAGTACCGAGTGCTACAGAAAATACCAATAACTACCGTATGCTACTATTCTTTTATCACCAGTATTTTAACAGTTCCGTTGACTATTTTTATTTAAAAAGGTTATTTCTGTCGTTTTCTATATCCGACAAATATTCCGTTGTGGGGTCCACCAATAATTTGTTATTTCGGCGCCGTCGGACCAAACGAATATTCCCCGACCAAACGAATATTGTCCGACAAAATAAAATTTGCACATAACATCCTTAACTTTTAACTTTATCGATTTAACCACTTACTGTTTAAAAAAAATATTTATATGAAGAAAAATTAAATTTTGTATTTCATAAAATTCGGGGTCTTACAACCTCTCCTCCTTATGAAATTTCGTCCCCGAAATTGACGTACCTGACATATCGAAGAGGTAAGGATACTTAGATTTCATCTCAGATTCTAGCTCCCAGGTCATTTCCTCAGTATCTTGGTTTCTCCATAAAACCTTAACTTGAGGTATAACATTTGAGCGTAGGATCTGCTCCTTCATATCCAGGATCTTAACAGGTACCTCCTCGTATGTTAAATCCTCTGCTATAACGTCTGGTTCTAACTCAATGACGTGGTTTGGGTCCTTCACATATTTACGTAACATAGATATGTGAAAAACGTTATGGATGCGAGACATACTTGGTGGTAGGGCTAGTCTGTAGGCTACGGTTCCTATTCGATCGAGGATTTCAAATGGGCCAATAAATCGAGGGTTAAGCTTTCCTCTCTTTCCGAATCTCGTAACCCCTTTCCATGGAGAAACACGTAAGAATACATGATCTCCGACGTTGAAACTTTCGTCTCTCCGATGAAGATCAGCATAACTCTTTTGTCGTTCTTGTGCGGTCTGTATTCGTTGTCGGATCATTTGGATATTTTCGGTCGTCAAGCGTACCAACTCGGGTCCCAACAATTTTGCTTCTCCTACCTCATTCCAACATATTGGAGAGCGACACTTCCTTCCATACAATGCCTCGAATGGAGCCATGCCTATGTTTGCTTGGTAACTGTTGTTGTAAGAAAATTCCACCAATGGAAAGTACTTATCCCAACTTCCTTTGAAGTCTAATACACAAAGTCTCAAAAGATCTTCGAGGGTCTGGATCGTCCTTTCCGATTGTCCGTCCGTTTGAGGATGGTATGCAGAACTAAAACGTAGTTCAGTGCCCATAGCTTTTTGTAGACTGATCCAAAAGCGTGAAGTGAATCTAGGATCTCGATCAGAAACTATGGAAACTGGCATGCCATGCAATCTCACGATCTCATTTATGTACATACCGGCAAGACGTTCAAGTGAAAAGTTTTCTCGTATAGGCAAGAAATGAGCAGATTTGGTCAATCTATCTACGATCACCCAAATTGCATCTAAGCCTTGAGAAACTTTTGGAAGACCCGTCACGAAGTCCATATTGATGTGTTCCCACTTCCATTCGGGAACTTCAAGTGATTGTAATGGACCTTTAGGAACTTGATATTCTGCCTTGACACGTTGACAAGTTAGGCACCTTGAGATAAACTCCGCAATCTCTCTTTTCATATTGTTCCACCAAAATGTATGTCGAAGATCTCGATACATCTTGGTACCTCCTGGGTGGATTGCAAACGGCGTGTTGTGTGCCTCCATCATGATTTTATGCTTTAATTCAGGATCGTTAGGAACACAGAGTCGAGAGTTGACTCGAAGTATTCCTTTCTCGTCGATTCTTGCTTCGGGAATGGCACCTTCTTGTACTTTCTTTATCATGTTTATCAGTTCCGGATCGGTAGCTTGAGCAGCTTTAATTTTATCGATTAAAGTTGGTTCTACTCGCACGTGAGCAATCTTCGAGTGGGTCCCTGGTGTCTTTAGCTCTATCTCCATCTTTTGCAAGTCGTACAAAATACACTTTTGTGTTGTCAGCAGTGCACTTGTACTTGCATAAGATTTTCTGCTCAAAGCGTCAGCTACAACGTTCGCCTTTCCCGGGTGATACTGGATTGTGTGGTCATAATCCTTTAACAGTTCAAGCCAACGTCGTTGTCGCATGTTGAGTTCCTTCTGGGTGAAGAAATACTTGAGACTTTTATGATCCGTATAGATATCCACTTTTTCTCCGTACAAGTAGTGTCTCCAGATCTTCAACGCGAAAACGACTGCTGCCAACTCTAGATCATGAGTAGGATAATTTTTCTCATAATCTTTGAGTTGTCGAGAGGCGTAGGCTATAACCTTTCCATGTTGCATGAGGACACAGCCTAGACCTTTGCTAGAAGCATCGCTGTAGATAACAAATTCTCCTGATCCTGATGGTATGGTCAGAACAGGAGCTGAAACCAGTATCTTCTTGAGTTCTTGGAAACTTTTCTCGCATTCCTCGCTCCATATGAATTTTGTGCTTTTCCGAGTAAGCTGCGTTAATGGAGTGGCGATTCAAGAAAATCCTTCTACGAATCTCCGATAATAACCAGCTAGACCCAGAAAACTTCGGACTTCGGTTACTGTTTTGGGTTGTTCCCAATTTAGTACCGTTTCAATCTTCGCAGGATCGACTGATATTCCTTGACTAGAAATCACATGCCCAAGAAACGCGACCTCCTCAAGCCAGAACTCACATTTCTTCAACTTGGCATATAATTTGTTTTCACGGAGCTTTTGTAGTATCAATCTCAGGTGTTGTTCATGATCCTCGCGACTCTTGGAGTATATGAGGATGTCATCAATAAAGACAACCACAAAATGATCCAAATGTTCCTTGAATATCCGGTTCATCATGTCCATGAAAGCTGCAGGAGCATTAGTTAGTCCAAAAGGCATGACTAAGAACTCATAATGCCCATAACGAGTTCTGAAAGCAGTCTTTGGAATGTACTCAGCTTTAACCTTTAACTGATGATATCCAGAACGGAGATCAATCTTTGAGAAATGTTGAGCGCCTTGCAATTAATCAAACATGTCATCAATCCGAGGTAACAGGTACCTGTTCTTGATGGTGACATGGTTCAATTCTCGGTAGTCAATGCACAATCTCATACTCCCGTCTTTCTTCTTCACAAATAGAACAGGAGCACCCCAAGGTGATGCACTCGGACGAATGAAACCGGTATCCAACAATTCCTGTAGTTGAACTTTTAACTCTTGAAGTTCAATGGGAGCCATTCGGTAGGGAGCTTTGAAAATGGGCTTGGTACCGGGTTCAAGATCAATATAAAAATCAATTTCACGGTTTGGGGGTAAGCCAGGAAGTTCTTCAGGAAAAACGTCAGGAAACTCATTAACAATGGGAATATCATTCAAGTTTGACGTATTTTTGTTCAAATCAGTGACATGAGCTAAAAAGGCTTGACATCCGTTTTTCAATAAACGAATGGCTTTATGGCTAGAAATAACAGTTATAGATTTCAATGGTTTAGTTGCTTGAATTTGCATGATAGGTTGATTAGGAATATGAAAACTAATAATCTTATGAAAACAATCAATTTTAGCATGATGGGTAGTCAACCAATCAATTCCTAAAATCACATCAAATTCACGCATCTCCAAAGAAATAAGGTCAACAGATAATGTGAGGTTGTTGATTTGAACTAGGCAAGATTTATAGACAGTAGATGTAATGGTCATTTCTCCTAATGGGGTTTCAACTGATAAGTCAAAGTCCAAGTTTTCAGGAGTTAAGTTTAAACGCTGAGCACATGCAGGTAAGATAAAAGAATGGGTAGAGCCAGTATCTAACAAAGCGTAGACTTCACGAGAATTTATGAATAGCTTACCGGTTATCACCTCATTCGGTTTCTTGACTGTTATCGTCAAATCGAATCCCGAATACTTCATTCGGATCTTCACGTATTTCAACCATGGGAATACCACTGAATAATTTTCTAGCAAACTGTTTCTCGGATTCATCAACTTCATCAGTAGTAAGGTACCAATGATTTCCATTAAAATAGTATTTTCGATAGACTGCAGTTTCCACGATAGTGACTAACTTAACCTGAATTCCTCTAAATTGTAACGCCCAAAAGTATATAAACATCATTTTTAAATAATCTTGAAAATCATAGCTGGAACACCATAAATCCCAAAGACTAATATGAAAAGTCCATATATTCTGATCCTTTGTTATAGAGCATAACCAGGTGATATCACTCTCCCAATTAGTGAGTAAATTAAAGGCAATAATTTCCGCAAGTTCGTTACTTCCTTTAATTGCTTCTAAGAATGGATCTGGAACGACTGTAGCAGAGCTTTCACCTTCATCCTTACTGGATAGAACACGCATAATTTTTGCCTTAGGCAAATGATTCAACTCTGAGTTTGTAAGAAGATTATTCGTCGCCTCTTGTTTTGCAGCTACATTTGTTTCAGTAATTTCATAGTTAACCTCCTGATTTCCAGATGCCATAATTAACTGTGGTCACAAAATAAATGTTAGTTCAAATAAACTGACTCATCACTTCATGTTCCTACATTCAAATCGACTCATTAGATAATAAAATCTATTTTATGTAGGACACACTAGTGACTGATTCTATTCGTCTCTCCCCTCCTAGTTCTACCCCAGATCTCCATTAAAGACCATATCCCTAAGCTCTGATGCCAACTGTGACGCCCCCAAATCTGGGCCCACACAGCCCAAACTTGAGTCGTCAAAAGACTACAACAAAATTATTACAACAAAGCACAACGTACAACAATACAGTGTATAATAATACACAACTAAGTCTTCACTATTATTGCCACACTATTTTACAAAACGTGAAGACTATGATAACTATTCCTCGGACCCTCACTCCATTCCCCGGCTAGACCCTGTTATGTTTTCATCTCCTGTTGAAAAACAATGGAACAAAAGAAAGGGTGAGCTCAAATAGCCCAGTAAGAAATATCATGACTAAGATAATGACGAATAAATTATCATTAGCCTTCAACAGTTGAGTTCTTGATAGAATACAATAGACTACAAGGTTTATATCAAAAACTGCAGTTAAATTCTTAAACAACGTTCAGATCAATAATAGCAGGGGAATGAGCAATCTATTAGAAGAATAATGCAGATTATAATGTCCACTCGCTTCTCTTTTTCGTAAAAACATCATCAACTTTTATCATCTGAAATACCATTAGTCATGATAATAAAAATTCACAGTTCCTGATCATAATCATGCAAATCAACAGTTCATCTTTGCACTACGGGCCAAAGATATTTAATTTAGCACCAGCGGTCATGATTATACCAGATTCAGCCTTTGGTGATAATCATACCAAACAACAGTTCATCTATGCACTACGGGCCAAAGAGAACTTTCACCACGTGCCATAAAAGACACCGAACAGATGTATCGCCTTTAACCTATTATATCGCCTTTAACCTATCATCTGTTCCACAAATATATCACATCTGTGCCCCCGGCCACAGATATTCACAACAGCTTGATTTTTGGATGATTAGAATGATATAAATGATGAACAGAAGAAATAGGATAACAATAAGTATCGGAAGTTTACTTTGTACAGATTCAAATAATGTCCAAATTGTCAACATAATGTGGAGTGAAATTTAAAAAATGATATTCAAGATCCACAGTTCAGAATAACGGTTACAATTCAATAGAAAGGTTCACGTAAATAGGAAGGTTCAGTTGAAATAATGAAGTTCAACTATTATGGAACATATAATATTTTCAGGAATTATAGAAGCAATAGTTCCATAATAAATTTCGATTTAGGAGTATGAAAGAAAATAATATCCCTTACCGTAGCAGGTTTGATTAACAAAAGGTGAAGGAAATTAATACAAAGGGTTATTCACCAACAGGCGGCAATCCGCTCCGTAAGGTTATTCCCACAATTTAATAGAATTTGAGTACAAAGAGTTATTCACCAAACAGGCGGCAATCCGCTCCGTAAGGTTATTCTCAGAGATTAATAATGAATGAATACGAAAGGTTATTCACCAACAGGCGGCAATCCGCTCCGTAAGGTTATTCCCACAATTTAATACATGGAAATAAAAGGCACATCTTATGAGTAAGAAAGAAACAATATTATTTTCGAGAATCAAATAATGATAATCCCTTACCATAGTACGTTTGAATAGATGAAAAAGATGGTATCCCTTACCTCAACACGTGACTGGATATTGATTTAAATGAGGTTGATTAACTTGAACAGTACACGTATACTTATAGATCTTCACAAATACTCAAGATGACTTAAGTACACTTAGAGAGAACTTTCACAAGAAGTATTTAGAGAGAGAAAGAAAGAACAAGTAAGGAAGTTTATGAAAAATCCTTAAGTTAAGGCTTCTATTTATAGCCAAAAATCTTATCATTCATTTAATCTAAACCATTCATTTAAAGATCATCTTTTAATCTACACCATCCATTTCAAATATTATATTATCTTTAATCTACACCATTCATTTCATATCACCTAATAATCACCTAACTTTATATTATAAACAAATCAATTTAATTATTTAACAATAATTCACACTTTAATCTACACCATTCATTTCATATCACCTAATAATCACCTAACTTTATATTATAAACAAATCAATTCAATTATTCAACAATAATTCACACTTTAATCTACACCATTCATTTCATATCACCTAATAATCACCTAACTTTATATTATAAACAAATAACTTTATCAATTCAATTATTATGACTAATTGTTATAAATACAGTATAGTTAGCTCTTAGATATCAAGTCAATAAATTAATGAAATACAACTGTTTAAATAACATCATAATAGAGATAACAATAATGTAAAATAAAGCATATGTTACTGTGTAATGACAATTATTGATTCAATAATGTGAATTACTGTGCATATGTTACTGTGACAATTATTAGGTTCAATAATTGTAAAAACAGTGCAACAACAATTATTGACTCAATGATATAAAATACAGTGTAATGACAATTATTAAATCAATAATGCAAAATACTGTGTAACAACAATTATTGAATTGATAATATAAAATATTATGCAGTGACAATTATCGATGAAATGATGCGTAACAGTTACGGTGTCAATTATCAGACCAAAAATATGAGACACTATGCAATACCGTGTGTTACTGTAGAGTACCGAGTGCTACAGAAAATACCAATAACTACCGTATGCTACTATTCTTTTATCACCAGTATTTTAACAGTTCCGTTGACTATTTTTATTTAAAAAGGTTATTTCTGTCGTTTTCTATATCCGACAAATATTCCGTTGTGGGGTCCACCAATAATTTGTTATTTCGGCGCCGTCGAACCAAACGAATATTCCCCGACCAAACGAATATTGTCCGACAAAATAAAATTTGCACATAACATCCTTAACTTTTAACTTTATCGATTTAACCACTTACTGTTTAAAAAAAATATTTATATGAAGAAAAATTAAATTTTGTATTTCATAAAATTCGGGGTCTTACATATGTTACTGTGACAATTATTAGGTTCAATAATTTTAAAAACAGTGCAACAACAATTATTGACTCAGTGATATAAAATACAGTGTAATGACAATTATTAAATCAATAATGCAAAATACTGTGTAACAACAATTATTGAATTGATAATATAAAATATTATGCAGTGACAATTATCGATGAAATGATGCGTAACAGTTACGGTGTCAATTATCAGACCAAAAATATGAGACACTATGCAATACCGTGTGTTACTGTAGAGTACCGAGTGCTACAGAAAATACCAATAACTACCGTATGCTACTATTCTTTTATCACCGGTATTTTAACAGTTCCGTTGACTATTTTTATTTAAAAAGGTTATTTCTGTCGTTTTCTATATCCGACAAATATTCCGTTGTGGGGTCCACCAATAATTTGTTCACCGGTATTTTAACAGTTCCGTTGACTATTTTTATTTAAAAAGGTTATTTCTGTCGTTTTCTATATCCGACAAATATTCCGTTGTGGGGTCCACCAATAATTTGTTATTTCGGCGCCGTCGGACCAAACGAATATTCCCCGACCAAACGAATATTCCCCGACAAAGCGAATATTGTCCGACAAAATAAAATTTGCACATAACATCCTTAACTTTTAACTTTATCGATTTAACCACTTACTGTTTAAAAAAAATATCTATATGAAGAAAAATTAAATTTTGTATTTCATAAAATTCGGGGTCTTACAACTGAGGTCTATAGTGTTAGGGTTTCGACACAGTAAAAGCAGCGGAATTTAAATTTTTTTTGAAACCCTAAGACAGGATCCAAGCGAAAAACAGATTAATCAGAGGTTTAGATTATTTTACCGATTATCTGAGATGGACAGGAGACGATTGAATTCTGGAACAGCTTCGAATCTTCAACGCAATCCAGCGACTGCGTCTCTACGGTATCCACACGAACGCTCCGCGAATCGTCCCACGATCTGCAGCAAAAGGAACCGCGGTACTAGCCACCAAGATCAGGATTTCCCAATTATTTTTCTCTCTAGCCTCTTTCTGAAAGCGGCTAGGGTTTTAGTTTTTCCTTACGTGACATTTAGACTACTGATATATCATATATATAGTAGTTAATAGGAATTAACTAAAACCTAAAATAAATAAAAAAATAAAATCCGAATTTATATATATTATATTTTAATTAAGTCTTACTTAATTAATATACATATATACAAATTATCCTATTAATTTAAATTCGTAATTTTTAAATACTATCAATCATATTGACATATTTAAAATACTTACAATTTAAATTAATTCCCTTTTAATTACGTTCTAAGTGTGTGACCCTATAGGTTATTATTATGTTGGCAATAATTTTAAAATCATATTATAAAATTATAAACAGTGAGCGGCATCTAGTAATGCATCACTGCTACCCAAATAATAATAAGATCGGTGATTCGATACAACCTTTTCGTGACCAATGTTTCAATGTAATTTAATCCTTTTAACCTTATATCCTAGATTAAACTCGAGGCATGGAATGTGTCATACTTTTCATAATTTAATCTGAGTTTTCTTGATCAATGAGTAGACTATATGAAACAAATCAATATTTGAGCATGGCCATGCATTTCATAGTCCTACTCAATCAAGAGGCCTATGGATATCACCCCTAATATATAGGAGGGTTAAATTCCATCTTGATCACTCATATTCCTCACACGATTCATGATGTACCCAATAATCACCTTTATTGTCCACCCTATTAAAGGTGACATTTGATGATATCAAAGTACACAAATTCTCGTGTAATAATATAGTGACTTCATGTCGGAGGATCATTACATCATTGTCACTATAAGAATTTCTTATGACACTTTGCATAATGCTCCATGTAGAATTCTTATGGTGGGTCAGTCCAGTACATTGTTCTCTAACATGTACCTATGCATTGACTCAAATATCTCGTATATTTATGACCAATGAGATTTGGCCATCAGTCAATCCACATACTAGTCTCAATGCATCATTGTTGTCCCATTAACAATGATACTCGACTAGGGACATTTAAGAGCAATGATACTAATTCTAATTATATAATCTCATGTTCAAGTCACATACTTAAAGCTATATAATTCGTATCATTATTCTAAGGGCTTTTATTATGTTAACATTTATATAACGCAGTAAATGAAATCATAATAAAATAATCTATTTATTCAATCAAATATAATATCAAAAATGTTAAGCAATTACATCAAATAATTAGCTTCTAGGGCATAAACTCTAACATATAGACCAAAGTTTGTAGCCTGTAGGAATGAATATATCATAATATATAAACTAACTATTTTTTCTCTTAAACATGATATATAAATAATTTATTTATTTTGGTTAAAATTTGTCAGAAGTAACAGTATTGCAAAATACTGAAATATTGACTATGACATTATAAAAAAAAAAATTAAAATATTAACATCTTGCTTTAACATTAGCAGACAGTTTTGCAATTTTTTCCTACATCATGGTGAAAATTTATATAATACACTTTATTAAGTTTAACAAAATAGAGAAGTTAAACAACATGGAACAAATCAAACAACATATATTTGATTGTGATATAAAAATAATAATACCAATAATAATAATATTTATAATTTTTATATTTTATAATTGCCTTAATAATAATACAGTTAAAAATAATATTTTTATTTTTTGAATTTTAATTTAATATTTCCTTATGCCGTGCCTTCAGGCACGAGCAATTACTAGTAATTAATAGAATAATAATAAGAATAAGAATACTTATAGTAATATTAATTGTAATAATAATAATAATAATTATAATTATAATAATAGTAATAATAATTAATATAATAATAATAATAATAATAATAATAATAATAATAATAATAATAATAATAATAATAATAATAATAATACCGATAATAATAATATTTATAATACCGATAATAATAATAATATTTATAATTTTTATATTTTATAATTTCCTTAATAATAAAATAATTAATAATAATATTTTTATTTTTTAAATTTAATTTTTTGTTATGCCGTACCTTCAGACACGCGCAATTACTAGTATATATATAAACAATAATCTAGACAATAACCTCTTTTTTATAATAATTAAGTTTACAGAGATTATGCTGATCTTGATTAAAATTACTTAATAAAACGAACTAATTTTGCTATTAAAAATAAATAAATAAATAAATAAAAAGTTAAATTCAATTTTTTTTTTTTTGTATTACACCAATTTTTAAGTTACCACTGTGATACGAGAACTATCGAGTCTCCACATGTGCTTTCATATTTATTTTCGAGTGAACTCATTTTCGTCCATTTTAAGCTTGTGAAGTATTATCAAAAAATAACAAATATTGTTCCAATGACCTTAATACCCTTGAATTTCCTTCAAATTTAACGAAGCATACCCTGCCCTGAATGATTCTCACCATATACCCAGAAAACACACAAAATCCAGAAAAAAATTTCTTTTTCTTTCTTTCTGTCTCTCTCTGTCTTTAATTTTTCTGTTACTTTATCTTTCTTTGGTCTCGTTTCTTTTTCTTTATCTTTTCCTTTTAGGAGGGATTGAGTTGTGGTGATATTCATGTGCTGTCTAAATTATTATTAGGTAAAATGTAATTTATTATTTATAGTTTATATATTATTATTGTATGTGATTTAAAATTTATTAAAGTATCATCTATGGTTATATATCATACGTCTAGTTATTTATAATTTTGTTAAATATCTGGATAAATCAATTAATAAATGTCATTTTAAACCTTATATCTGAAGCTATATTATATATAAATGAATTTATTTATAAAATGAATTCTCCCCAGCTTTCTGTCAAAAAAAAAAAAAAAAAAAAAAAAAGAAATAAGTTTCATTTTTTTCATATATATATATATATATATATTAGTGTATATTATGATATAATAATAGGATAATATCTTGTTTTATTTGTTTGTTAAATAATATTATTATATACAAAAGTTAAAAAATAGTATGCAAAGAATATTGATTTTTAGAATAAAGATTTCATTATTGTTAAGTTTTTTTTTTCTTCTCTTTGTCTCTCTCTCTGTCTTTACTTTTTCTTTATTTCTTTCTTTTGTCTCTTTTCTTTTTATTTATCTTTTCCTTTTAATTTTTCCTTTTACATTACCTTAACTTGCTTGGTACTCCAACTGATTTTACATTTCAAATATTTTTTATGAATTTTTTTGAGTTGATTTTTGTTGCAGTTATTGATAAAATGAGAAAAGCTAACTAAAAATAAATGCAAATGGTTAGTATGTTATATAGGAGCTACAAAGGGCATTTAAGACATCTGGATATGGAATAAAGCTGTTGGAAAATAAACCACACTCAATTAGGCGAGTGAGGAACACTTGCCGTTTAATTTGACAGATTTAAAGTAATGTGCAAATTTTAAAAAAACAAAAATAATATTTTAGTGATTTTTAAACCACAAGCGGTAATATGCAATAACAAATAAAGCACGTGATAAATTGTATCTTACCCATTATTATAGTCATTTTAAAATATTAAGTTTAACAAAATAGAGAACAAGTAAAACATACTAGTATATAATTCGAGCTTGACGACAACAGCTAAACACTACTCGGAACTTGAATCACATTTCATATGGAGTCGAAAATGACATGGCTGACGCTCAGGCATCGGAGAACCATAAGGTATGCAATCACCACAATTTCCACGACGGAGCTTGTGCTGTTGCATAGATAGTAGCAAGTGTGAGGTTGTGCGGGTGTTTGTCAACTGAAATGTCGAACAAATTTAATAATATGAATAAATCTAACAGTCACTATATGGTCCTAAAACAAAATTATATATTTATAATTCACATCTTTATTAATTCTAATACAAATATTAAATGACACATATGTCGAAAATTTTAATATATACTGTAAAATTAACGAGTACATATAGATGTACTAATTAGAATGAATGAATAAAAATAAATAAAAATCAAAACTAAATCATAGATAATTTTTTAAAAATTTTTGGAAAATTTTATGATATTTAATATTAATTTAAAAAACTAGAAAAAATTAAATAGACTCATTAAAACTAAAATTAAAATTAAAATTTGAAAGAAAATATTAGAAATATTTAATTATTAATAAGTGACCTAATATTTTTTTTAAGGAGGAGCACCACTTTACTATAGTGCTTCCAAAAATCAAGGGTGGGCACTTGCCCTCTTTGCCTACATGTGTATCCGATATTGGCCTATGGCCTTGAAGTATATCATTTTAAGTTCAAAAAGCCTATTTTAAGTTATTATATCGTCGATCAAGCTTCTAGTCAAATTTTAATAAAAAAAATTTCCCTTTCTCCTAATTGTTGTTGCATAGTAGTTTGATTATAAATATGAACTCTAGGATTTCTTTACAGCTACGTTTTTTACATCCATTGAGATTATCTTTTGTTTTCGATTTTAGAGAGTTTATTATTTATTTTTTTAAATAAAGTTCATATGCAATTTCGCATTTTTGTCATATTTTGTAAACTCAAAATTGATGCATGCGATCTATTTAACTTTTGAGTAAAATAATTATTGTTTTTAGTAGTAGTTAATTAATTAGTGCTACTAATCATGACCCAGTTCAATAATTATACAAAATTCAAACCAAATAATTTAAAACATTTTTAAATTTGAATTGAAATAATTCATTTAAGTTTTCAAAATAATAAAATTTATAACTTGTAGTATTTTTTAGGCAATTTATGATATTCAAAATTATATTAACATAAACTAAATAAATTTATCTCAATTAATTTTATAATTTATAAAGGAGGGAGTATATTATAAATTGTATACAAAGCAAAATGTTAACAATGAACAAGAACGGATATTTCTACAAGAATTCTCCTTCTATATCTAATTGTAAGCATTTTAAAAGACAAATATGGAATATGATTTTAACAAGTTAAATAGTGTTAAATGTTTAATTTCGATATAACAGAATATAGACCTTTTAAATTGATGCATGCGGTCTATTTAACTTTTGACCCAGTTCTATTTAAATAGTGTTAAATGTTTAAATGTTTAATTAATGCTACTAATCATGACCCAGTTCAATAATTATATAAAATTCAAACCAAATAATTAGTACTCCTTCCGTTCCAATTAATAAGATCATTGTCGACTTTTTAAAAATTAATTTAAAATATTTTTAAATTTAAATTGAAATAATTCATTTAAGTTTTTAAAATAATAAAATTTATAACTAGTAGTATTTTTTAAATAGTTTATAATATTCAAAATTATATTGACATAAACTAAATAAATTCATCTCAACTAATTTTATAATTTATAAAAGAGGGAGTATACTATAAATTGTATACACAACAAAATGTTAACAATGAACAAGAACGGATATTTCTACAAGAATTCTCCTTCTATATCTAATTGTAAGCATCTTAAAAGACAAACAATGTTAAGTACTGTTTAATTTCGATATAACAGAATATAGACCTTATTGATTTTTAGAATAAATATTTTATTATTGTTAAGTTTCTTTTTCTTCTCTTTATCTCTCTATGCCCTTACCTTTTCTTTATTTCTTTCTTTTGTCTCTTTTCTTTTTCTTTATCTTTTCCTTTTAATTTTTTCTTTTTCTTATCCTTAACTTGCTTCGTACTCCAACTGATTTTACATTTCAAATATTTTTTTATGATTTTTTTTTGAGTTGAGATTTTAGTTGTAGTTCGTGATAAAATGAGAAAAGCTAACTAAAAATAAATGAAAATGGTTATTATGTTATATAGGAGCTACAAACGGCATTTAAGACATTTAATTTGACATCTTTGAGGTAAAATACAAATTTTAGAAAATCATAAGTCATATTTTGGTGATTTTTAAACCACATATGATGACATGTATAACAACATATAAAGTACATGTAATAAATTGTATTTTACCCATTGTTATTGATACAAGCCTAGCCATTTTTTTTCTTCTTCATTTTGCTTAGTTGCATATCTTTTTATACTACCAGCCATTATATCACATTCTAAACTTCGCTACATAATCATAGTTGGGAACAAATAATCTGTTCAATGTCTTTTAATTTACCAACATAAGTTTGTTACTGTGTCACCATTATTATTGTCTATTAATAGACCTGACAGAAAAGTCTGGACCCGTCTGACTAAAACTGGCCTTTGGACTTATTTTTTTTAGTTCAAAAAAGTTTAACCGTTTTGCCCAGGCCCAAGGCCCAATTTTATTTTTTTTTGCAAAAAAGTAAATAAATGAATCAATAAAAAAATATTAATAATAAAATAAATTTATAATTTAAATAAAATGTTAATAACAAACCAACTCTAGCAAATGATTTAATACATGTGCTTGCTATTTATAATAAACCATGATCTTTACTTCTTTGGGTTGTTCTGTTGATGCCCTTTAAATTTATAAGATTGTTATTTAATTTTCTTTTATAATTAATTATATTTGTTTGTGTGGGTGTTCATGTTTTCTTCTTTGGATGCCCCCTTATATTCTGTCCTAAGCAACAATGATTGTATTTTCAATATTAAATTCATGTAGTTTACCGTAAGAAAAAGCTTAAAATATCATGTTGTCTTAATAAAATTGGCATCAGTTCCATAGTTGTTGGGTTGTTGTTTGATAATCAGTCAAAGATTGGTTAATGAATAAAGGTAATAGTTGACAAAATAGAACTATAAAGAAAGGATTTTCTTTCGGACAAGAGGGGATATGTTTGTTTACTGGGGAATTGACCCAATTCCACACGTACCAGGCAATTATAATAGCCCGAGGATTATCAAGTGTGCAGTGAACTCTTAATCAAAGATGAACCTCAAAGAACAACTGTCTACTGGATTAACCTCGGTTGTTGATGTATACATATACTTTACCAAAACTTAGTTCCACACATGCCCCCACTTCTTTTTATTTGGAACAAATGTGGGACTATGCGGGTATAACTTGTCAATATTAATATTTAGACCTGGCAAACGGGCCGGGCTAAAAACGGCCTAGAGTTTCGCGGGTTGAAAATGTTTGGTCGGTGACCGGTACGGGCCGGTCCGGCCCGCGGGTCATTTGAGTATTTTTTTTTATTTAAACAAAAAACTGAAAGGTTTCGTAGAGACATTTGCAAACAAAACATTTTCTTGTCCTTTAATATGGAGCTAAAGAATAACGATGTATTCAAGATAATCATCATAAACCAAAACAATTATAATAACATTCCAAAGCCTATAATCTATTTTGCATACTTATAGTTAGATACATGTTGATATGAATCATGCAAACACTTGACTACTTGAGTGAAAATACTCAAAATTTAAAATACAATGTATTGTTCTGGGAGTCAGTTTATGGGTGGTGATATAACAGAATGGTCGGCATTCGGCAAGGTGAAATTCATCATTACAACGAACGAGATCACATTTAGCTTTTAGGCATCACAGTCCCTTATTCATTTCTATAAAGAATAAAAGTATAACCTTGAAACATAAATGAAAACAAACAAATAATAAGATTTTATTTGACGTGGGTGGTAAATCTGTTTCATTTCACAGTAATAAATGGTAATAAAAAAGTTGAAAACATGCTTTTCCAACAATTAATTAATATGAATATTTCTCTTTTAGCTTGCATCTGTACAATGAATTCAATGCTTAGTACCCAGCAAAATTTTCAATTTTCATTAAGACAGCATCAATACAATTAAAATGAAATAAAATGTAACAATTATTTGCACAAAACAAATAAAAAAAATGATATATATTTTATTCATAATACTTTTTTGATAATCACATGTTAAAATTTATTCTTCATAAGTCTCTATTTTTTTTTTTTTTTGTCAAGTGTCAACAATGCTAAGCAATTTTAAAAAATATATATATATATATATATAAAGCCCGCAGGCTGGGCTAAAAACGGCCCAGCTTTTTTTGGGCTATATTTTTTAAGTCCAAAATCCGATTTTTTTTAGCCAACCCGGCCCGGCCCGCGGGCCCCGGGCCTTTTTGCCAGGTCTATTAATATTGGTAGGCCCAAACTTGGTATTGGAGATAAAATAATATATGTTATGTGTCTCAATTTTTAGTTCGGGATTTGAGCTAATTCGAGATCCGACTTGTTATCTAATACGAATTTTTTTGTATAGTAGCGTGAAAAAAGAAGAAGAAAAGAGATGTAAAAGTGTTAGTTGAGAACTGAGGTCTATAGACCAAAGTTTGTAGGAATGAATATATCATAATATATAAACTAACTATTTTTTCTCTTAAACATGATATATAAATAATTTATTTATTTTGGTTAAAATTTGTCAGAAGTAACAGTATTGCAAAATACTGAAATATTGACTATGACATTATAAAAAAAAAAATTTAAAATATTAACATCTTGCTTTAACATTAGCAGACAGTTTTGCAATTTTTTCCTACGTCATGGTGAAAATTTATATAATACACTTTATTAAGTTTAACAAAATAGAGAAGTAAAATAACATGGAACAAATCAAACATGTATTTGATTGTGATATAATAATAATAATAATACCAATAATAATAATATTTACAATTTTTATATTTTTTAATTTTCTTAATAATAATATAGTTAAAAATAATATTTTTATTTTTATTTTTTGAATTTTAATTTAATATTTTCTTCTATCGTGCCTTCAGGCACGGACAATTACTAGTAATTAATAGAATAATAGTAATAATATTAATAATAATAAGAATACTTATAATAATATTAATTATAATTATAATAATAGTAATAATAATAATAATAATAATAATAATAATGGTAATAATAATATTAATAATAATAATAATATTTATAATTTTTATATACCCAGAAAACACACAAAATCCAGAAAAAATCTGTGCGTGTGATATTGTATATATAGAGAGAGAGTTGAAGGTCAGTGATCCACTAAAATTTTCTTTTTCTCTATCTTTGTCTCTCTCTGTCTTTAATTTTTCTGTTACTTTATCTTTCTTTGGTATTATTTCTTTTTCTTTATCTTTCCCTTTTAGGAGGGATTGAGTTGTGGTGATATGCAAGTGCTGTCTAAATTATTATTAGGTAAAATGTAATTTATTATTTATAGTTTATATATTATTATTGTATGTGATTTAAAATTTATTAAAGTATCATCTATGGTTATATATCATACGTCTAGTTATTTATAATTTTGTTATATATCTGGATAAATCAATTAATAAATGTCATTTTAAACCTTATATATGAAGCTATATTATATATAAATGAATTCTCCCCGGCTTTCTGTCAAAAAAAAAACAAAACAAAAACACAAACAAAAACAAACAAAAGAAACAAGTTTCATTTTTTTTCATATATATATATATATATATATATATATATATATATATATATATATATATATATATATATATATTAGTGTATATTATGATATAATAATAGGATAATATCTTGTTTTATTTGTTTGTTAAATAATATTATTATATACAAAAGTTAAAAAAATAGTATGCAAAGAATATTGATTTTTAGAATAAAGATTTTATTATTGTTAAGTTTCTTTTTCTTCTCTTTGTCTCTCTGTCTTTACTTTTTCTTTATTTCTTTGTTTCTTTCTTTTGTCTCTTTCTTTTTCTTTATCTTTTCCTTTTAATTTTTCCTTAACTTGCTTGGTACTCTAACTGATTTTACATTTCAAATATTTTTTATGAATTTTTTTGAGTTGATTTTTGTTGCAGTTAGTGATAAAATGAGAAAAGCTAACTAAAAATAAATGCAAAATGGTTAGTACGTTATATAAGAGCTACAAAGGGTATTTAAGACATTTGGATATGGAATAAAGCTGTTAAAAAATAAACCACACTCAATTGGGTGAGTGAGGAACACTTGCCGTTTAATTTGACAGATATAAAGTAACTTGCAAATTTTAAAAAAACAAAAATAATATTTTAGTGATTTTTAAACCACAAGTGGTGACATGCAATAACAAGTAAAGCACATGATAAATTGTATTTTACCCATTATTATAGTCATTTTAAAATATTAAGTTTAACAAAATTGAGAGCAAGTAAAATATGCTAGTACATAATTCGAGCTTGACGACAACAACCAAACACTATACGGAACTTGAATCACATTTCATACGGTGTCGAAAATGACATGGCTGACGCTCAAGCATCGGAGAACCATAAGGTATGCAATCACCACAATTTCCACAGGGGAGCTTGTGCTATTGCATAGATAGCAGCAAGTGTGAGGTTGTGCGGGTGTTTGTCAACTAAAATGTCGAATAAATTTAATAATATGAATAAATCAAATGGTCACTATATGGTCCTAAAACAAAATTATATATTTACAATTCACATCTTTATTGATTCAAATACAAATATCAAATGACACATATGTCGAATATTTTAATATATATTGTAAAATTAACGAGTACATATAGATGTACTAATTAGAATGAATGAATAAAAATAAATAAAAATCAAAGCTAAATCATAGATAATTTTTTAAAAATTTTTGGAAAATTTTATGATATTTAATATTAATTTTAAAAACTAGAAAAAATTAAATAGACTCATTAAAACTAAAATTTAAATTTGAAAGAAAATATTAGAAATATTTAATTGTTGATAAGTGACCTAATATTTTTTTTTTAAGAAGGAGCACCACTTTACTATAGTGCTTCCAAAAATCAAGGGTGGACACCTTCCCTCCTTGCCTACATGTGTATCCGATATTGGCCTATGGCCTTGAAGTATATCATTTTAAGTTCAAAAAACTTATTTTAAGTTATTTTATCGTCGATCAAGCTTTTAGACAAACTTTAATAATTTTTTAATTTTTTTTCCTTTCTCCTAATTGTTGTTGCATAGTAGTTTGATTATAAATATGCACTCTAGGATTTCTTTACAGCTACATTTTATACATCCATTGAGATTATCTTTTGTTTTCGATTTTAGAGAGTTTATTATTTATTTTTTTAAATAAAGTTCATATGCAATTTCGCATTTTTGTCATATTTTGTAAACTCAAAATTGATGCATGCGATCTATTTAACTTTTGAGTAAAATAATTATTGTTTTTAGTAACAGTTAATTAATTAGTGCTACTAATCATTACCCAGTTCAATAATTATATAAAATTCAAACCAAATAATTTAAAACATTTTTAAATTTGAATTGAAATAATTCATTTAAGTTTTCAAAATAATAAAATTTATAACTAGTAGTATTTTTTAGACAATTTATGATATTCAAAATTATATTAACATAAACTAAATAAATTCATCTCAATTAATTTTATAATTTATAAAGGAGGGAGTATATTATAAATTGTATGCAAAGCAAAATGTTAACAATGAACAAGAACGGATATTTCTACAAGAATTCTCCTTCTGTATCTAATTGTAAGCATTTTAAAAGACAAATATGGAATATGATTTTAACAAGTTAAATAGTGTTAACTGTTTAATTTCGATATAACAGAATATAGACCTTATTGATTTTTAGAATAAAGATTTTATTATTGTTAAGTTTCTTTTTCTTCTCTGTCTCTCTCTGTCTTTACTTTTTCTTTATTTCTTTATTTTGTTTCTTTTCTTTTTCTTTATCTTTTCCTTTTAATTTTTTCTTTTTCTTTTCCTTAACTTGCTTCAATGATATTAAATTAATACATTTTAATTTACTATCACCATTTTAATTTATTATAATTCATCATTTTTGCAAAGTCACCAAGCCTTGAAATGGAAGAGCAAAGTCGTCTATCCAGTCATTTGTAACTTTTTCATATATCAATTATATATAAAAAAATTACATTTCTACCGTTTTTTAGGATAATCTTTCAGTAATTTTATACCTTTTTTTTATTACGTTTCATAAAGTATTTTTGGTTACTAATATTTATAGCATTTGCACCGAAAATTTTTAGTGCGGTTGGTCGCCCACTGTTAAGGTGTGATGCGTTTGAACTCTAAACGTTATACTAAATTTATAAGTTCAATAAATTGCATTTAAAATAAGTTATTTATAAATAAATAAAATTCTCATGGCGTTTGAATCCTAAAGAGACTAAATACTCTATAAAATTTTGTTCTTTCGATTTTTCGGTACTTACAAATAGTACTATCTCGTCTATCATTTTTGCAAAGTCACCAAGCCTTGAAATGGAAGAGCAAAGTCTCCATCCAGTCATTTGTAACTTTTTCATATATGAATTATATACAAAAAAGAGTTACATCTCTACCGTTTTTTAGGATAATCTTTCAATAATTTTATACCTTATTTTTATTACATTTCATCAAGTATTTTTGGTTACTAATATATATAGCATTTGCACCGACAATTTTTAATGCGGTTGGTCGCCCACTGTTAAGGTGCGATGCATTTGAATTCCAAACGTTATGCTATATTTATAAGTTAAATAAATTGCGTTTAAAATAAATTATTCGTAAATAAATAAAATATTCATGTGCGTTTGAATTCTAAAGAGACTAAACACTCTATAATGCAGTAGACGAACAAGCAAAGTTACACCAAGATTCAGATATATATTTTTCTCCTTCTGGGTCTATAACTAAAGTCCAGTTTCACACAACGGAACCAACGATGAACTAAAAAGCATCAACTTGTCTTACAATAGTGAAGTGAGAAATACTCTGGTCTTAATTATAAAACTTTGTTTAGTTCACGAAATTACGAATCTGGAGGACAGTTATCAACTTATTAAGTCTTTCCTCTCTTTTTTTGGGTAACAATCTTATCAAGTCTTTGATTTTAAACATATTTTAATTGTTGGAATTGATCACCTTCATATATAATTTACACCCAGTAAATTTAGAAAGGCAATATTTATACTGGGTTTAGTGAAAACTGGTTTAAAGATGACCATGAAATATAAGTTCATTGGAGAACATTTCACGAATCATGTCATCCAACAAGACCGACCGAACAATGACCGTTCTTCCAGACCATGAAACCTGGGGGGAAGTAGTTATACTCTTTCCATTGTTTTAACGATAAAATGATTGCTCTGCAGACAGATTGGAGAGAGAATTTGTTGAATCAGTTGAAGATTGGGTAAATTTTAGATGACGACATGAGATTTGATCAAATTCTACTTGATCACTTATTGTCTAGAAATTTATATTTAAAGGCCTGAAAATTTTGAAATCTCAAATTCCATTTACCATTTTTGTCTAAAAACCTACATTCAAAAATGGAAGTGTCACTGCCCAACATAGGGATTCACCATTAGAGAATACAAGATTACTGGCGTTGGGACTACTCTACTTGGTAGGCCTTGGGGTGCTTATTCAAGGGCGGTGTTTGATCTAACTTACATGTCCAGTGTAATATTGCCAGAGGGATGGAATGACTGGGGTGATCCAACCAGGCAGAGGTACTAAACTAAAAACTATCATGTTGTTTTTTTGGTTCTTTTCATGTTTATATGTCCTCGTCAGTTGAATATATAATTTTTTTGAGATGTCCCTATCTTGATTATCTGAAGGCTTTTAACAAAAAAAATTTGTTTACATTTGGGTGTGATAAAACGGCGTTTTATGGTGAATACAAGTGTTATGGACCTGGTGCCAATAGATCAAAAAGGGTTGAATGGCCACAGCCTATCAAGTGATGCAGCTTCACCTTTCCTGATCAAGGGCATGATCGGAGGTCGTGGGTGGCTTAGAACTTCCCCTATCCGCTTTACGGAAAGGCCCGCTATCGCTACTCTAAAGACTGATGGAAACAACTAAACTGTACAATTTTCTGATTATATTGTATACAAAGTTTGCTGACATTCAGATCTCATTAATTTCTGTTTATAATGTGTAATTCAGTACTAATATTGTTGTTATACATTTCTCTGAAACTAGAGTCAGTACATGCTTATCCATTTCAGGGAAAATTCATGTACAAAGAATATATATTCAACTTTCTATGTATTTTGACTTACATTGTTGTTCTTTTGCTTTGTGTATATACAAAAGTTCCATCTGAATTAAATTCATGAATTAAACATTATACTTTATTATGGAATGATGGCTCTGAATTCTGATGATAATGGAACTAGCTAGTACTGTTAGTAGAGATATACTGAAAGAACAGCTATCAAATATTTGAACTTTTAAAAAAAACCAATCCTTACTTGACAAAAGCTTGGAACTCAAAAAGGGCAAAGTCATAGTATTTTTTTTTTTCAAAATAAATTTGAAAGAAGGCAAATCAATGACACCAACAGCAGAACAGCCCTAATCTAACCAGCCCAATTCCTGTTCTTCTTCTTCAACTAATTAGCGAATAGGCCAAGGTAATAAGATGATCATCGTGAAATATACATTTAATATATGCTAGTTAGAGCAGAAGCACATTTGTGGTGCATCCAAAAGGGACAAACATCACAAGTATAAGATGATGAGTCTTCATGTTTTCAGCTGCAAGCATCAAACAACTGAACCATGTTTGCCCAATTCCCAAATTATCAAATAGTCAAACACGCAGTTTATATTTTCAACAAAAATTATCATATCACACAAAACCCAATAAACCCAAAAACAAATCTGAAAGCCCAAGTCACAAATCAGTTTATATCAATTATCATATCACACAAAACCCAATAAACTCAAAAACAGAACAATAATTATAAGATTCATTAATTAACATTCACTAGTAGTAATGTTTGTTAACATTCATTTGTTAACGTTCATTCATCTTTACTTTCTCTTTTACTTTTTTTCTCTTATTTTTTCTTTTACTCTTTCTTTTATTTTCTAAAGTACCCGATGATTGCTATGTTTTAGTGCAATGAAGGTAATCTAGTAGTAAGTAGTAATGATTCATTAGGCGCTGGGAAGTGCTCCAAATTAGACTCCTCAGGATCAGTTTCATGGAACAAATAAAATATTTAAAAACAAATCACTATTACAACCACCTAGCTGAATATGAATAACAATCCATACAGAGTTGATAATGACATGGTTGACATTCAAGCATTGGAGAACCAGCACGTATGTGACGATCACAACATCCACACTCGGAATAATTGAACTTGTTCTGTTGCATAGCAACAAATGTGAGGCTGTGCGGGTGATCGTTAACTGTGATATTGGTCTCCCCAAGCTTCATATACGAGTAACCATAATATGGATAAAGGCACTTAATATGGAAGGATTGATCGCAAGCACGGCAAAAATAGAATGAATACGATGTACCATCAATTTCTCTCTCGCATATTTCACAGTAGAATTCGTCCGGGTGATCTTTTATCGGAGGATGGACTAATGGAATGGGGTGAGGATCCCATCTGTGATTAATCGTACCTGGCAAGAAAATACACGATTCATGTAGAAAGAATTTACAATCTATACATCCAAAGCGAAAACTTAAATTACCAATGTATTCCCCACATCCCCTGCAATCTGCCGATTTGCCGTAATAAATTTGTCTAAGAGGATGCCTGTGAGTTGCGTATTTGATTGTGCTAGGAAGCGAAGCACACTTGATATCAAGGTAGAATTTGCAGTGCTTGCAATAATAGAACATTCCATTGCAAAAGTGTTTACACAAGTCGCAGTAGACATAAATATTAGGCTCCAAAGATTTATGTATAACAAGCTCGTGCTCTTCGTGTAAAGAGTGTTTTGCCAACAATGGCAACTCGGCACAGAATTTGTGCAGAAAGAAATTACACCGAGCACAGCCGTAGAATGGATCACTCAAAATAGGCCGCACACAACCATCGCATAACATCTGACTCTCAGTCGTATTAATATTGTTCCTATGGAGTTGGTCGAAAAGGACTAGGGGATGATCTTTATGAGCCCAATGGTTACTATAATCTGCTACCACGGGCATATCACCGTCATCGGTAAGACTATTCACCTTGCTAAATTGCTGTATCATTAGATCTATTGACGATTCATTAGTCACTGGGGCATGAAGAAGATTATGGTTATCAGGATGGGCTTCATCATTCTCACTAGATCTGCAACCAAAATGTATACAATTAATGCAAGGAAAACACTAAATACCAATTAAAGCACATGTAAGAAATTTGGAGAAAAAAAAATTATAAATAAATTTAAGAAATATATGATATATGTTGATGAACCTTAACCTCAAAGGTGTATCAGTTGATGTGGCACATTTGATATGTGCAAAGAATCTACAGTCGACACAATAATAAAGCCAGTAAATCGGGTTCAATTCCTTATCGCAGATGGCGCAAAATTGAGCAGATATAAGATATCGTTGTGGTAGAAAATAGGCCAGGATGAGAGGGTGATCGTGGTGAACTTTACGATCTATGCTAGATGGCACAGAAGCACATGTGAGGTGCATCCAAAATTGACAAGCGTTACAAATATATGATGAATCTTTATGTTTTTCGCCGCAAGCGTCACATTTGAACAACGCGTGCCTCTCCACCAACCTCAACGCGTGGTCCTCGTAGTTGTGTCCTGGATGTTTAATGTTACGTTCCTTCTGGAAAGAACAAGTTAGGCACATCCAAAATTCACAATTCTCATCGGCACAGGTAAAACCGTAAGGCGCCCCCAAGTCCAGATGACAAACAGTACAAGTGAAATTAAGATAAATATTTGTCAAATTAAGAAGGGGATGTTGGGGGTGGTGGATGGAGTGTCCAATCAGTCGGGGTACTTCTGCACAGGTTTTGTGCATAAAGAAGAGCAGACAAGACCTCCCACCCTTGTCAAAACTAGCGCATCTATAAGATGAACTACTGCTGCCGCCTTCTACGGTTATTGGTTTTTGGCACAAATGACATTTAATAGCGTTATCAGAATGAAGCTCATCGCAGATGATCAGGCGATGCCCATGGCTAAAGTTCTGTTCCATCTCTGTTTGAGTGTGCGATATTATATAAATTTGTGTTTATAGTGTGATATTATATATATATAGAGAGAGAGAGAGTTGAAGGTCAGTGATCCGAAAAATTATACGATGCCCCTGAGGTATGGTGAATAGTATGCTCCCTTCTCACATGAGAGTAAGCTCCACACGCGACGGGACCCGTGCCACAATATATAGAGCCCATCCTCATGTGAGAGGGGGCATACCATTCATCTATGCCCCAGGGGCATGGAATAATTACTCCAGTGATCCACTAAAATTTTTAAAATAAAAATTTTAATATTGTTAATTTAATTTTTTTTATTTCTTTCTTTTGTCTCTTTTCTCGTACTTTATCTGTTCCTTTTAGGAGGGATTGAGTTGTCAGATCGACTTGGTATGACAACAATTGATTTAAAAATTAATTGACTCGTAGTGTTGAATGGCGGTGATATGCAAGTGGTAACCTGCTAAATTATTATTAGGTAATAAAATGTAATTTATTATTTATATAGTTTACATATTATTATTGCATGTTATTATTTGTGATTTAAAAATTATTAAAATACAATCTATGGTTTCGTAACAATTGCAACGCGCATCATTTCTCTTTTTAAATTGACATTGTCAACTGTAATGCAAAATTACTAAATTACCCTTTTTTAAAATAAAAGCACACCCATCTTTTCCGATTGACAAATACTCGGTATTTGCCATCTTCGTCGGCATGTATTAAGTTTATGTATTAGTATAAAATATAATATAATAGCATGTTAGTATGTGTATATATATATATTAGTGTATATTATGATATAATAATAGAATAATATATTGTTTTATTTGTTTGTTAAATAATATTATTATATACAAAAGTTAAAAAATAGTAATTTACTCCCTCTTTTGTAAAAAAAAAAAAAGTAAAATAAAATTTTAAAAATATTATTTGAGTTTAATTGTAGTTAAGTTATAAAATCTTAAAATGTAAATTATCTTGTGAATTTATTTTAATTCTTAAAATGACAATTGTGTACTTAAGTCTTTGTAGAGAGAGATAGAGAGAGTCGAAGCCTGAAGGTCAGTCATCCACTACGATTGAACCCCAAGGCCTCAATCAAAATAAACCTTTAGGCACATTGATCACCGAAGAACAATATGTATTTATATACTTGACAAAAACTCTATACTTTCTCTGGACAAAATATTGAAAATTTTATTTATATATTTGTGTAAAATCATATTTCCTCCGTCCTAAAAAGGATAGGATATGGTATAATTTATTTTTTCCAGATGAGTTAAGGAACATAACAAATTTTTTTGTGAAACCACTACTGATAAATTAGAAAGAAGAAGTGGAGTCACGTGCAGAGTCATTGGAATTAAAAATAAAAACGTGGAGCCATGTGTAGATTCAATTTTTTTATTTTTTTTTTACAAATTCAATGGACTGTAGCCATGTGCAGTTCGTCTTTCTATGAAGGAAATATATATATATATATATATATATATATATATATATATATATATGAGGAATGGTCCATAGCTAGTAAATATTTGTTATATCTACTATTTCAACAAACGCATCTGGAACCGTTGAAATAATGATCCAATGATAGTGATATAATGCTAGTCACTAACTAAGTTAACGGATAGGAGAGGGAAAAAAATAAATTAACCAAGCCATTAACTAAATTAACGAATAGAAGAAAAAAAATTATATGACGTTAACTTAGTTAACGGGTGGGAGAAAAATAAAAATAAATAAAATAGGTACACCATTTTCTATTCATATCAGTTCACCACTTGTGTGTCGTCAGATCCAACTATTTGAGAGATGGTGTTATCTGAGGCTCGTAGTTCACCATTTTCTATTCATATCAGTTCCACAAAGATGTACAGAGTGTTAGTTCCCAATGACACGATAGTAATCTAGAAGGGGGGGTTGAATAGATTCTTTTAAAATTTCTTCTCTTTGAAATTATCTTTCTTGATTAATTCTTAACCAGAAGTTTAACACAGCGGAATAAGATTTAGTTAATCTTTTCTTGAAATGTTAAATTAATAAATCAACAAGCAATTATATGACAGATATAGCAAATGAAAGACACCAAGAGAGAGACTCTGGGTTTTAAGTGGTTCAGAGCACACAATACTCCTATTCCACTGTTTTGCTCTCTCAGCAGCAAATCCACTAAGGATACTTTTACAATAGCTGAATCACTAAGATTCCTTCAAGACCCGCAGTCTTGGAATTTTAGTTCACAAAGAACTTCACAAGTCTAACAGACTTGCTTACACTAGTTCACTAAGAACTCTCAAAGTCTAACCGACTTGCTTATATCAGTTCACAGAGAACTCTTCTGGATTGATGTATATTTGGATGTGCTACTAAGTTGCTTATCAGCTTGAATGTTTGAAGGGCTTAGTAGCAATGCAGGCTTTCTTATCAGTTCAATCTTTTTCACTTCTTGCGTTCTTCTTTCTTTGTACAGTGCTACCTCTTTTCTTCTGCTGATCTTCGTATTTAAGAGGTAAGGGCTTCAGATTTGTTCCCGTTGAATCATCTGTTTGAACGTGTATTTCTTCCCGTTACCTCACAGAGGAGAGCTGCTGAATATTGTATTAATAAAGCTCATTAAATCTCTGATGAGACATTATTTGATCTGACCTGTTAGTCCATGCAAGGTTGTTTTCCTTTTTCCTCTGTGACAGAGATGTCAGACATAGGTTCCCACTAACTTTTATAGAGTCGTTTGGTCTTCCCAACCTATAGGTCTGATAGGACACAGTCTTCTGACTTTTCTGCCTTGAAAGTCTTCTTTCTGTTCCATAGTGCGCTTGGGTCAGACTCCTGACTTTTCTGACTTGATTGATTTGCAGAAGCTTCCTTTTTAGTTACTTTGATGAAGATTAAATACTTGAATAGAATGGCTCCTGATCTGACAAACGTGATGTCTCCTGCCTTTTTGCTCAACGATCTTATATGATCAACTCTACGAATACCCTTGCTTACGTGATTGATCTGTAAAGGATCATCTCTTACTGATCATCGTAGAGTTTACTCAACTGTTAGAATGTTGATCGTAGAGTCCAATTTAAGGTTTCTCGGAAAGAACAGTCTGGTTGGTCGTAGAGTCTTCTGGACCACAATCGTAGAGTCCATTCTACGATTGATTGTCTTGATCGTAGAGTCTTCGGAAGCACAGTCGTAGAGTCCATTCTACGATTGGTTGCCTTAATCGTAGAGTCTGTTCGAATCGTAGAGTTTCATTGACACAAATCGTAGAGTTCTTTCTACGACTTTATTACATCAACAGATCAACCTAACAGTTTTGATCTATCTAAGTCTTAGTACAACACACAAGACTTTTATACAATTAATAATAGATCAACCTAACAGCTTTGATCTTATCTAATACAGCCCTTGTACATTATTTCTAATCATCAAATTTAATCATTCAATGTTCAACACAGAGATTTAAAGAAGCATTTTGGTAAAATGGGATGAAGTGAGATGTGCCTGAATATGTGAGGAAGTATCTAACTTAATAGCAAGTGAAAAATGGAGCATCAACTGGCTAGTGGTTTATTGAAACAGTTAGATATTCCAGTGTGAAAGTGAGATAACATTTCAATGGATTTTGTGACTGAGTTGTCAAAGACTTTCACGGAGAATAATGATATTTGGATGGTTGTGGATTGTTTGACCAAATCAGCTCACTTTTCGGCTGTCCACGAGGATTACTCTGTGAATAGGTTAGCATAGATCTTTCAGTATGAGATTGTTAGACTTCAGGGAACTCTAGATATTTTTTTTGATAATGCCAAAGGGGGAGAGAAATTTATGCTAATATTCTGAGACGAATGATGAACTAGATGGTTAATAATTCTTTTTGATAATGACAAAGGGGGAGAGATGCTATGATGACTTATTTGTTGTTGTTATTGATCTGTTGATCGTACTTTTTTCACACTGTTATATGGATAAAAATATTAGTTGATGTGAACATATTATCTTTGGTTCTTTTATTATATGAATATACATACTTTTAAGGGGAGTCATATATTTAGGGGGAGCTATATATTGTCATCATAAAAAAGGGGAAGAATGTTCACTTATATGCGCATGATTTTAATGATGACAATATATTTTGTGTGAAGTTGGGTTTGCTTGGTTTGCTTAACAAGATTGGAATATGAATTGGGTTGATAAGTTGGGTTGAACATAATTATATATTATCATCATCAAAAAGGGGGGAAATATTGATTAATGTGTTTAATTTTTAATGATGATAATATGTTATTATTTTGTGCATGAAAATAACATATCTTGTGGTGCATTATATATGTGACATAATATGCTTTGCATGTAAACAAATAATGAGCATAAAAATAATATATCTTGTTTGGGAATACTTTGCATGGGTGCAATATGTGGTTCATTGTTCACGTGACATGACTTGAATATATTATATTCATAGAAGCAATACGTGCACATGAGCTATATGGAAATAAGTTGAAAACAATATTTGTTTAAAGTGGACGTTGCATGGGAATGATTTAGAAATAATCTATATAATATTCTTGGCTTAATACACTTTGCATATGAATATTATATTCCTAGCAAGTTTGAAAATAAATATTTTTATATGATATGATAACTTGTTTGTGTGCAAAATTGTTTTATAATTTGAGCAAGTTGCTTGTTAAAAGGAATGATCATATCAAAGCTGATTTCATGGGAGAACAAAGATTGATCTAACGGTTATTGGGATACTACTGGACTAGGTCCACCGGGATCCACATAGGATATAATGTAAGTTTTCTAGCATAAAAGATTTATTTACAAGGAATGTTAAATTGCAGGAAAATCAATTCTAATAATATGGAAATAGGTTATATCAAAACTGATTTGGTTGAACTAAATTATTCTTATATTAATTGGTCAAATCAATGGTGACATACTTTCTAAAAATAAGTATTTTAACTATTTTTGTTTAAAATTCAAATTTCTTAAAAACAATTTTGGAAAGGATTTGTTTACCCCAAAATCACGTTGCTATTGATTGGCTATTCAAAATCGTGAATTAGGTAATTGGTCTTCGGATTTCTCATTGTCGTTGGAACTTATATTATATATACTATCCTTTCTCGACAAATTGGAGAGAATAAGCTTTCAAGTAATTCATATCTATACACTAAAGAGCTTTCACATAAAATTTTCAACAGCTTTGTTCCTTATTATTGATATATTTTGTCTGGAAACCATAGTTTATTTGTAATTATATGCATTCATATACAAATTAGTGTTCAAGTTGTGTTTGGCTTGGTTGATCTAGTAGTGGGCAAGGGTTGTGCTAAGAAAGCTTTGAAGGTTGTAGAGGTGCAAAGGGGGCAGTGGTGTCCAATTGAGAATGAAAGCTTCTTTTTATAGGGAGTAATTGTATTTAAATTTAGAAATTCATTAATAAAAATGTCTCCAATATCAATTGGTATTGGACGTGGATTAGACAATTAGATTAGAGGATTAAGGGTTGAACCACGTAAAAAATCTTGGTGTCTCTATTATTGTTGGTTGTGATTTCATTCTACATCACATCTTAGTTCACGCATGATTTATATTAAGGTTTGCAATCTAAAAAAAAAATTCGTCTAAAGCAGACACCCAAAGCAGACATGGTATCCTGTCTGGATTTAAATCGCTAAAGAACTTTAACTAAAACAGACACCAAAAAGCATACAGAAATACCTGTCTGGATTAAGTGTAATTTCCAAAAAAAAAAAATTGTCATCAGTTATTGTTTTAAAGCTTAAACACCTATTCAACCTCCCCCCCCCCCCCCCCCCTCCTAGGTGCGCACACATAAAATTACATTTGGTGTCAAAGCGAGGTTACGGGTTTAAGTCGCTGCAGAAGCAATTTATTTTTTTTTGGGAGGTGGGGGGGGGGGGGGGGTGTTGGACCCCAAAATCCTTTTGTGCGCTGGCGGAGTAACCGCCCGGAGAGTAACTTCCCGACCCGTTGGAATTAGATGCAGCCCCTTATGTCCGTGTGCCGTTTAGTGTGGGGCTCTGTGTTGTCATGTGTGTTAAGGAAATAAAGTTGCGCCCTTACTAACAGCTATAGCTTTTGATGCAATGGTAAGCGTTTGATTCTTCATTTGGTGCATCTGAAATGAACAAGCGTTACAAGTATATGATGAATCTTCATGTTTTTTGCCGCAAGCGTCACATCTGAACAACGCTTGCCTATGCACCAAGATCAACGCGTGGTCCTTGTAGTTGTGTCCTAGATGTTTAATGTTATGTTTTTTCTGGAAAAAACAAGTCGGGCACATCTCAAATCGACAATAGTTATCGTAACAGATATAGCAGTAAACATTCCCTATGTCCAGTTCACAAACATTACAAGTACGTGTGTGACAAGAATTTGGGAACAAAGAAAGAAGGGAATGTTGGTGGTGGATGGGTTGGACGGGGTGTTCAATCTGTTTGGGTGCTTCTGCACAGGTTTTGTGCAGAAAGAAGTACTGACAATTCATAGCGCATCTATAAGATGAACTACTGCTGCTGTTGCCACCGCCTTCTTCTTCTTCTTCTACAATCATTGGTTTTTGGCACAGATAACATTTAATAGCCTTATCAGAATGAAGCTCGTCGCAGATGATCAGGGGATGCTCATGGCTAAAGTGGTTTATCTGCTCCATCTCTGTTTCAGTGTTCGATATTATATAAATCTGTGTTTCTATGTGTGTGATATTATATATAGAGAGAGAGTTGAAAGTCAGTCATCCACTAAGATTGAACACCAACAACTCAATCAACATAAGCCTTTAGGCACACTGATCACCGAAGAATAATGTAGATAATTTTACAAAAACTCTATAGTTTAGATGGACAAAATATTGAAGAATGTATTTTATATATTTGTGTAAAATCATACTCTCTCCGTCCTAAAAAAAGATAAAGTATAATTTTTTTTTGTCCAGATGAGTACATAATGATGAGTGAAGGTAAATATGTCATTTAGTTAGATCCATTAGTATAAAAAAAAAAAAAAAAAAGTACCATCACTTTATGTAATTTTGTGAGACCACTATTTATAAATTTGAAATTTTTTTTACTCTCTTTCTTCTATTTTAATATTTTTAATTTGTGTAAAAAATGCACTTAACTTAATATCTTTTTGAGAGGAGAGGGAATACATTTTATGATATAATTGGCCGAGTAAAACTGACTCATAAAGGTCTAATTTTGCATAGACCTAACAAAAAGGCCCAAGGCCTGCGGGTCGGGACGGGCTGGCCCAAAAAAATTGGGTTTTGGGTCTCAAAAATACAGCCCAAATATGAATCACTATCTGTATCAAAAATACCGATACCAGTATTGTTCAGCTCGATGAAAAATCTAAAAGTCAAAAAAAAATTGCACCCTTAACCGCAGGTAGTGACTTAATAGCTTCCGGAACTAAATAATGACTTAAAAATAGATTTATACAGTGCATCACAGATGATTTTTTGAGTTTTTGCTCAAAAGAAAATATAAATAAAATATCCCATCTAAAATTAAACTAATTTCTTACTTGTACCATTCACTTTTCCCATTTCACTCCCCACCAATTTAATGAGTCTACTCGATTGTGATTCACTTATTTCGCTATTGTAAAAATATGGTATTGTATAATTTGATGATGAGTTATAATCTCAAATAAAAATGTGATATTATATAAATTTAGTGACGAGTTATAATCTCAAGTAAAAATATAGTATTATATAAATATTCTTTTGATGTATCAAATAACTTTAAAAATAACAATAAATAACCCATAAGATTGAATAACGGACTAATTATAATGAGATAAAATAATTTTTAATTATATTAAATTTATGCAAATAGTACTATTTTATCCATCATTTTTGCAAAGTCATTTTTTATATTCTTAAACTTAATCACCAATAATTTTTAGTATTTATTTCTGACCAACTTGAGAATCGATGAAGTCCGCCGTAATTAATTACTAAACTAAACATCCACTTGTGATAAGATTCTTTAATCAAAATCTACATAATTATTGCTACCACGGTACCACTAACTTTGGATCGGATCAATATAATTATATAAGAATTCAAACCAAAATTTACTTATATTACAGTATTCCATAGTAAAGTTTAATGCTGTTAATTAAAATATAAAAATTAGATGTCTATTTTTCTTGTAACAGAGCTTTCAAGAATCGATAATGACCTTATAATATAAAATAAAATAAAAAATATTTTGTAGGAACCTGTCTATCTTTATTGTAACATGACTTTCGGGAAATAGACAAATTGTTACAATTAAAAAATCAATCTTTTTATTCAGAATTTTTTCTCACCCTAAAAGCTTTTTTCACTTTATCAAAATTACATTTTCAACATGATGATTCTGAATTCCCTTGATCTCATTTTCAGTGCATATGGCTTGTGTCTTCCCAATTTGAAAACTGTCTAGTTTACAGATATAAACGAATCCGAATACAGTAATATCTGTATCTGTATCTAAAAAATTAATTCGTTATCCGTATTCGTATCCGGTATTCGGCAAATTTTAAAAATATTATCTGTATCCGGTATTCGAAATAATATCTGAATACGGATAATATCCGTTTCTTTTTATTTTATTCGAATAAACAAATTATTCCAATATTCGGGTATCCGGATTCGTTTATCAATCACCTAATATAAAATTCAATCAAATTATTTACAAAAAATAAAAAATAAAAAAATAATTACTCATAACCAATCACAATTTAAAGTTTAAGCCATACATGTTAATGAATGATTGTTAATTTATTTATTTTTAATAAATACAATAATCAATGCTATAAATTATAATTAAAATAAGTTTTTATTATTTTTGAAATCCTAAATTTAAAATGAATGCTTTACTTATTAATGTTTAGATATCCATTAATAAGTAGATATCCATTTTATGTGTTAATTTGGAGTAATATTATAGTGTGTATGACTATTTATAATCTATAATTATAACATTTAAATAATGTTTATAACATTTATAACACTTGTTAAATGATACATTTTAGATATATTATAACACTTTATATAACTAGAATAAGGGAAAAAATAATGAGTTATAAAGTATAGTTCAGTAATTAATGAATGTTAATTTATTTATTTTTAATAAATACAATAATCAATGCTCTAAATTACAATTCAAATAAGTTTTCATTATTTTTAAAATCATAAATTCAAAATGAATGCTCTACTTATTAATGTTTGGATATCCATTAATAAGTAGATGTCCATTTTATATGTTAATTTTGAATAATACTGTAGTGTGTGAATATTTATAATCTATAATTATAACATTTAAATTATATTTATAACAATTGTTAAATGATACATTTTAGATATATCGTAACACTATATATAACTAGAATAAGGGGGGGAAATAATGAGTTTTAAAGTATAGTTCATTAATAAATGAATGTTAATTTATTTATTTATAATAAATACAATAATCAATACTCTAAATTACAATTCAAATAAGTTTTCATTATTTTTGAAATCCTAAATTTTAAAATGAATGTTCTACTTATTAAAGTTTATATGTCCATTAATAAATTGATATCAATTTTATGTGTTTGGAGTAATACTGTAGTGTGTATGAATATTTATAATCTATAATTATAACATTTATAACATTTGTTAAATGATCCAAAAGTTATATTGTAACACTTGTTAAATGATATTTATAACATTTATAATACTTGTTAAATGATACATTTTAGATATTTTAACTTTATAATAGTAAAAATTCATTAACTATACTTAAATCAATTTATTTCAGTTTATTAATATTATAATAAAAGTGTTATTTTCTACTTTTTAGAAGTGAAATGACATATTTTGAAAATAATTTTCGTATGATAGTGAAAACTAATTATTATATAAGGAATACCACTTAAAAAAAATTATTTTATTTTATATATATATATATATATTCGGATATCAGATTTCGGATATCCGCCGGATATATTTACGGTCTGATATTAAACGAACACAAATACGTCTATATCCTTATTCGTATCCGTTTATTTGCGGATACCTTTAAACCGAATACAAATATATCCGATTTTTTTTCGAATGCAAATAATATTAGTTTTTTTTTTTAATACGGATGCAGACAAATAGAAATTTTCCGGTTACCATTTACAGCCCTAAGTTTATCTACAGTACAACTCATTTTTGTAATTTTTGTCAAGTTATTTAAGTATCATTCTTCCAAATATAGGCACAACATCCATATTCATCCTTGCAACAGTACTTGTACTTCAACTTGAATTCATCAAATATGCCAAACAAGCTTATTTAAAAAAAAAATTGATTGGGATTTCACAACTTGAAAAATAGAAAACTACTAGCTTTATCCTGATTCAAAGGAAGAAAACAAGTTTGTACAAATTTTACTGAAAACTGGTTTAAAGATGACAATGAAATATAAATGTTTCCAGTTAATTGGAGAACATTTGTCGAATCATGTCATCCAACAAGACTGAACAATGACCCTTCTTCCAGACCATGAAACCTGGGGGGAAGTAGTTAGACTCTTTCCATCGTTTTAACGATGACATTGAGAAGGGGCCTTGTGTGCTTCCTCGAGGATCCACATAGTACCATATTATACTATCCGGGTGGTCAACTATCTGTAATTGACCACGTGGATATTCATCTTCTTGATCGTCATCGCTCAATTCAATCACCTGTGGCCCGGTGATCTTCTGTGATATTCCCTGAGAGCCCTTCTCTGCAGTGTTCATAGGTCGATGCATCTTTCCAGCATCTTCATTGCTCAAATCAATTACCAGAGGGTCTTTGAGCTTTTTTGCTGTTTTCGGTGAGCCCTTCTCTTCAGTGTTTACTAGCTGATGTATAAAATCAATCGCCTGAGGCTCTGTAAACTTTTCAGCTATTCCCTGAGAGTTCATTGCTCGAAAAGGTTGTTTCTGCTTTTGAGTGAAAGTGTCTGGTTGATCTTCTGCATCAAGAATATATGATGTGCATCTAGAAATAATGGTAGTGTATTGAAATGGAATGTCCAATTAGAAAAGAAAAAAAAATAGCTCCATTTATTTGTATATATTTATCTATACAGAGAAATTGTAGAAGAAACGTCGAAATAGTGATGGAACATAGGCTATGTTTGTTTGCAATAGTGCTGCATGGGGATGGACTCTCTACACTTTTTTACCAGGATATCCATGGACACATTTAACAGATAAACGTCTAAATAATTTCATGTCAATGGCAAGTCCTTGTTCTTGTGACGAGTGATTAGCTTAAAGATGCATATTACAAGGTAATGTTTAACGATCTACCATAATTTTACATATCGAGATGTCTGTCTATGTAGATACATATCAACACACGCAGTATGAGACAAATGGAAGCCATCAAAGGTGTTGAAATAAGTTGGTCGTGACAAGTATAAGGATATACATAGGCTAACTTAATAACGTGCAGGTAAATATAGACAACTGGAAAAACAGCATAGGCATATTCATGCTGCCTTGATGTTTCGATGTATATGCCACATAAGAGTGGCATTGATTAGGATAATAATTAAGACGCAACTTTGCATTAACTCATAATTAAGCTACATTACTAAGGCAGTTTGAACATAATAACATTAAATATATTTTCGCCCTTCCATCGCAATGTCTCATTCTATCTAGGTTTAATTATCATATTCATCTCTTATGTCCTTCTCCAGTTGACATAACATCCCATGAGTTTTGTTCAGTTAATCACAAGGAAAAAAACACAGATGCATCTACAGTTGATCCATTAGTTACCAATAAGGTTTTGAATTTTGATAAATTAATAATTATGAGATATTAATGAGTCACAAACAAGGACAAAGGCTCACCCATTTCTATATCCAACTCCAGTTGACATAATATCCCATGATTTTTGTTCAGTTAATCACATGGGAAAAAAACAGATGCGTCTACAGTTGATCCATTAGTTACCAATCAGGATTTGAATTTTGATAAATAAATAATTATGAGATATTAATAAGTCACAAACAATGACAAAGGCTCACCCATTTCTATATCCAACTTGTACGTCTCAGCACCAACCCCACCTGTAAAACAAGATGAAAGAAAAAACAATTTTTGTTGATTAATTAAAGTAAAAATGTTTCAACTTAGCAGATGAACTCAAAGTATAAACTATGTCTTGCTTATCTGCTTCAAATTATCATTATTTCGTAATTGGTACACATAATAGTACCTAGACTTTGATTAGTGATTACATACAATAGATCCTAGAGTCAGAGCATAGGAGCGTCAATTCCCATTTCAGCAATTTTATCACTCATGCTATGCTTCTCAACTACCAGCTTCAATAGACTTATTGCTAAAACCAAATATTAAAGAAGCATTCTAACCATCTGCCACCTTAACAAATGTGGTGCCATTGATGTAAGCCCTGTCGCCTTCTCTCCCAACATATGAACTACAGAAAGTAACTCGGGATGGGATGGCAGCATCTCCAGGCCCTGAAATGCGTAAATATATCGCGACACCTTCAGAAAATTGAATAGCTCTGCAGACTAAGAAGGTTCTCCTAAGCCCCAAGAGTTTTCCATGTGGTAATAGGAGAAACAATGTAATTGTTTGAAAAACATGAGTAATACAAGATCGACAGTGTGATATCATTTTATCAAATACAATCGCCCAAAAAGAATGATGCTGATAGTATAATATTGAGCAGCATTTGCACATGAATGCTTTGATTAGTTTTCTCAATCAAGTATCAAATATATAAAGTATACACACCAAAAAGCAAAAACAAAGTGAATAAACATAGGTTATTATTTATTTCATAAGATATTCCTTAATAAATAGCTTGCTCATCCACCACGGTCCCACCCTTTTAGGCAAGTAATCCACCCCTAGTCCTAAAAGGGAACGTGATGGGAAGACATTGGCACTATCATATATTACTGAGGCAATGTGGAATTCCAGGGTTTCTTATTGCCCTACATTACAGCATAAGGTGATAATCAACATAGCAACACACCGTGAGAGGCATACTACCACAATGTCAAATCACACCCCATCCAAAAGGGAACCCTCCATAATTTTATAAATTCAAATATTCCCCATAAGTGGTCATATTTAATGAGTTAACGATTTTGACTGTCACAAAGGGTCCCAACAAAAGATACAAACTAAGGCTATTTTTGTTTACAAAAAACATACTTGGGATTAGACTATTTACGTTAATTTAATACTACTTTACACTATTTAATCCTTTGATGAGGGATTATTAATCCTTTGATGAGGGATTATTAGTCTCATCAAGCCATTTAATAGTTTAAAATGAGGGGGACTATTAATCCCAAATTTTTCATGTAATTATATAATCCCACATAAATAGTCTTAGGAATGAAAAAAAAAATAGTCCGTAGGATTATTTAATCCCCCATCATAGAATAAAATAGTTCGAAATAGTATTAAATTAATACAAATAGTCCAATCCTAAGTATATTTTTTATAAACAAACATAACCTAAGTAGTTTAAAACATTAATTGCCATAGTATTTGAGCATGATACTTCATATGATAGCTAATCATCGCCAAAATAATATAATTGATACTTGCAAAAGTTGGCAGCACTCAGAATAAACAAACGTAAAAAACCCAAAAATAAAAGAGCAAATGGAGGGAAAGAGATTTTTTTTGGTGGGGGGGGGGGGGGGGGGGAGGACTTAGAAAAAGATGAATACAACCTGTCCTACGTTATTAATTCTTGGAAGGAAACAGCTTGAGTTACTGGACTACTTTTGGTGGTGAAAATAAGGATGCAAGTATCATGTAACTATTTTCAAACGCTATAACCAAATTCCACAATTCAATTTTAACATACATACACAAATGAAGTACTACTTATCACAGAAGGGAAAGAAAAAAAAACGTCCATTTAAAAACAAATCACAAGTGTTTACATACAGACACATAGATATACACATGCATGGGGGCATAATCGAGTCATCATGGGGATTGAGGGGGGGGAGAAGAGAGAGAGAGAATTGTTGAAAGAAAATAAACACTCACGCACTGTTCTAAAGGAATACTGTATGGCACTCTGAAAAGAGTTGAGCTCGTGTTATAAACACACCTGCAGTGTCTGCACTACGAAGGTTATGATTTGACAAACTTTGATCTCCTTCGTCAACAAAAGACAAATCTTCTGAAGTCCCCCTAATAGTTGATTTTGGCGAACAACCAAGTTCATCTTTTAAATCTTCTACAGGGTCCTGCAGGGTAGCTTCTGACTCTAGCTTTTCTACAATTACCTTTGGAACGTCGAGAAACAGACTTCTCTGTTCCGGTGATTTAATAATTGATTTCGGTGAACAACTATTTTCTTGTTTTACATCTTCCTCGGGGTCCTGCAGAGTAGCTTCTGGCTCTAGTTCTTCTGCAATTACCTTTGGAACCTCGAGCAACAGTCTAGCCTGCTCGGATGGTTTTTGTAACAGCTGTTTTCTCTCCAGATACTCAAATAATGTAAAATATGAAAAAAGTTAGGGATCCAATGACTCTTAGATATGCATGTTTACAGTTTATTTGGTCTTCTTCAGGTATTGGTGACACACTATCACACAAACTGAGAGAAGGAGGGGAGGGGGGGGGGGGGGGGGGGGGGGGTAATATCTAAGAAGCAAGCCAATCAAACCAATAACAAGTCTAATCTGAAAATTTGACTACTTTTCGAGTTTCCGTATATAACAATTAAGGGGGGTGTATTCAATTAGGATTTGTAAGGACTTATAAAGACTTCAAAAGTTTAGTTGTATTCAATCAAGACATTTAAAGAGTTTATAAAAGTTTAGTGGTATTCAATTACAATTTTTCTAATGTCTTTAAAAGTTATGTGGTATTGAATTAAGACTTTTACAAAGTCTATAAAAGTATTTCGGTATTCAAAAAGTCATAGATTTTAAAATTTTCTATCAAATGGTGGGGTTTGATAGACTTTAAAACAAGATTTATTCATATTCAAAGTCTTCCAAAGTCTGGCCTCATGCCCAAAGACTTTCAAATATTTGCCAAAAACTTTTAAATATTTGAGAAAGGGAGAAGATGAAAATAATATAAAATAAATACAAATAAAATTAATTAAAACACATAATAATAAATAATTTTCTTAAAATAATAAAACTAACAAATAAAAATAGTATAAAATAACATAAAATAATATAAATTAATTGAAAACTCACAAAATATATCAAAACCAAATTAAAATAAATATTAATACATTTAAGTACAAAATAATTACAAAAATTTAGCATTTAGGGAATAAAAATATAGCATAGTTCATCTTCATCAGCTGTGTAAGCTTACATGTTAGTGTTGATTTAATATATTTTGGGTGTCATTTATACTGGTGATTTGAAAATGCCTCATATAAAACTTTTGATAAATAATGATATACTAAGTAAACTGTCTAATAGAATTGTTTGCGTTTTAACAACTGTTTCTATGGAGAATTTTCATGAATAACCCCTCATTTCATTTGGTTGCGAATGTCATTTTATGTTGTTGAGTTAAAATTGTAATTACAATATTTAGGTACTAGCAGTAAAAAAACAATAGAAAATTTTAAAGTTTTATGTGGTTTATAAACTTTTTCCATTATAGGGCAGTGTGTAATTTTCTCTAAATCAGTTATCCCCTTAATTTTTTATCCATTTGTGAGCATTGAGTTATGTGATACTCTATTATGTCAAAAGTGTAAAGATGAGGATGCTTCCAGACCAAATCAATCTATTTAGTTCATCATTTCTATAGTTTTCTTCAAAGCATATTGTCCGACCTCTTCAACAAAATGTTTAATGATGTAAGCTACAAGATATATTAAAAATATATAAAAGTCTATCAAAGTCTTTAGTAAAAAGTCTATAAAAGTATGTCACTTATTTCATGGAGTCTTTAAAAGTCATTTTAAAAGTCTTTAAAGTCATTAAAAGTCAACGAACTCTACAAAAATCTGTCACTTAAAAAGAGTCTTTAAAAATTTTTAAAAGTCTTAATTGAATATACCCCCCTAAATGCTTTACTAATAACTTTTGGTCAAACATGTCAAATAGTTTTTAATTGTGTACATGAGACAAGAACACGTCCTAGACAGTCAACATTGTGAGAACATGCTTATAGCCAGTGATATTAATGGTCAAAGTTGTAAAAATAAAATTACCCCATGACGAGTAGTTATTATATCACACCTGTATCAGGTAACTAAAATTACCAGATCATGATAGTGATATGTATAAAGAACTATGTTATTTCGCACAGATAACGAATATAAATACATTGGCAAAGGATATTCTCTGCGCCATCCCTTCTCATTTGCACGATCAATGAGGTTTTGTAACAAAGAAAGTTCTTTCACAAGCCACTGTAACAAATTCAAAATGAGTAGAAGGAAAAAGTCACCTAAAAAGAAATAACATTAATAATGATAACAGTAATGCAGTTAAAAGAACCATAACAAAATAATAGGGGCTTCAAAACAGATGACAGAAACAATAGAACCTTTACGGAAGCAATACCTTTATTTATTTATTTTTAGATTGGAAGCAAGAACTTCAGGCAAGGGATCAGTAATGTTCCAGAAAAGAAATACAACAGTGGATAAAATTATGAGATAGAAAAATATTCATGACTACATAAGTTCATTTAATACTTCAGAAAAACTTCTGCCACGACTATTTTTACTTCAGTCAAAAAATATCAAGAAGGCCTGGCATTGGCATCAGTCGCTGACTAGTGTGTACAAGATCCTTGCGAAAGTTTAGTCAATAGAACATTAGAACTGGGAAAGGTCTTAGATGAGATGCTGACAAGGCTAACCAAAGTGTCTTTTTTTGTGTGTAGCCAGATCTTGGATGTGGCCTTGTGAACGAGGTCGTAAAAGGGTGCAAGAAAGACCCCACAACTACGAATATGAAGTTGGATATTTAAAGGTATAAAAAAGGATAAAATTTGGAGTGTTTAGATGACTTTATAAAAGGAAAGGTGATGAGGAGAGATGTAGAGTTGGTTTTGGGGTTGTAGTTCCTTTAAAATCACCTTTTGAATGTAGTGGGTGAAGTGCTCAGTGGGATGCTAGGCAGTAAGTGAGAATGAGGAAGTCTGTAAAATTTAGCGGTGTGCGGTAGGGTGATCAAAAGCTGGAGAATTAACCTTCAGTTTGCTAACAATACCATTCTTTTCTTACCAAAGCAGGTCTAGGAGATGTGAAAATGTGATGTCCATTAAGATCTTGAAAGAATTTATGGTATTCGGTGAAACCATTTTCTACAAACGTAATAAGGAATAAAATACACTGAAGGGTTTAAGAACCAATTGCCTAATGAAAACTTTAATCCTTTTCTGTTAACCTGTTAAAACCCTATTGATCTGTACACAACTCAAATTTATAGTATAATAAAGGCTACCGAAGCCCAACATAATAATAAATTGGAAAGATTTTTAGGGGCATATAAAGTCTTTCAGCTTTCTTTTTCATGAGTCCAGAACTTTAATAGGTGGCGTAGCAGGAAGCCGAACCTCTGATCAACCTGGACATAATCTGATTTGAGATTTTGCGAGTAACATAACCTCTAAAAGGAATCCACTCGGTGCTTTTAGGATCCTGTAGTTGAGCGTGTCACTAAGAGGCTAAATTGCAGAAAGGGTGCATAGAATTACATTGAACCAATCTTGATTAATGAGTTCTCCTCTATAATATCTTTATATATCTAAGCTCCCCGCTGGTAATAGAGACTCTAGAGCCAGTCGGAATGCATTCCCGTCTAATGACCTTTAACTTTCTCTTTTTTCCATGTTTAGAGGATGTCTGGTCCTTCTCCTGTATCCAATCTTCTTTCTGATAAATTCTTCTGTTAATTTAAATAAAAATATATATATAAAAACTCTCTCACATTAGCATAGTATATATCCACTGTAGCCTTGATCAATATTTATATGCTCACCACTGCACCTCTCTAATACCATCTTAGATCCTCTTAAAACAGTGTCTTCACCAGCCTATGCCCCCAACATAGCTGATTAGCTCCCGAAAGGGAGGGGAGGGGGTGTAAAGTCCTTACCGTGTATATCAATAGAGTGATATACTGTGTGTGTTCTTCCTCAAATTTACGTTCGAATAAGAAATCTGGGTAACATTATGATCACGCAAATATAGTTTGACATAAAACCGTGAATATCATTAGAATTGTTAAGACGCGTGTGAGTCTATTGTTCGAATACAAACTGTGGATAGAACTTGTTTTTGGATAGGTTAGAAAACGTGAATAACATACATTTAGTTTAAATTTGTTCACATGAATCTCAGCATCTATGGATTTCTGCAACTTAACATCTCCCAACTTGTGAGCCTCTTAATTCATTTTTCTCCCTATTTTCCTCAAGTAAATGGGGATTATTATATAGTGCTTTCAAGCCACCTAAATCACTGTTTGACTGAATAATGCCTTCAAGCAACATTGTCCTCGAACTGGTCCATGTCCTCTGATGCCAGAGGACTATTATTCTCATCAAAGGAGTAACAGACTATGAAAGGCGAAAGCACTCCATGTGAGGTCTATCAAACTCATCCAGATTAGAGTAGATAAATAACCGTACACAGCCAACTCAAATAAAGCACAAGGAAGGATACTATTGAGTTTCTTTCCAAACAACTTGTTGACAATATTAAATGCGCACAGGGGAAGGATTTCCATGTAGGATCCCATCTAATCCCTTGACCCTCTTTTACCAGCTTTGAACCTTTATATGCTCTGCCCAACAATAACATATTCTTGCAACCTCTCCATTTCAACTTCCAAGACCTTCATCTTCTCATCTTTTTTCTTAAAATCACTATCTTCATCTTTCCTTTTAGTTGGTTTTTGTGATCCATTCAAAAGTTGAGTTATACCAATACTGAAAGACTTTTCCAATTTAGGGTAGTTTACATAGGAATTCATTATTTAATGTCCCATTATTTCACAAAATTTTCAACGTAATATATACAATGTGAACTATGCATTTATTGTCTAATATAATCTTTCACACTCAATAGCAATTGGATTAATATTTAACTATCTACATAAGAAGTAACCACCTAAGGGCTACAGGTATGCTGGCCCTGCTAAGTAACCATCGTCCCACTACTCACCACACACACACACACACACACACACATAAATATATGAATATGCATTTATGTACAATTATATGTGCATGTAACATATCTTACTCCAAAACTCAAAAAAAACAACATTACCTCCGACTCTTGTCTGGTGCACTGTAACCATCATCCCACTAACACACGTGTGTGTGAATATTGACTTAATTACAATTATATACACATTTAACAACATGAATGCCCATGTTACTTTCAAATATACCATTCACTTGAACTGTTGTGTTAAAACATCTACCAACATATCAAAACTATTCCCTTCCTCTATGCTACCACATGCAAAACACATGTTACAGCTAGGTTCCAAAAATTGTCTCTTATTATTAAAACATGCAAACAATGTGATGCATATTACTTAACAACCAAAAAGAAAAACAAATACGATCCTATATATAAAGAAAACATAAACAACCCTATACAAGAAAAAAAACCATGAATTCATGAAACATAAAGTACCAACTTGTAGTACTTCGATGTTTCTTATTTTAGACTCTAGGATCCACTGACAGTGGAAATGGTGGTGGTAAAAAATATAATTTGAGAAGAATAGAAAGATGGTATCACTCCCAATCTCAAGGTTCATCTTCTTATTTATAAACAGGATACATACTAGCTTTGTGATATCTTCATGAAGTATTTGGACCTTTTGTTGAAGCTCCACCTATCATGCAAAAAATCTAGCATAAGTTAATACTTAAGGGTAGTCTAGATGATATAGTTAGGAAAAAGTATGAAATGCCAAAGCAATAACAAAAAACAAGGAACGCAGTCAAACTGTTTGCATTGACTAAGTAAATGCAATCACGGATTGCCCAAACTGTTTGTGTTAACTAAGCCGATTAAAAAATTAATCAATCATGCAATTCATCAGATTTCTATATCTCCATGAAATTGTATTGAAACATTCCTCAAGGAATACACAGTCCACATTCTACAAATTTTTTTATATTTTGTATTTATATAGTATCAGAGAAAGCAATTGAAAAATGAATATAGGTATTGCTTCACCCAAAAAATCAATTGAAAACTCCATCTGAACTAAACAACTCATCAATTAGAGTACAATCAAGAAACACGGCAATATGTAGCAATGTAATTCAGAGTCCTTAAAATAGCAAGTGATGCAACTTTTTCTTTCCCACTTCAAGAAGACCTTGTCTCCTCTCTTAAAAATAGCATAGGAGTTTGAGGGAGACACTTTTTTGGTCTTCCCTGGCTTCCATTCCTTCATTGACTCACTTCGCTCAATGATTGGCTCTTTTAACTCTAACTAGAAATCGTTTAATGGACTGCTTCCATGTTTTTTAGACATGTCTTTAATACACCGCCACCTATTTAGCTACTATGATTTCTTTCTACTTGCCCATGAAAATTTTTAAAGAACATTGAACATAATCTTTTTATAAGAAGAAAGTAACATGAAAGCAATCAAAACTAAAAGGATCGTACTAGTATATATTATGTAATTAATACATAAGAAAACTTACAACAGTAGGTCTCTTGACAGAACCAGCTTTTATTCTGCGAAGCAAATCTTCGCATTCTTCCTGCAAAAAAAAAAAGAAAAAGAAAAAAGAAAATCTATAATATAAAACAGAGCGGCTCAAATCCAATATTTTAACATCCAACGGCCTCAAATTAATTTAGGCTACAATATCCAACAGTCTAAAATTATTTGGGGCTTCAACATCCAACAATCACTAATCTATCTCTCATTCCCCCCCCCCTCCCAATTCAACATCTTTTTTTCAAAAATCTATCCACTCACATTTCCCACCCAAATCAAATTCACCACTACGCTATAATAATAATAATAATAATAATAATAATAATAATTATAATAATAGTAATAATAATAATAGTAATAATAATAACAATAATTATTATAATAATAATAATAATAGTAATAATAATAATAATAATAGTAATAGTAATAGTAATAATTATAATTATAATAATATAATAATAAAAATAAAAATAGTAATAGTAATTATAATACTAATAATAATAATAATAATAATAATACTCCTACTACTACTACTACTACTACTACTACTACTACTACTAATAATAATAATAATAGTAGTAGTAGTAGTAATAATAATAATAATTAGTATAATTATAAAAATAAATTGCACGTAAACAACATGTATCATCCTTTTAGCATTGATGTCATTTTCCTGTTTTTCGGGTATTACGGTCGTTATGTTTGCACATGCAAATTGATTTGGGCGGGAAATTACAGGGACGGTTCAAATTCATTTTAATTGATTTGTAAGTTACTTTAGGTTGCAAAAAGTCTTTAGGTAATAGAGTATTTTTGGAATTTTAATCTATGTCGTGCCTTCAAGCACTGGCAATTACGTGTCATCTCTTTGGTGTTTTTGCGGGCTATATCAAGAGCAACTATTATAGTAGGCTTTGACTCATAGTATGAGAATCTTTTGTCCAATTTCAAGAAAAAATATAAAGGAAAAAATGTTATGGTGATGGGATTTAGTTGGTGTTATGACAATACCTTTTTGTTTGGATTTAGAAGACTCATTTTATACTTTTGGGTATATATGCAGAAGCCTTTCTTTTGGATTTTTACATCTTTTTTTTTCCTCATTGGATCCCACCAAATGGCTTGCAGTACTACCCTTTTTCCACAGGAAATACTGTTCATGGATCATATTGATCGATGGTTAAAGATACTGGAGGCAAATAAATATTGCCAAACTTCTCATTCCGTTTTGTCAATAAAGGAAAGGTGTGTGGGATACCCGAAAACACAATATTACACAAATTTGAGTCCGCTTTCGTCAATCAATTAATTGCTCAAACCTGTCAAGAACTAATTTTAAGTTGGGAATGAGTAGCACACTAATGTTTGCCTCAAAAAAAAACTATGACTGGATTGAGTATCAATCTTTTTGTATTAATGGTTGGACTCTCAGTTATATTATGGAACTGAGAATCCACAATAGTTTTAGATTTTTCAATCTATAAATATTAGATAGTACTTAACTGTTATATTAGTTGTACCGTGTCTTCAGACACGGGTTATCCCTAGTAAAGTTACGAGGCACAACAAATGGATGCACAATAATAAAAAGGTAATTACGGACAAGGGACATATTTCTATTTACACAGCATTCAATGATTTCAGTCACATATGGAATGAAAAGATTGTTCATGCCAGAATGAGATCCTCAAAGAATTCTCATATGAAATTATTGTAGTAAGGAAACATCCCCTAATCAACATTTGTATGCTCAAATCAGGCAAACACTCATACCACTACAAAAGCTTCATATCAGCATTAATGCCCCCGAGAAGGACAGCCTCGCAGAGGCAGCAAGCTGCAAGACTAAAAGATAAATCTCCTTCGATGTTATCCTGTGTCAAAAGGTGCATGCTAAAAAGAATGCACATCTAAAATTTCTTGGGTGCCAATCTTAAGCCAAATTTCTATTTCTTTTGCTTCCTCTTCCATCCACTTAGTTTCGTTGTAGGCATGCCACACTAACTTCCCTGCATATCAATATCTATTAACTCCATCCATATAACAGTCGATATATATATATATATGTTTCCATGTCTTTTATCTTAGTCTACTTTTCTTGACTAGTTGTAACTTCAGCATTAAACCAAGAAAGGCGAAATTTCTTTACCATTCTTCATAATGTCAAGGTTTGATGCAACACTCCTCACCATGTTGTATAAAAAAAGAATGTAGCCGCAGTACCTGGCTCCAATTTAAATGCCCTAGAATTAACTGTAATATTCTTAGGACTTGATTTTATAAGAGGTCTGAACTAAGTTATAAATGTAGTAGGAAAAAGATTCATGCGCTATATCATTTAAGTTATACCATCCCACAATACGTTTTCAATTTTCAATATCTGAGTTTGTAATTATGAGAATTAGTGCAAAGTGAACCTCATATCCAAATATTGTCTTTTTTCTGATAATTACCTAATCCAAATGTCTTGCCCATAATTGAATGACTCGAGTTTAAGGCATACTGATCTTCTAACTGATCGAATTTTGGCTAGCACAAAAGTTCAAATTATTTTAAAATAAAAACAAAAAAGCACCCTGCTGCAAGCCTGCAAATGCAGATTTACCTTAGAGAAATTTTCATCTGACAGCATGGAAATATTGATCTCTTTTATCAAATTTGGAACTTGAAGAAAAAATTCAGCACCAGAATCACCACATTCAGAGGCCTTCCTTACACCTGAAGAATCATCAGCAATAATATCATAACTTACCCATCTATGACGATAGAAAACATCACATGAAGATAGAAAAACATCAAAAGGGTACAGTACTACAGTTTTAAGCATTTACAAGTGGCACTGAGTTTGTTCAAAGGAATATGCATTCCACAAAAATGGCAAGCCACAAGAACTTAAACAATCTGATTCCACAGCAGCGACCAGCTGTACTTCGATATTCATACTAGTATTATCTGAGTTCTATTAAATATAAATCATTTCTCATTCCTTATGATGCTTCAACCATTTTTCTTTCTATTATTTCTCAGTTGTTTCCAATTCTACGTCAAATTCCAATAGATGTGGTAACCCAGTAAATATCTATGAATGTTGAATACCAAATAATACTCGAGTGGAGAGAAAGTGCAGTGCACACAGAATCAGTACTAAGTAACTACATACATATAAGAAGCATTACCTGTAACTTGCAGAAGCTGGTGGGAGTTTTTCTGAGAGTAGTCATTTGGGTCAGATTTGATCCTCACATAGCTTCCCATTACTTTGCCTTGAAAGCTCTCGGAATCCTTCAAAAGCCCCTGAACTAAGCTTCTTTTCAAATACACAAGCTTGATATTTTCAGGAATTATAGAAGCAAAACAGCTTTTTGGAGTCTCAGGCACTTTTTTTATATGATGGGTAACTTTTTTGTCCAAACTTGAGGCTTTCCATTTCCTAGATGTTTTCATGACGTTTTCCTCCTCCTCTTCAGAACTGTTAAAATGTTCATCCTCGGATTCATCATGGTTTTCAGCCAAGTGTGGTTCCAGAAAGTCAGAAATTTTTATTCGAGGCACCCACTTTTTTCCGAACAGATAGTGAAGCCATTCATCACACACAACTCTCTTCTTTTTTACTGGGTGAAGAAGGTTATTTTTATTCACATACTCATTGAAAATCGCTGTCAACTCATTTTGAGTAGGCTGTTTTCCGGTTTCTTTACCATTCGCTTTCAAAAATTCAATGAGAGGTTTTGATCCCCATCCGTCGAACTCCATTTTCTTTGGTTTGACTTTTCTCTTCGATTTCAAAGTAATGGGCTGTTGCTCTCTGGACTCTTCCACCCAAAATTCTACTTTTGCTCCTTTCTCCATAATGTCAAGTAACAGACACTTAACCTTCTGCACCTTTACTTGTATATGAAATAGAGTTGTCTTACGCCCACTTGTCTTCCCTTGATCATCTAAAATAGATATGAATAAAGTTTTTATCAAAAAGATAATTATAATTAAGCAAATGTCAAGTAAGTGACTCCAAATTTGAGTATACACCTTGTTTTGAAGCCAACATTAAGCCACAATGCCAAAGGGATTCTCAGAATCAGAATATAGTGTTTTTCTACACTTACAATTGAAATAATGAAGATTTGATAATCGGGATTTGTACTGGGTTTTCTCTGATATGGCTGGGTTTTCTGTATTGTAGTTTAATTGTGTCCTTCTCCAAAACTTTTGGACTTGCCACTTTCTGCACCTTTTTTCAGGCTTTAATTAAAATTTTGTTTTGCCAATCAATGATCATTTCTAAGGTCTTGATACCTCAAAAGGGGAGATTATATAATGCCACCTTTTCACTTGGGATTATAATCTCTCATCAAATAGCCTTAGAAATGACTAAATATAGTCCATGGGATTAAATAACAAACAAATCCTGGAATAAATAGTCCGGAGTAGTAATAAATTAGTACAAATAGTCATATCTCACCTATCATTTTTGCAAACAAACATAGCCTTAGGCTTATACCAAATTCCATGAACTTTTGAAGGGGACCAAAATGTTATCCCTCCACCCCGTTTTAGTTTTGTTTCCTTTATTATTGGTGTGGCATAAATTTTAAGACAAAAAAAAATTATAAATCATATTTCAAATAAATAGTTGTGAACATTTATAAATCCAATCATACTTTATATTTATCAACTATAATAAAAATATAAAAATATATTTCTGATGAAATAGAGAGAGCACAATAGGAGCATCATAATTTTCATTACCTAGTGTAGATATGCAACTCAGGATTTTGAAGTTCAGCAGACGGAATGCCCACCCAATTACCCTTGTATATCCTATAGAGGTTCCTTCTTTAACTTTGGAATACAAGAATAAAAGCTAATATAAATTACTCCCTCCGTCCCATTAAATGTACTATTTTCCTTTGTAGGTTGTTCCAAAATAAATGTCCCCTTTCCTTAGTTGTAAGTACTTTTACCAACTTTCCCCTCTATTACCCTCAATATAATTGGTCTACTGTCATTGGAAACTAAATAACTACTCCTTCGTCCTCAAAAGGATGACTTAAGTGACAAAAAGTTTGTCCTCAAAAGCATGACTAAAGTACGTAAGTCAACTAAATAAAATTTTACATTGACTAATTTACTCTTGGGCATACTACATCTTAGTCAAAAAGTAAATCAATCACATCATAAATGACTGGCTCAAATTAATTCACTCTCTTTACCCAAACCCAAGAGCCATTTAAAACAACTAATACACACATATCAATATAAGGGCAAAATGGAAAGTAAATTTATCTGCTCTCCTCTTATTTGACTACTTTAATTTGTGTGAAATTTTTCCTCAAGTCATTCTTTTGGGGACGGAAGAAGTAATAAGTAATTGTACATGACTATGAATTTATTCGGTTTCCTTCTTTCTACTACTCTAGTTCATAGGAAAGAAAGACGTTTGTTCAATGTTCTAAAAGACGCTAGGCGGGAGGCGGGCGGCCGGGAGGGGGGCTAGCGCCTAAGGGGCTTAGGCGGAATTTTTTATTTTAAGTTAATTTTAATATTTTATCTTACATTTAACCAAACAAAACAATATATAATAAAGATACTAAAGGCATTTGCTTAAAGTTCAAACACATATCCATATTGCCAATGTCAAAGTTCAAACACAAACATGCAATTGTTCAAAGTTCAAAGTTCAAACACAAACAAATAATAAAAAATACAAACTAATAGTCCTCATCTCTTTATCCCTCTATATCTCTAACTCTTATTCTCCATATCCCTCCAAGATAATGTCTCCATCGGACTCACACTCATATTCCTAATCTCTCTCTTCCTCCGTGTTATCATCAAACAAAAAATATTCTTCATGGAGTTCTCTGATTCCAACATTTTACTACTTCTCCTAGGCTCTAGCACGCTATTTGCTCCGGATGCTTCACCAACCGCCTCCCAAGTAAGGCCTGAACAGCCCGAACAGCCCTCAACTTCATCATCCACTCACACAACATCGTTTTGTAGTTTAGTTATTAAAATAAAAAAAAAACAATTGCAGCACTAATTTCTCCGCCTAGGCCCACCTAATTTCTCCGCCTAGGCCCGTCTAATTTTCTTGAGAGGTTTTTTTCCACCCTGGGCTTGGGCTTAGGCGAGGCGCCAGGGGGGAGCGGGGGGCTAGCGTCTAGGCGTGGCGGCAAGGGGGGGCTAGCGTTTAGGCGGGGATTTTTAGAACACTGCGCTTGTTTAACAGAGAGGTATGGAGAAAATTTTCTTGAAAAATGAGTTCATTAGGATAAAGAAAGTGAAGGAGATAGAAATTGATTAAAAAAGAATCATTATACTCCTAGAGAGTTGTATTGGATTAAATTGAAACTACTTGGATTAAACTGAAACTAGTCACATTAACTATAATTTAAAATGTGTAAAGGGCAATTTGAGGAAGAATTTTATTTCTTAACCAGCGTGTAAAATACAGTTTGGACGTTTATTTTGGGACTGAGGGAGTTGTAAACATTTTAGAACAGATAACTGAGAAATCTAAAATTAATGTTAAACTTCTGTGTGTAATTCATTGTCCTTTATACAGAGCATTATATTTTTTTTTCCCGATTTGTAAATTTCCTCCAACTCTAACTCCATTCATATTAATGTCTTTTACACATTCAGAACTGAGCCAACGGCTTTTATGCAACAGACAACTGAAAGATAAAATCATTACAGTTTGTCAACAAAATTAAACCAAACAACATATTATCCATTAAAATTAGAAAAATCATAGAAACACTCGTCCATATAAATGTTCACATTTCTTTATCGTAAGCAACAAGGAGTAAGGCAAGAATTTATGGCTACTAGATACTGTAAATTAAATTTGCTGAGTGCTTAAGTAATGGCCTTCGTAAAGTGGGGGGGGTTTACCATTGGGGAAGAACCCAAGACTTGAAGAAAACCCCCACCTATATTTACCACCTCTAATTTCTATTAATAACTGATGACTGATCTGAATCAATTTTTCAGTTGCATAAAAATAACATTTGTTTTCATGAACAAATATTTTACTGTAAATAATGTTAAGGCCAAAGGTAATGTGCAAAGCCAAAGGGAAAATCATTTATATGAGGTTTCCCTCCATCATCTCATTTCTAAAAGTAAGAAAAGTAAAGTGGAGGAAACAACTTATGAAAGTACACTTAGTACAGCTAACAATTACTTAGATCCAATTATAAGGAGCAACCCGTGAACTTACCTCATATGAGCGGGAAAATATTAATACTTTTTCTCTCCCATTGTGGCATTAAGCCACAAACGAGTGCAATGAATAAATCAAAAGAATGGCAATAGAATAGCAGAAGAAGAAACAATTTAAATATAATTTTAACGAACAGAATCCAAATTCTTGTAAATACCTCCACAAATAGGGTATAAGAACCCCTCTCAAGCTGACAATCAATTGGTAGACCTTTGGAAGTAACCCATCCCCTATTCAGTGGAGCGGTGGGTTCAATTCTCACCCCCCTCCCCCTTAAAGCAATAGATTATTAATAGTGCACGCGCACACACACACAAAACAAAAAACAAATAAAAAAACCTCTCAAGCCAAACACTTTAATTCGATCTTAAGTAATATAGGTAAAAGAAGCCCCTTGTAAACAGTCTACTTGAGAAGTAAAAATTTGCCCAAATATTCAGTGCAAGAAAGATTTCTAGTTCCTTATAAGAATCTTATTATGGGAAATGATTAAATCATGTAATAACTAGAAACTAAATTATGCATCTTACTTGAGCCAAAAATTAGAATTTTTGGATGAGAAGGCTTTCTGGATTGCTACAGTACTATCTCTCCCTCTGCGCTGATGTGTGATCATGCCTCAACCCAATACAAATGGGAACATAAGGGTGCAATCCAGGAGTGTGGGTTCGGGTGCATAAGATCTATGGCCCAAACTGACACAATATTAATCAAGGGCCCAGAAATGGCTTTGATATATTCCCCTGTAATGTAAAACAAATGAAGTCCCGTGGAGGATATTAAAATTTAAGAGAAACCTCCAAAAAGAAAGTTTGTCATTTTTCCAATTTTTTCTATTTAGCAATTATATAAACATATAGGTATTTATTAATGATGAGTATATTTCCACCCGTGCAGATATTAAGACTCATACTAGCAACTTGGTTGTTTTAACGTAAACCTTGTAAATATGTGCTGATAAAAGCTTCCAAAGACATGTCAAGACAATGCTTCACTTATGATGCTTGAATGATGTACTTAAGATTGTCATACTAGGTTGTTCAATTAGACCCTGTTCGATCAGATCAGTTCCAAAGTATCAAAAGCATGTAGTTCAACTTTTACGCATAAATTGCTTTTCAAGTACTCTTATGTCTGCCAACTTATCAAAACAAATATTGCAATGTTTCCCTTCCTCTTGTGCTGCACTAGCATTTGAAACATTTGTGTGCTATGTTTGCTTCAAAGTGGGTCACCAAGCACATTCTTCCATAACAAAATCGGACTGGTCTATAGTTTCCTTTAGACAAATCATAAATGAAAAGATTCATGGATTTCCAATTCCTGAACTCTATTTTCAGCCAAAAATAAACAGAAATATAATTAATGGAAAAGAGAGGGAAAAGGGCGAGATTGTCGAACCAAACAAGTCAAAAGGAGCACTTAAGAAAGTATTTCCCTTCAACCTTTACCCAAATCAGTCACAACTATACCCCTAAATACTCCCAAAGTAGAAGCCCAAACGAATGCAAGAAAAGTAACTCCAATCTTTCAATAAACTAAAGGATAAGATTCTCACTCTAAACAGTCTAGCATTAAACTCAATCCTAATTTACCGTAAAACTGAGAAGAAAACATACTTCCATAATAATTTAATACATCTTGCTTCCAAACCCTCAAAAGCATGTGAGGAACAAATTTCCGCTAAAGCAGTACACCTGACCGCTCCTCTAACACTCCACAAACCCCAAGCAACTGTACAATGCAAAAAGAAATAAGCACGTCTCATTAGTCATTACTCTGCCTACATAAATAGGGGCTTATAGGGTCTGTGATCTTGATAGAAATTATTCGTATCTATTCTTAGTAAAACTAGAGAGCACAAAACAGCCTTAACTTTTGAAAGGACCTTTGCTCTAAGCAAATGGAATTGAGCAACAAGTCAAGTCAAAAAAGAAGAAGAATTCTTAACAAAAAAGGAACGTATAAGATCTAGAGTCCAGATACGTTTCTCAAAGGAGGAGCATAACTGGGCAAAATCAAGCAAGATAAGCAAAGATATCATCACATTGGACAATCTACCTTATAAGACTCACTATATAATCCTGATAGGCTTTTCCACTCGTTGTCAATTGTTTTCGAATTCTATGCTTGAACATGGTACCAAAGGAAATTGTGTAAGGTTCAAGGCAACACAAGCTCCACCATCAAACGATATAACTTGTCCATGTGTTTGGCTCAAATTTACGTCAATAGTAAGGGGGCATGTTGAGATACAAAGTCTTATATTGGTCAATCTAAGCCTTGAGGCTCACTATATACTCCTGGAATGCAAATCCACTCATTTATTATTGGTTTTGAGTTGAATTCTTCAACACACAGATGTGACATTTATTTTGATAGAAAAAAATAATTAATTAGGAAAGAGAGCATACAGAGTAAGAAAGAATGATAATACAACACCTCAAAGTAAGGTCACCCACCACTCTCTCTTCAATGAAGCTTGACAAGATTTTCTTTATTACAATATTCTCCATCCCATAAATATTGCAACATACCTTCTTGCACAAAGTTTAAGAAACTTATAAATTCTTATTTGATTTCACAATTGGCCCTTATGAAATGTGCGGTTGAGAGTTTTTCACGAATATAAAGCAGAAAATTTTTAGCTAATGGAGGGACAATACCATGGGTAAAAATGGAATAGGTTGGGGGAGCAATACTACACAATAGCAATGATGTTCTTAGGCACTCACGTATAGTTTACTGGATTGCCCGGTGTTTGTGATTGGTGAAGTATTGTGTGTACCCTGTGGTTATGTCTGGTGCATATCCTAAGGGTAGTGGTAGCGAGTCCACTGTGATCAAAAACAAAACAAACAGCAAATAAAAAATAAAAATAAAATAACAGAACAGAACAAAAGAAAAGAAAACTCTCAACTGTAATGAATTATAGCAATTTCGTTAAGTTTGAAGCAATAATTCATCTAGTATATCATTATCAATCTACATGGTCTCTCCTTAAACACAAACGGCATTATTTGACACTTATTCCTCACCTGTATGGATCAAACCAAACACGTCAATCCATGTATGTTTGAGATGCTGGTAAGTGTAGTGTTGCAAATACTTAGCAAAACAAAAAGTGTAGTGCACTAATGCTGCAAATTATTACTCATGACTGAGGAGAATGTCACATCCTATTGCCTACGGGAGGGTATCACCTACGCTTAGATAACTAGGTCAGACAATCAATCAAAAACTAAGCATCTTAAGTTGGTCAAACTTTGAGAAATATTGCTGGCAATTCTAAATTTTGAAGGTACCAAGGAAGAAGGGTCTAAACCCCATAGTTACTGGAACAACCAAACATACTGCTGCAAGAGTGTCGTTATCCTCCGGAATGCAATAGAGCCTGGATATTGACCTTCAAATACATGAGATTGACGATTAAACCAGAACTGGACCTTGTGGCCTTTACATACATGATACGCTTAAAAAACCCTCGCAACCACTTAAGATGTTCCTCATCAAACCATTCACATATTCATAAATTACTAGAATTTGTTTTTCAATTGGAAGTGGTGCATATTGTGGTTGTTTCGGTATTTCTGTAAACCTTGCACCTCTATTGAGTAATGCCAGAGTCGCAGCATCAAGGTTTGACCCAAATTGAGCAAGGGCGGCCACTTCACGGTATTGTGCCAATTCCAGTTTTGAACTACTGCAAACTTGTTTCATAGCTTTCAACTAAGCAGCAAACCAGACGCAACTAACAGACGAAGTCAATAAAAGGTCTAATTCCGCAATAAAAGAGCTCTGTTCCAAACAGATTTGCCCATCAATAATGGGATCACATTGGTGGGAATATAGGCTGATACATCTCCAACTTGTGTTTCAATGACCAGTAAGGCGGGACAAGCTACCTGTACCTATCTTGCTCCTACCTATTATCTAGATATACCAAGAGAGATGTATGGTCTAATGAGACTAATATGAAATATTTATTTATGGGTGGGCAAGCTCTTTTATTCTAGTTCATGGTTTCTCTTGGCTATGTGCTTCATCCGGGGGAGAGATTAGTTTCAAGAAATAGTGAATGGTCTTATCAATACACAAATGTATAACTCTCCTGTCAAATCATTTCATTAAATTCCTAATCGAGTTAAGACCCCAAACGCCTGATAAAACCATTTTCTAAGCAGATTTTGTCTTTTCAAATATTTTTTAAATCACTTGATTACACCATCCCAACTAGAGGTCTCCATACAACAAGTTTGAAAAGTTATCTCAAAGATAATTCACTACGCACAGCTTTCCAATGGCCCAAATTTGCAAGTAAATCGACAATCAAACACTTCTGATGTTATTCACTCCTATTCTCTAAAAATAAAGTCTACTGTTCACAAGCCTAAGTCTTTCATAACTATCAATCTATATAATTACCAAAAATTAAAAGGGTATCAACCTATAAGCTAAGCACCACTTTATACAACTCATAAAACAAAATGACCTTGCTAATACGAGCAATAAATGATCTTTACCCTCCCAAAATAATAAAAACAATAAGTTTTCTCAAAGATTATCGCAATAATTGTTGAAAAATAATACATGCACATAGTAACTTGAGAGAATTTCCACCAACTAATCATTAAAAGCACAAAATCAAAGATTCGCCAAGCCACTACCGAAATCAAAGATGCATATGCCTAAACAAAGTTGGGTCTAATACGCTTAACCAAATAATAGAGCTTGATATACTCACTTTTATTTTCAGAGTAATCAAATTTTCAGTATCATAAAGAAAGGTTACCCACTTACCTGACAAATGACAGCAAAAAAATGTAACAACCTCAGCAACTGAAAGCAAAGAACCAAAGCATAATATAAGAATTCATAAAATAAATAACATGCACAAACAAACAGCCCAAAAAATAAAATAAACAAAACTTTCCTTAACAATGAGAAATTATATATTTGAATTGACCATCAAATTTAAATCTTTAACTCTATCCCTTAAATTTTATTTTTTACTAAAAGGATGAATAAGTCGGGCAAAAGGGAACCCAAGTCAGTTTTTTGTATATAAAATAAACTCACATGACTAACCAAACTGAGGGTAGAATGGACATAAAATACGATAAAAGGATAACGGAGAAAATGTAAAAAGAATCAGAAATCAGAAAAAAGAAAAGAGACCAGCTAATTAATAAAAAGAAACGAAAGAGCAGAAAACTGGAAGGGAAAAAAGATAGAGCACAAATTGGAGAGCACAAATGCATATTATTTTCAAAAAAAAAAAAAAAGTTGGAGAGCAGAATATTGAAAAGAAAAAAAGAGTAGAGCGTGAAAAAATAAACAGAGAGAGCAGAAAACTGAAAAGGAAAAAAAAAAGAGTGAAGGCTGAAAAGAAAAAAAAAGGAGCAGAGAACTTATTAAAAGAAAAAAAAAAGAAGGAAGCAGGAAACTGGAACAGAGAGCAGAAATGAAAAACTAGAAGAGCTGAAAATGACAAAAAATTAATAAGAGAGACTTAGCATCAAATAAAAAAGAGACTGAGAGAACAAAAATTGGAAGAAAAATAATTAAGAGAGAGAACTGAAAATGAAAACAAGCAGAAAATTGGGGGGAAATATGAAAAAGAAAAAGAAAGCTAAAATTGAATGGGAAAAATGGGACCATAAATTTAAAAAGAAAAAAGCAAACTTCTCCTTTGAAAACTTGTTTGAAACCCTAACTTCTCCATCCCCACTCAATCACAGCCAACCTTCATAGCCCTGGCCCCCTTACTCCCTTCTCCACACCAATTCTCGTGGTTCCATTTAAACCTTCAAGCTTCTCTTTTTGTGAATAACCACAATAATCAACCCAATTCAGATTTTTTTTTGGATGCAAAAAGCTTAGTTGCATACCTACATACATATATACAAAGAAAAACGTATATACCCACCTCCTAATTTTCACTCCCATTTTCAGTCACCATGGTTTTGTTGAATAATGAGGAAAAAAGAAAACTACATATATAGTGAAAGAGGGATTTAGCTTCAATGTTGGAGCAGAGGTTTAATGGGTTTTAATAATTCGAGCTAAACAATATAACAATCTAAAATATGATAAAAATAATCACCTCTGTAGAAGACCAGTGAGCGTGAACACAAGAAATGGCTGGGGGTTTCTTATACTGGTCGCCGGAGCCGGGAAGAGTTCAGTCGACAGTTGGCCGGCGAGGATTAAGCAGTCACCGCGGCTTTCTTCTACTTATTCATTTCAATTACCGCTACCAATTTTTCCAAATTGCGCCTGTGTATTCACGTCGTTTGGCGACTATAATTTGATTAATTTTCCCTTACTTTTCTGCTACAGATTTGTTTTATTTAAGCCTGAAATGTCAATTACAACGGTTAATGCACAAAGTACAAGTTTTTATTATCAAACAAGACGAACAATTATGCGGTACGTTCGTGTTCGCAGTTATTTGGTGTATGGTACTGGTAGTGGAGGGAATATTTTTCACTAATTATTATTATTATTTATTTTATTAATAGCAAAAGATTTGGTTGGTTTTCTTTTTGGTTTATTTTTAAATAAAATTATTTTTAATTTCTTATTTATTTTATATTTATGACGATTATAAAATATTTTTTAAAATTTTAAATTAACTTATTATTACTATTAGAATGACTATTTTCATTGCTCAAACAAATAATTATCTAATACTCACAACTGAGTGTTAGTAATATTTTTGTGTGGTTATTTTTAATTAAATATTCAATTTTTTTATAGTTTTTATTTTCAATCTTTCGAATTTATATATAATTTTTTAAAGTTTAAAAATTAGTAGAACCCAAAAGTCTAAACATGGTTATTTAGGGAACTCTATATGCAACAAAATTATTGTACAGTAATAAGTTATCATCATGGTTTTAGTTTTAAAAGGTAACTAAATTTAATAATTAATACTCCCTCTATTCTAAATTATAAAATTATTATTAACTTTTTAAAAGTCAATTTTAAACATTTTCAAATCCAAAATCGAGATAAATTCATTTAATTTATTTCAATGCAATTTTGAATATCAAAACTATTTAAAAAGTATTATTGATTATAAGATTTATAATTTTCAAAGCATGAATGAATTATGTCAATTTAAAATTTAAAAATACCTTCAATTGAATTTTCAAAAGTCAATAATTATCTTATAATTCGGAACGAATGAAACAATATTACATATAAGTGAGAAATTTTTTAACACTAATTAATTAAAGATCTTCTATCTTAAATAAAATTTGTAATTAAAATTTAATCATTAATATATTGTATAATATTATTGCACTTATTAATATTAATTATTATTTTCTCATAATATTTTTTTATATATATTTTTAGTATGTAGTTATTTAAGAATAAAATTGTTGTAGAATAATAAGTTACAAATACAACTTTTAGTTTTAAAAATTAAATAAATTTTAGTCACTAATATATGTCATAATTATTTTAAACATTAATTAACTAAATATCTCCTACATTAAATAATATTGGTAATTAAAATTTAGTCATTAATATGTTTTATAACATATAATATATTTTTAATATTTTAACCATTAATATATTTTATAATACAATATACTTTTTAGTATTAATTATTATGTAATCATAATATATATTTTTTCCTATATTGTTAATGTTTGGTTATTTTGAGTCTAAATTTGAGTAAAGTAAAATTGTAAACATATGTTTTAAATTAAAATTATTGTATGACTTAGTAATTAAAGGACCCTTTAATAAAATAAAATTATTATACAATAATAAGTTAACATTAAAATTTATAAGACCATAAAAATAATTTTATTTCTACAATATTAAGTAGTAATTATTTTTAATAGTTAATAATTTCATAATTTAACTTACTAATTGCATATAATTTTATTTATTTTATTATTTCATAATTTATTATTAAATATCATGATATTATGCCATCATCATGTTCCGTTGGGCTACAGAAATCAACCAAGATCATCATAGAGATAGAGAATAAAATAAAATGAAAAGATAAGCAAAATCGATATGCAATTATTTCTTTCTTTTCTCCTCCTTCCTTTGCACATTAAAAAGTGTTTTAATTGTACTTAAATTCTATGCCTATTTAATATAAATAAAATAAAATTAGGAAGACTTTAAAAATTATTGTAATAATATTTAAATTCTAGGCCTATATCAAAAACCGAATATGAAAACCAAAAAAATAAAATTTATTTTATTATATATGTAAAAGTATTTTAATAAAAGTTAAATTCTAAACCTGTATCAAAAACTAAAGACAAAGACCAATAAAATCAAGTTTTATCTTATTATATATCAATACTAATATATAATAACGTAAGAGTCAATCTCAAATTCAATTATTTCGAATCAACTTCGTTGGTCACGAGTCAATTAACCGAATTTGACTTAATCTAATTTGAATTCTAAGATCGAAGGGTATATATATTAATTATATAGATGCATGTATTTATGGTATGATTTTGTTATATGATATTAGATTACCTATATTCTATCTTTTAAATATTAGATTGAAATTAGTACTTAATTAAATAATACCAGAGGTGATTCATAATTCAATTTTCTAAGTCAATTTCATTAGTCGTGAGTCACTTATAGTAGAATATGTTAAACTAAATTATTATATATTTATAAAAAAAATGTACAAACTAACCCGTGTTCGCAAGAGCTATCAAACTTGTGTATATAAATTTGTGTGAGAAGAAAATTATAAAAGAATAAGTATAAGTACACAACATCCATCTTAATCGTTAAAAAGTGGGATATGACATTAAAATACGTGTCATGCTCACTTTTTAATGATTAAGATAAATATAATATTTAATTTTATATTTAAATATTATCTACGTAGACTTGTCTATTATGAAAATCACTTACTTTTAATGTTTATGTGAAAATAACAATTTCCGAGTCTGACATTTATATATAGCATTTACACTCATGATTTTTTTTTCTTTTTAAATATATTCCATATTTAGTTACGTTATTTTACGTATCTCTACACTTTCCTTGTAAGACTTTATCTCTATACATATATCTATCTATACTACTATACTATATATGCTATATATAATACATGAAAATAAATTTTAGGTCGGGTTAACCTGATAATTTTTATTTTTTAACATTTGTTTAAAAGAAATCTATACATACAATATTCTAATCAAGTTAATATGAGTCAAATCGAGTTTTGATCACACGATTATGTTCAATAGGTAATATAGTTTTAGAAGATACAATATATTTATATTATATATATAGACAATCTAATTTAATATTTGTCTATTATTAAAATAAAAGTATAATTATTTGATTTTATGTAAACTTCCATCATCACTTAAATAATACTCATGTCGTTTCAAATTCTAAGATCATTATTGATCTTTTAAAAGTCAATATGAGATATTTTTAAATTTAAATTGATATCATTTATTTAAGTTTTTAAAATAATAAATCTTATAACCAGTACGTAATTTTTTTAGGTAGTTTATAATATTTATAATTGTATTGACATAAACTAATTGAATTCATCTCAATTTTGAGTTTAAAAATATTTGAAATTAATTTTTCAAAAGGCAATACTAATCTTATAATTTAAAACGGATGAAGTATAATTTTAAAAGAAAAAGAAATCCTCCCGATGAATCGATTTCCTAATATTAATATGTACTACAATCGTTTCACAAAATTAAAAGACAGAGAAAATATGATAATAAACTCAAGTATATTGTGTTTTCATATGCTATTAGCAAAAAAATAATTCTATTTTTGGAACAAACAAAATTTACAAATAAAACTTTTTTGTGAAATTGAAAGAGTACTATTTTTTCCCTGTCCCTTCTCTTTTCTAGATATTTACATGATTCTAGAAATCTTCTCTTTCAATTTTCTTCTAATCAACTATATAATTAAAAATATAAACTTAGTTTCACCAATTATTGGATTCACAAACTTTTGATTTAACTTTTTGCTTTTTTATCCAATTTTGTGTTAAGTACTATCCAAATTTATAACAATTAAATATTATTCAAATTTATAAAGTATTCAAAAGGAACTAACATGTTAGGAAAAATGAAGATATTTTTAGCTTTTATATCTCTAATAGGAAAATAAACTTTAAAAAATATATATTTTTTAGTTTTATCAATTTTATTATAGGTTTTTTTATTACAATTTTATGTAAGATAATATATATTAACAAATTTTATATATGACAATTTTTTTTATTACAATTTTATTAAGATATTAAGATATCGAAAAAATCTTTTAACATATCATGTAATTGTAATTTAGTTATATTGATATTAGTCGTTAATTTTATTATTAAATTAATGTCATTACTAAATTAAATTCATTAAAACTTAAATTTTTACCAAATCACACGATTAATTGCATTAATAATATATGTGATTTTAAAAAAAAAATACAATAACTGTAAAATTAGTTGAAAAATTATAGTCGTTTCATTACTAACTAATTGTCATAACTAAATTAAAACTTATCAAAGTTTGAGTTTCATAGTTATGATCGGATTATAATTTAAAGCAAAATTTAATATAAACACTAATATAGAATTCTATTATAAACTTAAGTAAAATTAAAATAATTATTAGTTCATAATCGTTACTAAATAAATTTGCATTATATTCAAATGTTTAGCTAAATAATTGATCGAATGAACCTATAATATATGATTCAATAATTTATTGTTTAAATAAATATTTAATAATTTAATGACTCTAACAATCTTCTCAAAATTCTAATTAAATATTCATATTATATTTAATTGAATATCTTAATAAATAATATAATAAACAAATTATTATATAAAATAATTTGACATAGTTTCCTTGCACTTGTTATATAAAATCACACGTAATGTGTCTAAAGAATGGCTAATTATTATAAAGTGTGATAAACTTGTAACTATCCTCTGGTATTGCGGGCAAGGGTCTTTGGTTGGTTGCCCGTAGGGCGATGTCCGTGACACCTAAAATATTATAGTTTATGAGACCTCACCTATTGGGTCATTCCTTCACTGCTTCATAACAGAGCAGTGGGACATAGCGGCGCCCTCACCTGGAGTCTTTCCCGGGCCTAGCAGCAGATGGGCGAGGCGTACTTGAATTCAAATCGGACCAGAGCAATTGAAGTGACGAGCTCAGGTCTAACCCTTCAAGAAATCAATTTTAGTGGATAGATATTTGAGTTCTTTACAGAAATATATAATAATTAGTAACAAATTACAAGATTAATATATAAATAAAATATTTACAAAAAGAGTACAACTATGAGAAATTAATTACACCACATATCTGAAATTTAAGATAGGCACACTTAGAATGGGAGGTTGAATAAGTGTGGAGCAAACAATATCCAATTTTTCAGTTTTTAAAAATCTGTTACGAATACAGTCTACTGTATAAACCAATTCAGCAGGTTCTATTAAACTGGCAGCAAACTGTTCATTGTAGCGATTTTGGAAATTATTTTTCTTATATCAAATGAAGACCTGAATTGAAATAAATAATTTTCTCATGAAATATATATGTCAAAGTATTCAGAATGTGTTTTATAATTCAAAATTGAAGCATACAATGAACAGATAAAGTTATGCAATCAATCACATGAACACAAATATTTTTTACGTGGTTCGGCCCCTAACTTCTATTCTAGTGGCCTAATCCACGTCCAATATCAACTAGTATTGGAGACACTTTTATTGATCAACTTGGTTTACAATTAAACCCCTTTTACAAAACAAATTCCCACAACCGTTGAGGACTTATCCTCCCCGAGCACCTTTGCTCACCTTGTGCAAACCTATGCACTCCTTGAGTACCTCTACTCACCTTGAGCACCTATGCTCACCTGAAACTTGTTTGTAACAACCTAATAGACTACTCACTTAGTCTATTAAATAACCTTGCAACAAGATAATTAGTACAATATAAACTATGATCAAAGCAATAATTATATCACAATTCAAGGCTCAACTAATTATGCAATGATCAATATAAAAGATAAAGATATTACCGATTAAAGCGCACAGTAGAATGCTGAAAATAATAGTGAACTTGATGAAGCGCAACAGCCTTTTAAAAATTCTTCACACTTGAAAATAACGCAGCGCTTATTTATTTGTGAAGTGAGAAAATTTTTAGAGAATGAATTTCTTTGTTCCACTTCCTGTTTTTGCAAGTCACGGCTGAATCAATTTTATAGGGAAGTAAAATTATAGCCGTTAGCATTAAAAACAAATAGGAAGGAATTTTGCCAAAAAGTATGTTGAATTGATTGCATGACTTTATCATATTCCCAGCAAAGCATACTAGCATAAAACCGTTAGTATCCATTAGCTTTATCAAAGCATGATTTCAACAATAACACCATAAAAGATTCTCTTTTATTTGAAAAGTACTATGACAGTGTTTGACCATACAAGATTTTACGCCCATTACTTTATTTCCTTAATTGATAAATATCTTCAATTTACCCAATCAATTAGGAAGGATATTAGGCGTTGATAAGATTTTACACTTGACTGTTAATCCCAATCATATCACTTTTAGTCACCAAAAATAGTATATATTCTGATATAGAGTGAGTGATTCTATTAAGTAATCAATGGACACCTCAACATGGAAAATGATATTAATTTAAAAATCAATCCCAAAAGTTGGCTTCTTTGACTTTGGTAACTAAACAAACAATCAGACATGCAATTGCTTCATTAAGGCACGGTTTTTTCCAATCATGGAAATGATTGATTAAGTAGACAACTTAATATCTTTAATATAGAACCAATTAAATCAATAACTAAAAAATCATATTAACTTTGAAATCCCATATAATTGTTTCCATAATTAATTGGTTACATCCATGATTATTTATAATCCAAACAATATGGTTGATTGATATGAAAATGAATTAGCTCAATTAAATAAGATAATTATAAAAAGCCAAATTAAAATAAATTTCAATTCCAAAATTTATGGTAATAGATTTTATTTATAAAGTATTTATTAAAATCTATTTTCAATTTAACTTCTCTAATTTTATGGAAATGATTAAATTTCAGCTTTTTAATTTAACTCGCATTAGTAAATATTTGATCATTATTATTTTTGAAAGCTGAATTAATTATTTTCATGCAATGCAAAATATCATGTAAATCCTAGAGTCTTGATAGAGATATAATTAGAGCTAGGATCTTACATTGAAAAACTAATGACTCAATTATATCATCAAGCCTTCATGTCATCAATCCTTTGCAAAAACCAAGGCTCGCATTAGTAAATATTTGATCATTATTATTTTTGAAAGCTGAATTAATTATTTTCATGCAATGCAAAATATCATGTAAATCCTAGAGCCTTGATAGAGATATAATTAGAGCTAGGATCTTACATTGAAAAACTAATGACTCAATTATATCTTCAAGCCTTCATGCCATCAATCCTTTGCAAAAACCAAGGCTCCAAAAAATCTTTTGTTTATCTTACTTAATTTCCTGTAACTGCATAAGTAAACATTTAATATAATGAGGAAGTCATCATCAAAACATAAGGTCGGAATATCACCAAATCAACAATATCTTTAAAACCCTGAAAATAAGGTGATACTGTCATATCCGGCAGTTACCATTATTTACAAAACCAAACAAAACAATCAAACTAAACACCTACACCTCCACCAGCACCGAACCCTCCCCCATGGCCTGTTCCACTACCTAAACCTCCCCCATGGCCTCCTCCACCTCCACCGCCTCCGCCATCACCTCCATCAACTCCTGCACCTCCTCCAACACCACCTCCAGCTCCAAATCCTCCACTTTCCTTCTTTCCTTCAAATTATTTTTCCCAGCATATACAGTTTCTTCCTCTTCTTTCCTTCTCCTAATCACCTTCTTCCTCAAAATCAACAAAGAAACAACTAAAAGTATCAAAACTGATATAATCCCACCAATTACACCACCAACTAAAACAAATAATTTCTTCTTATTCTTTTTGACCATACCTTCTCTCTACACCCTTACATAAAGTGCCTCATCAATGGTGCTATCAGAACTAAGATTTCGAATATTCAACATTGACCCGTATATATTCTTACAAAGATTACTCTTCATATTGTGATGTAAACCAATACAAGAACAATTACTCAAACATTTTCTTTCACACTCCAGCCTAGTTGCCGTAAACGAATCTCATTTTGCTCCATCAAAAGTCACAGCCCCAATTTTAGTTAACTGATTTAGTACCTGAGTTACTGTTCTGAAATCTTTTTTGACGATTTGGTTACCCACAAAAACTAAAATGGTTACTTTTGTATGAATGTTTGACTATCAACTGCATCACATTCAAAATAAATTTGTAACCTAATAAAACTGAATTGGTTACCTTGGTCTGAAGGTTTGGCAACCAACTGCATCACATTCAAAATAAATTGGTAACCTAATAAAACTGAATTGGTTACCTTGGTATGAAGGTTTGGTTACATTGGTATGAAGGTTTTGGTTACCTTGGTTTGGTTACATTGGTATGAAGGTTTTGGTTACCTTGGTATGAATGTTTGGTTACCTTGATATGAAGGTTTGGTTACCAATTGCAATATGAAAAAACTGCAGGCGTGGAGGTGAAAAAACTGCAGGTTTGGTATGTAGGGTTGGTTATCAATTGCAGGTGTGAAGTTTACAAACATTCTCAGACTTTAAAAATGCAAAATCCCAAATCAAATCAAACATATCTTCTTATTGAGGTCCTTGAGAGAGTACGCATGAAGAAGGGGGCGAGCAATGGAGTTAGCGTCCATGCTTCAACCAGCAAAGCTCAACTTCTCTCTCTGACCCAACCATTGCTTCATAAATATTTGAATGTATGTATTAAGTCAAATCTTTGAAGCAAGAAAGGAATAAAAATGGAGGAGAGAGAAAATGGAGGAAAGAGAAAGCGGCGAAGGAAGTTTGGAGAGAGAAAACTGCAGGTGTGGAGGTGGAACCTTGGTATGAAGGTTTGGTTACATTGGTATGAAGGTTTTGGTTACCTTGGTATGAAGGTTTTGTTACCAACTGTATTATGAAAAAATTGCAGGTGTACGCATGAAGAAAGAGGCGAGCAGTGGAGTCAGTAAACAATACAGACAAATGAAAAAAAGATAAAGACATGTAATTCAAATTTTCACAAATTACGCAACTAAACGCTAACATGGCAACAATACAACATTAATTTTAAAAATATATTTAAAAAAACACTCTTTTTGTAAACTTTTAAGAGGTACTTTTTTTGTAATTACTTTTTAAAAAGTACTATAATGTGTAATTTACCTAAATAATATTTTGGGGGAGAAGAATTTATTAATTCAACTTATATATATATATATATATATATATATATATATATATATATATATATATATGATAGAGTTCAGGTGGAAGTTCATATATTTATTTATTACAGTTTAACCAAAAGTCTAGTCTATATTACAGATTAACCAAAAGATGGGTTACAATATAATATTATATAGTTCATATATTTATTTATTTATTTATTTTTATTAAAAATATTAAATACAAATTCACGGTATAATATAAAACTAAATAATAAATTTAATAATATGAACAAATCAAAACTCACTAGTATGACCATAAAAATAATTTTAGTTCTATAATATTAAGTAGTAATTATTTTTAATAGTTAATAATTTCACAATCTAACTTACTAATTGCATATAATTTAGTTTAATTTTATTATTTCATAATTTATTATTAAATATCATGATATTATGCCATCATCATGTTCCGTTGGGCTACAGAAATCAACCAAGATCATCATTGAGCATGTATAAAAAAACTCTATTAAATTTAGGTTTTATTAGTAGCTATACGAATGCTTCAAAATAAATAAAGAATAAAATAAAATGAAAAGATAAGCAAAATCGATATGCAATTATTTCTTTCTTTTCTCCATGTGACGACCCCAAATCCGGGTTCCATAACCTCGAGTTTGGTTCTCACTATTCAACACATTACTAACAATTAAATCCATACATTGCATTTAAACATCGCAGAATAATACATATTGGTTCCCTTCAAAAGGTTACAATACCAGGGTCTATCAACCTTAACATAAAATTGTTCCTATCATAAGGAATTACAAAAGGTTCTTCAACAGTAAATACACATTAAATATCTAAATAGCATGCATAAGCTAACTTAATCTCTGGCTTTTCCTTTTCCCTTATCCTTCTTTGAGCAATCAGGTCTATCTGAAAAATGGTTCATGATATAGCAAGAATGAGCAACTAGTTTGCTCAGCAAGTTTAGAACAATCATAAAGATTTAATATATCATGAATGAATGGGAAATACCATCAACGGTTCAACAATAGATATAACAATTGTGAATGAAACAGGATTCAAATTTTAATAAACAGAATATTTGAATCTTAAAATGCTGAGTGGTCACTAAGGACCCTGAACTAACGAGGGTATAATAGAGTTTCCTCTGACCCTTTGAGTTGTTTGGTTTTCAAGGGGATCAACCTATTCAACCCGCTGTATATGCATTACATTTAGTCACTGGCGCCCAAAGTCGGTTTCCCGACACAAAATCCCCTAATTTAGGGTTGTTCCATTCTCAGACTTAATATAAGAAAATCCGCACCCAACAATGGTTTGGATAAGCTTTTAAAAGTATTCAAGTATTGAATTTATAAACGTAATGTCTAGCTGATCTATTAGCTTTTGACATTTTTAATACAGTTCATGAATCAAGAACTAATAAGCTTCAAGTGCACTAAGTGCGATTTTATAAACAATATGGATGTGGGATAATTTTAAATAATTAAACCACTTCAAGCTTTGACAATAAATACAAGTATAGAAACTTGTTCAACAATAAATGAGTAGGGTTAGAGAACTTGTCTGTCTGCTCAGCTACAATAATTGTCTAGCTTTAACTAATTTGCTTTGAAAGACCTAACATTAATAAAGTCGGTCTAATAATTAGTACGGCGTATTTGCATAACTATACGCTTAATAATGAACTTATTTACCACACATAAGTACTAACACATAATTTACATTAGTCAAAACAATATTATTAACCTTATAGACCCTTAATCATTTTAGGTTAATAATTTAATAAGTTAGAAAATATTTTTCTTAAGTGTTGGACACTTATTAAACCCTTAAACAACTTATTACATTTGTTTAATTAAATCATAATTAAATTCAATTTATTTTATTAACTCAATCTCTATTTAATTACTATTTAATCTTGATTAAATAGAAATTAATTAATTAACTCTAGTTATTATTTAAAATAAATAATAACTAATTGTACTTACTTATTATTTAATTATAATTAAATAATAAATAATTATTGACTTAATTTTAACCTTCTTTAATTTAATATTAATCAACCAATAATTAACTAAGTAATTAACCTTACTTATTATTTAATTTAAGGAAATTAAATAATAGTTTACTAATCTTAATCCTCTTTAATTATTATTTAATGTCAATTAAATAATAATTAATTATTTAATTAATTTTAATTATTATTTAAGGTTAAATAATAATCAAATCATTCTTATTTATTATTTAAATTAAATAATAAATTATTACTCTAATAACTTAATTTCCATTAATCGTTATTTAATGCTAATTAAATAATAATTAATTACTTAATTATCCTTATTTATTATTTAATAATATTTAAATAATAAATAATTAATTTATAAATTTTATCTCTCTTTAAGTATTATTTAATAGGCATTAAATAATAATTGCTAATTTATCATCTTTATTTATTATTAACATTTAAAATAATAAATAAATAATAATTTATTTAACTTAACCATGGTTTAGCTAACTAGATTAATATTTAAAATATTTAAATATTAAACTTAATGAAAAATATCCTCCCCAATATTATTTTTGTATTATTATTATTTTTGTTATAATTTTAAATTAGTTTTTAAATATTTAAATTAATTAAAATTAACCCGAATGGCATTTCCGTAAATAAGTTGAAAACTGAACCGAGGGCAGAATGGTAATTTTGCCAAGAAAAACACGGAGGGGCATTCTGGTAATTTCGCAGAAAACCGGTGCTCGCGCATTGCGCGCGCCTTCAGAAACAACGGCCCAAAACGGTGCCGTTTTTAGAAGCCGTAAACGGCTTCCGCGCATTGCGCGGAGTAAACTCTTACAGAGGTCAAACGACGTCGTTTGACTCCGCGTCCGGCGTGAACAGTGCTCGTGCATTGTGCGGCCAGTGTTAATTTTTTTTTTTTTCTTCCGGCAGAATGTGAACAGTGTTCCGGCAATACCCATTTTAAATAAAAATATACCATCAAGTAAACTTTAAATCCTCAATAAAAATCCAAAAAAATTACCAATCACCTTATATTAATTTATAACATGAAAAATTAATTTTTCATGATTTAATATCATTATTTTTTTATTAAAAATTTTACATCACATAAACTACCACAAATCATAACTTTTTGTGTATAACTCCATTTTGAGTTATTCAAACTTTGTTTTTCTCATGATTTAATGTTCTATAATATTAGAACATCAAACCTAAGTTTTATAAAAATATTTTTGGACATAAATTCCAAAACTTGTTTACACACTATTAAACATATATTTTAGCATATAAAATATACCAAAATACAAACCAAGCATATTAAACTCAAGCATGACATAAATATTACAACTACACATTAATAACTATATTAACATGTTTATACTAACATGATGATTTATTTAATTTAAAAACAAAACTTCATTTAAAATAACCATTACCTTGATTTAATGGCTATTCTTCTTTTTCTCCCAAAATATGTTGTGAAGGAAGATGACATGAACTAGCTTAGAACTCCTTCTCCTTCTCTTGCTCTCTCTCAAAATATTTTGCTCTCAAACTCTCTCTTTTAAAACTTGGAGAAAATAATGAAATACAATCTAACAACTTCAAGTATACTTGCAATTTCTCAGATACAAAAATTATATCTACAAGTCATGATGCTCTTACTTGGATACTTGCACAAGAAAGTTAGCCCATACTTAGTTGGTGAAAAGAAGAATGGTGTCTATGTACTTTAAAAATAAAACAAGCAACCATTAATTAAATAAATGGAAAATAAATTAAACTAAAACAAAATCAATTTTCTCTCTCATCTCCCAACATGATGGTCGACTGATGGCTTTAGTTTTGTCCCAATTTTATTGTCACAATCTTACTTTTTAATAATTAATAGTTTAAATTAAGTATTTTCCAAGTGGACCAATCATTGGGCTTTAATTTAAAATACCAATTGGGCTTCTATTAAATTGTTTGGGCTACTAAATTGTCAAATTTTATTATTCTCCACTTGGGCTACTAATTGACCCATGTTGGGCTAATTTAATAATTTACACATTAATTATTCAATCCATGATTAAATAAATAATTAGATTGAATAAATAATTAAATATTATAACCCATAAGTATTAAATTACTAAATGGACTAATAAATATTATTATTAATATTTCACATTATTTACATTAATTAATAATCATATTAATTAATTTATTACATTTAATTCATTCATTATATTCAAATTAATTGAATATTTAATTAATAGGAAACTTATCAATTATTTTGATATTAAAACTTTAGGGTTTGTTTACTAATTTAATAACATATTAGTAACCCCCCTTTAATTAATTCTAGTAATTAATTACATAATTATTTAATCACATAATTAATTAATCACATAAAAAGATTTAAATTATCTCGTAAAACTAACTCGTCGGAAATTAAATTAATAAATTAATTAATAAAGACGTGGAAATTCTAGGACATTACATTCTCCTCTTCTTATAAAAATTCCATCCTCGGAATTGTAAAATAAGGTTACTCAAATAAAAACGGGTAATTTGCCCTCATTTCTTCCTCTAATTCCCACGTAGCTTCTTCAATGGCGTGGTTCCTCCAAAATACTTTGACAGAATGAATTATTTTATTTCTCAGTTTCTGTTCCTTCCTATCGAGTATTTGAACAGGAATTTCTTCATATGATAAGTCCTTCCCGACTTGAATTGGTTCATAGGAGATAACGTGTTTGTAGTCTGGTTTGTATGGCCGCAATACTGACACGTGAAACACATTGTGAATATGTTCCAATTCAGGAGGTAAAGCTACCTCGTATGCTACTTCACCCACTCTCCTCAATATTTCGAACGGTCTTATGAACCTTGGACTCAGTTTTCCCTTCTTTCCAAATCTGATCTTCCCTTTCCAGGGAGATACCTTTATGAACACAAAACTCCCCACTTCGAAGTCTCGTTTCTGTCGATGTAAATCGGCGTATTTCTTTTGACGGTCTTGAGCTGCTACTAGCCGAGCTCTTATTACCTTGATAATTTCTACCGTCTGTTGAACCAATTCTGGCCCTAACAGTCGGCGTTCTCCTACCTCATCCCAACATAGAGGTGTTCTGCATTTTCTGCCATATAAAGCTTCGTAAGACGGCATACCTATGCTCGCATGATAACTGTTGTTGTATGCAAACTCAACTAGTGGTAGATGGATTTCCCAACTGCCCTTGAAATCCATCACGCAGGCCCTGAGCATATCTTCCAATGTCTGAATTGTTCTCTCACTTTGCCCATCGGTCTGCGGATGATACGCTGTACTCATTCTCAACTGTGTCCCCAATCTCTCCTGAAGACTTCTCCAAAATTTTGACGTGAAGCGCGGATCTCTGTCTGACACAATCGATACCGGCACCCCATGTCTTGAAACTATCTCTTTGATGTACAATTTGGCCAACTGATCCAAACTGAACCTAATCTTGATCGGCAAAAAGTGCGCTGACTTTGTTAGTCGATCGACAATCACCCAAATTGCGTCATATCCCTTCTGTGTTGCTGGAAGTCCTACCACAAAATCCATTGTGATATGCTCCCATTTTCACTCAGGAATTTCTAACGGCTGTAACAATCCACTTGGTCTCTGATGTTCGGCCTTTACCCTTTGACAAGTTAGGCATCGGCTGACACATTCTACAACCTCCCTTTTTAAATTCGGCCACCAAAAATGCTGTCGTAGATCTTGATACATCTTCGTACTCCCCGGATGTATCGAGTATCTCGTACTGTGGGCCTCTTGCAAAATTTTCTCTTGTAATTCAGGCACTAGCGGTACCCAAACACGATTTTCAAATCTCAGCAATCCCATGCTATCAATTTTAAACTTGACCTCTTCTCCATCGGTCATCCTCTTCCGGATTCTGTCACATTCCTCATCTTTGTCTTGAGCCTCTTTCACCCTATCTAACAAGGTTGGGCTCGCCTCGACTTCTATTGACTCGTTTGGACTTCTCACTTCCAACTCCATTCGAGCCATCTCTTGAACCAATTGTTCTTGATCTGTCAATATGAACAATTTCTCCCTGCTCTTTCTACTCAGAGCATCCGCTACTACGTTGGCCTTGCCGGGATGATATAGAATTTCACAATTATAATCTTTGATCAATTCCAACCATCTCCGTTGCCTCATATTCAACTCCTTCTGTGTGAAGATATACTTTAGACTCTTATGGTCTGTGAATATCTCACATTTCTCTCCATACAAATAATGTCTCCAAATTTTAAGGGCAAACACTACCGCTGCCAATTCTAAGTCGTGGGTAGGATATCCCTTCTCATAATCTTTTAATTGTCTGGACGCATACGCAACGACTTTGCCGTTTTGCATAAGCACACAGCCAAGCCCCTTGTGCGATGCATCACTGTAGACCGTAAAACCTCCTGTATCGTCTGGTAAGGTCAATACAGGTGCTTCACTAAGTCTTTTCTTTAACTCCTGAAAACTTTCCTCACACTTTTCCGTCCACATGTATTTTACTATCTTTCTTGTTAAGTTGGTCAACGGTGTTGCTATCTTTGAGAAGTCTTGAATGAATCTCCGATAGTAACCCGCCAACCCTAAGAAACTTCTTACTTCTGTCGGCGTCCTTGGTTGTTCCCAATTCATTACCGATTCAACCTTCGCCGGATCAACCGAAACTCCCTCCTTGTCAATAACATGACCTAAAAATTGAACTCTTTCCAACCAGAATTCACACTTTGAAAACTTAGCGTACAACCGCTCCTTCCGTAAAATCTCCAACACCAATCTTAGGTGTTCAGCATGCTCTTCCTCCGTTTTGGAATACACCAAAATATCGTCAATGAACACGACTACAAATTTATCCAAGTATTGCTTGAATATTCTGTTCATCATGTCCATAAATGCGGCTGGCGCATTCGTTAGTCCAAACGACATCACCAGAAACTCATAATGCCCATATCGAGTTCTGAATGCCGTCTTGGGTACATCCTCCTTCCTGACTTTCAACTGATGATAACCAGTCCTTAAGTCAATCTTTGAAAAGTACTTCGCCCCTTTCAATTGATCGAAAAGATCGTCAATTCGTGGTAACGGGTACTTGTTCTTAATTGTCACCTTATTCAGCTCTCTATAATCCATACACAATCTCATCGATCCATCCTTCTTCTTTACAAACAGCACCGGTGGTCCCCATGGAGAAACACTTGGCTGAATGTACTTATTATCTAACAACTCCTGCAATTGCACCATCAATTCCTTCAGTTCTACCGGAGCCATCCTATATGGTGCTTTCGATATTTGTGCTGTCCCCGGTACTAAATCAATCACAAATTCTATCTCCCTGTCCGGCGGTAAACCAGGCAGTACATCTGAAAAAACATCCATAAATTCCCTAACTACTGGTATTTGCTCCATCCCGGGACTCACCACTTGTGTGTCAACCACATGAGCCAAATACCCTACACAACCTTTCTTCAATAATTTCTTGGCTTGCATCATCGTCAGACAAGAAGACTGTCTTGACGACTTGCTGCCATAACATACAACCTTAGACTTATTTGGTGTCTTAAGGTGTATGCACTTCTTCTGACAATCAATTATCGCCCCGTGGTTAAATAACCAATCCATCCCAAGTATTATATCAAATTCCCCCAGACGTATTGGAATTAGATTCACATTTAACTTCTGACCCCTAATTTCAGCACAACAATTTCTATGTATGTACTCTACCGGAATCACTTCCTTGTTAGCAACTTCTATGTTCATTGAGTTTTCTAGTTTGTCTCTAGGCAATTCTAACCGTCTAGCGAAATCATCAGACACAAATGAACAGGTAGCACCCGAATCAAACAATACATATGCATTTATATTATTGATCGGAATAATACCTGACACCACGTCTTTTGACCCCACGGCATCCTGTACCGTCATATTGAAAGTCCGGGCTGTCGGCTTGTTCTGTGGTACCGGTCCCCCGATAGCCAGTTTGCTGTTATTGCCCTTGTAGCCGCTACCCCCGTCATTCTTCTTCTTAGGGCAATCTTTTATCATGTGGTCAGATGCTCCGCAAGAAAAGCATATCACTTTCTTTGGGAGGGGACAATTTGGAGAAATATGTCCCACCTGACCACAATTATAGCACGTGTTCTTGTCTTTCCTGCACTCCGTGAAATGATTCTTTCCACATATATTGCATGCTGGCCTTTTCTGAACACTTCCTTGTTGATTCCCCGAGCTCTTGTCGCTGCTGTTGTTGTTCCATTTGCGCTTGTTGTTGTTATTGTTATTATTATTGGCCCCACTGTTACTGTTCTTACTTCCCCCTTCACTCTTCTTCTTATTCCTCTCTTGATTAAATTTGGTTAACGCATCATTTCCTCCTTCAGCAATGATTGACTTCTCTAGCAAAGTTGCGAACGAGTCAATCTGCAGTACTGCTACCTTGTTGAATATCCAAGGTCTCAACCCATTCTCGAATCTTCTGGCCTTGCGTTCCTCCGTGTCCACCTGATGTGGAGCAAACCTGGCCAGCTCATTAAATCTTGCCGCGTACTCAGGTACCGACATGTTCTCCTGCTTTAGTTCTAGAAACTTTACCTCCATCCTACTTTTCATACTCTTCGGGAAATAATTCTCATCGAATATTTCCTTGAATCTTGTCCATGGCACCACACCATCGCCAACCCTATTCTGATTGACTTCCCACCAGAAATTGGCTTCTCCCTTCATCATGTAGGTAGCAAAAATCGTCTTTTGCTCCTCAGCTACTCTTGCGATAACGAACGCTTTCTCTATCTCCTTTATCCATGACTGGGCCTCTATCGGGTCCGACGTTCCCCTAAACTCTGGCGGTCCCACCGCTTTAAAATCTTTAAAATTTGCCAACTGAGTTGGTGGTGGTGGTGGTGGTGGATTTGCTACAACAGGGTGTCTGTGTTGCATTGCCTCAGCTAGCATGTCGACGAAGTTTTGCATAGGGTCTATGTTGTGTCCCCCCTCGTCATTGTTAACTGATTCCTCTACCCCCTGGTTCCTTGGTGGTTGTCTACGTGGCGGCATTTTCTGTTATAAACAAAAATTTACATTATTATACTTATTTCATATTTTTCATCTCATTACTTTGTATCTTAGGCAATATTTAGCTAAAATACAAATAATTATTTCAACACACATATAAACATAAATTTGACTGCATTTATATACATATGCTAAAACAGTAGTGCATAACACTTTACATCGACAACATACTGCTATAAATGCTTTTATCCCTGAGAAGCTACAAAAGATGGGATCTGACATATCCTACAACTTCCTAGAGTTGGGATTTAGTGACATATTAACCCTCTAATAAAACAAAAGTTGGGTTCTACTGCATCTATTTACATACGAAATTAGAAAACAGCTACTACTACTGAATGCGCATCCCCCTACGGATCGCGTCGTCATACTCCTCATCCCCGATGGCCATCACCACATTCCTGCTGATGGTGTGCATAGACTGGCCCTCCTCAGCTGGGTAGTAGTGCACCCTGCTCTGAAGCCTACCATATGAAGATCGGTAGACATAGCTAAGTCTATCCGTCCTCACCCGCTTCTCGCGGATCTCCTCCTTTAGCTCAATCATTTGACCATGAGCGGCATCCCGCTGTCTCTCCATCTCCAATCTGTCCTCTATCGCCTCCTGCCAGTGTGCACGGATGGCGGCCTTCTCTGCCTGTACTTGCTGAACCTTCAGCTCAGTCTCGGCCAACCTAGTCTCAGTCATTGCCAATTTGGCCTGCAGCTCTACATCCTGATCTACCAGCTGATGTGTTAGCACTGCAAAGTGCTCTACCGATTCCTCGTACCACTGTACCCGATCCTCCAGTCCTACTATCTTCTCTTTCAGCTCCGTGTTCTCGCCAGAGAACTGATAAGCCGCATCCCTATACTGATCCTCCATGTGCTGGTGGGTCAGATTCTGCTCCTCTAGATGCTGGACCCTTGCCTCCAGCCCCTCGTTCCTATCGGTCAGTCCCTCTATGATGTCAGCTGCAGTGGTGCCCATGCCATCAGCTGACTCCTCCTCCTCAGACTCCTCCGACTCTGCCTCATCCTCACTGTAAGGCCTCATAACTCCGCCCCAGACGGGCTCCACGCGATCCCCCTCCTCAGGATCTGACTCTGGTTCCTCTACAGGTGCAGCCACCAGCGGCTGTGCAGTATCCATATGGATATCAATATAGTCCTCCTCAGCAGTGCGACTCGACTGTCCGATCTCTGCCATCCTATATCATAAAAAAATAACACACGTTAGTACAGCAATAAAATATATTCATTGATGAAATGAAATGATATTTTATCATGTACATCTCGGCTCGATGGATTTTCTCAATCCATCTCCAAAAATACACAACATGATGAATCTCCCGGATTCATCTCCTAACGCACTCGATATGAGTTTTATACTAAGGTTATAACTTAGGTTTCGCAAATCCTAACGTTTCTAACCTACAGCTCTGATACTAACCTGTGACGACCCCAAATCCGGGTTCCATAACCTCGAGTTTGGTTCTCACTATTCAACACATTACTAACAATTAAATCCATACATTGCATTTAAACATCGCAGAATAATACATATTGGTTCCCTTCAAAAGGTTACAATACCAGGGTCTATCAACCTTAACATAAAATTGTTCCTATCATAAGGAATTACAAAAGGTTCTTCAACAGTAAATACACATTAAATATCTAAATAGTATGCATAAGCTAACTTAATCTCTGGCTTTTCCTTTTCCCTTATCCTTCTTTGAGCAATCAGGTCTATCTGAAAAATGGTTCATGATATAGCAAGAATGAGCAACTAGTTTGCTCAGCAAGTTTAGAACAATCATAAAGATTTAATATATCATGAATGAATGGGAAATACCATCAACGGTTCAACAATAGATATAACAATTGTGAATGAAACAGGATTCAAATTTTAATAAACAGAATATTTGAATCTTAAAATGCTGAGTGGTCACTAAGGACCCTGAACTAACGAGGGTATAATAGAGTTTCCTCTGACCCTTTGAGTTGTTTGGTTTTCAAGGGGATCAACCTATTCAACCCGCTGTATATGCATTACATTTAGTCACTGGCGCCCAAAGTCGGTTTCCCGACACAAAATCCCCTAATTTAGGGTTGTTCCATTCTCAGACTTAATATAAGAAAATCCGCACCCAACAATGGTTTGGATAAACTTTTAAAAGTATTCAAGTATTGAATTTATAAACGTAATGTCTAGCTGATCTATTAGCTTTTGACATTTTTAATACAGTTCATGAATCAAGAACTAATAAGCTTCAAGTGCACTAAGTGCGATTTTATAAACAATATGGATGTGGGATAATTTTAAATAATTAAACCACTTCAAGCTTTGACAATAAATACAAGTATAGAAACTTGTTCAACAATAAATGAGTAGGGTTAGAGAACTTGCCTGTCTGCTCAGCTACAATAATTGTCTAGCTTTAACTAATTTGCTTTGAAAGACCTAACATTAATAAAGTCGGTCTAATAATTAGTACGGCGTATTTGCATAACTATACGCTTAATAATGAACTTATTTACCACACATAAGTACTAACACATAATTTACATTAGTCAAAACAATATTATTAACCTTATAGACCCTTAATCATTTTAGGTTAATAATTTAATAAGTTAGAAAATATTTTTCTTAAGTGTTGGACACTTATTAAACCCTTAAACAACTTATTACATTTGTTTAATTAAATCATAATTAAATTCAATTTATTTTATTAACTCAATCTCTATTTAATTACTATTTAATCTTGATTAAATAGAAATTAATTAATTAACTCTAGTTATTATTTAAAATAAATAATAACTAATTGTACTTACTTATTATTTAATTATAATTAAATAATAAATAATTATTGACTTAATTTTAACCTTCTTTAATTTAATATTAATCAACCAATAATTAACTAAGTAATTAACCTTACTTATTATTTAATTTAAGGAAATTAAATAATAGTTTACTAATCTTAATCCTCTTTAATTATTATTTAATGTCAATTAAATAATAATTAATTATTTAATTAATTTTAATTATTATTTAAGGTTAAATAATAATCAAATCATTCTTATTTATTATTTAAATTAAATAATAAATTATTACTCTAATAACTTAATTTCCATTAATCGTTATTTAATGCTAATTAAATAATAATTAATTACTTAATTATCCTTATTTATTATTTAATAATATTTAAATAATAAATAATTAATTTATAAATTTTATCTCTCTTTAAGTATTATTTAATAGGCATTAAATAATAATTGCTAATTTATCATCTTTATTTATTATTAACATTTAAAATAATAAATAAATAATAATTTATTTAACTTAACCATGGTTTAGCTAACTAGATTAATATTTAAAATATTTAAATATTAAACTTAATGAAAAATATCCTCCCCAATATTATTTTTGTATTATTATTATTTTTGTTATAATTTTAAATTAGTTTTTAAATATTTAAATTAATTAAAATTAACCCGAATGGCATTTCCGTAAATAAGTTGAAAACTGAACCGAGGGCAGAATGGTAATTTTGCCAAGAAAAACACGGAGGGGCATTCTGGTAATTTCGCAGAAAACCGGTGCTCGCGCATTGCGCGCGCCTTCAGAAACAACGGCCCAAAACGGTGCCGTTTTTAGAAGCCGTAAACGGCTTCCGCGCATTGCGCGGAGTAAACTCTTACAGAGGCCAAACGACGTCGTTTGGCTCCGCGTTCGGCGTGAACAGTGCTCGCGCATTGCGCGGCCAGTGTTAATTTTTTTTATTTTTTTTTTCTTCCGGCAGAATGTGAACAGTGTTCCGACAATACCCATTTTAAATAAAAATATACCATCAAGTAAGCTTTAAATCCTCAATAAAAATCCAAAAAAGTTACCAATCACCTTATATTAATTTATAACATGAAAAATTAATTTTTCATGATTTAATATCATTATTTTTTTATTAAAAATTTTACATCACATAAACTACCACAAATCATAACTTTTTGTGTATAACTCCATTTTGAGTGATTCAAACTTTGTTTTTCTCATGATTTAATGTTCTATAATATTAGAACATCAAACCTAAGTTTTATAAAAATATTTTTGGACATAAATTCCAAAACTTGTTTACACACTATTAAACATATATTTTAGCATATAAAATATACCAAAATACAAACCAAGCATATTAAACTCAAGCATGACATAAATATTATCACTACACATTAATAACTATATTAACATGTTTATACTAACATGATGATTTATTTAATTTAAAAACAAAACTTCATTTAAAATAACCATTACCTTGATTTAATGGCTATTCTTCTTTTTCTCCCAAAATATGTTGTGAAGGAAGATGACATGAACTAGCTTAGAACTCCTTCTCCTTCTCTTGCTCTCTCTCAAAATATTTTGCTCTCAAACTCTCTCTTTTGAAACTTGGAGAAAATAATGAAATACAATCTAACAACTTCAAGTATACTTGCAATTTCTTAGATACAAAAATTATATCTACAAGTCATGATGCTCTTACTTGGATACTTGCACAAGAAAGTTAGCCCATACTTAGTTGGTGAAAAGAAGAATGGTGTCTATGTACTTTAAAAATAAAACAAGCAACCATTAATTAAATAAATAAAAAATAAATTAAAATAAAACAAAATCAATTTTCTCTCTCATCTCCCAACATGATGGTCGGCTGATGGCTTTAGTTTTGTCCCAATTTTATTGTCACAAGCTTACTTTTTAATAATTAATAGTTTAAATTAAGTATTTTCCAAGTGGGCCAATCATTGGGCTTTAATTTAAAATACCAATTGGGCTTCTATTAAATTGTTTGGGCTACTAAATTGTCAAATTTTATTATTCTCCACTTGGGCTACTAATTGACCCATGTTGGGCTAATTTAATAATTTACACATTAATTATTCAATCCATGATTAAATAAATAATTAGATTGAATAAATAATTAAATATTATAACCCATAAGTATTAAATTACTAAATGGACTAATAAATATTATTATTAATATTTCACATTATTTATATTAATTAATAATCATATTAATTAATTTATTATATTTAATTCACTCATTATATTCAATTTAATTGAATATTTAATTAATAGAAAACTTATCAATTATTTTGATATTAAAACTTTAGGGTTTGTTTACTAATTTAATAACATATTAGTAACCCCCCTTTAATTAATTCTAGTAATTAATTACATAATTATTTAATCTCATAATTAATTAATCACATAAAAAAATTTAAATTATCTCGTAAAACTAAGTCGTCGGAAATTAAATTAATAAATTAATTAATAAAGACGTGAAAATTCTAGGACATTACACTCCACCTTCCTTTGCACATTAAAAAGTGTTTTAATTGCACTTAAATTCTATGCTTATTTAATATAAATAAAATAAAATTAGAAAGATTTTAAAAAGTATTTTAATAGTACTTAAATTCTAGGCCTATATCAAAAAATCGAATATGAAAACCAAAACAAATAAATTTTATTTTATTGTACGTGTAAAAATATTTTAATAGTAGTTAAATTCTAAACTTGTATCAAAAACTAAAGATAAAGACCAAAAAAATCAAGTTTTGTCTTATTATATCAATACTAATATATAATAAGGTAAGACGATCTCAAATCTAATTATTTTGAATCAACTTCGTTATTTTTAATTAAATATTCAATTTTTTAATAGTTTTAAAATTTAATATTTAGTTTTTATTTTTAATCTTTCGAATTTATATACAACTTTTTAAAGTTTAAAAATTAGTAGAACCTAAAAGTCTAAACATGGTATTTAGGGAACTCTAAATGCAACAAAATTATTGTAGAATAATAAGTTATCATCATGGTTTTAGTTTTAAAATGTAACTAAATTTAATAATTAATACTCCCTTTATTCTAAATTATAAAATTAATATTGACTTTCGAAAAGTCAATTTTAAATATTTTCAAACCCAAAATTGAGATAAATTCATTTAATTTATTTCAATGCAATTTTGAATATCAAAACTACCTAAAAAGTATTATTAATTATAAGATTTATTATTTTCAAATCATGAATGAATTATGTCAATTTTAAATTTAAAAATACCTCAAATTGTGTTTTAAAAAATCAATAATGATATTATAATTTGGAACGAAGAAAACAGTATTACATATAAGTGAGAATTTTTTTAACACAAATTAACTAAAGATCTTCTATCTTAAATAAAATTGGTAATTAAAATTTAATCATTAATATATTTTGTAATATTATTACCCTTATTAATATTAATTATTATTTTCTCATAATATTTTTTCTATATTTTTAGTATGTAGTTATTTAAGAATAAAATTGTTGTAGAATAATAAGTTACTAATTTAACTGTTAGTTTTAAAAATTAACTAAAATTTTTGTCACTAACATATGTCATAATTATTCTAAACATTAATTAACTAAATATCTCCTACATTAAATAAAATTGGTAATTAAAATTTAGTCATTAATATGTTTTATAAAATATAATATATTTTTAATATTTTAACCATCAATATATTTTATAATACAATATATTTTTTAGTATTAATTATTATGTAATCATAATATATATTTTTTCCTATATTGTTAATGTTTGGTTATTTTGAGTCTAAATTTGATTAAAGTAAAATTCTAAACACATGTTTTAAATTAAAATTATTGTATGACTTAGTAATTAAAGGACCCTTTTATAAAATAAATTTATTGTACAATGATAAGTTAACGCTAAAATTTGTATGACCATAAAAATAATTTTAGTTCTACAATATTAAGTAGTAATTATTTTTAATAGTTAATAATTTCACAATTTACCTTACTAATTGCATATAATTTTGTTTAATTTTATTATTTCATAATTTAATATTAAATATCATGATATTATGCCATCATCGTGTTCCGTTGGGCTACAGAAATCAACCAAGATCATCATAGAGCATGTATAAAAAAACTCTATTAAATTTAGGTTTTATTAGTAGCTATACGAATGCTTTAAAATAAATAAAGAATAAAATAAAATGAAAAGATAAGATAAGCAAAATCGGTATGCAATTATTTCTTTCTTTTCTCCGGGGACGGATCCAGGAATTTTTTTCAGCCGGGGCAAAATTTTAACGAGACTAGTATCATTCATGAAAAGAAAAACATACTAACTACAAATTGACCACGGCGAGTTTTTATTTCATGAAAAAGTCGCACTATGGTTTCGTTATTAACACAAGCAAAAACATATTTTTCAATATAAACAATCAAGCTATCACTTAACCACTAATCTCCCATTCTATTTCAAAGTGGACTTTTGATGATCTTCATAGTGGAAAAGACTCTCTCCACTGAAGCATGAGTCCTTGAAATGAATAAATTATATGAATTTATTGTTGTCAAGATTTCAATAAATCACGAGCTTTTTTTATTTAATAGTATATTAAATTGGTTTTAGAAAATCAAAATGAATTATATTTTAGAACGGATAAAGTATGTATTCAAAATTGTCAAGTGGCATAATTAAAATGAATTGTGCTCACATTATCTTTAATTAATTAATAGTATTTCATACGACCACTAATTTTATTAAATTATTTTATAACGGAGCATGATAATTTCAAAAATACAATTCATTAATTTATGTAAAATTTAGGGCAGTGAGTAATTTGTAGTGTAGACATTTGAAGTTCAAGGACGCTCAAAGAGTTTTAATTGATAAACGCGGTTTAAAAGTCACAAAATTAATGCATTTTGGATGTGTGAAATGGAACATACGAGCCGCACCGTCCGAACCGAATGTAACAAGCCCATTGACAAAACAGAACAATTTCCTCCATAGTCCATTCAAAATTCAATGAGCCAAGCCTCTCATAGCTTATAGCTTATATCTTGATTAGCCCAATATGATAATTGACCAGACCCAAAATAAAACGGATCCCAATATCCCCATGACCTTATTATAATTGACCCAATTATATAACCTGAACCTAATCTCTCGTCGCCATTTGCAATTCAGAACTTTCAAGCTGCAAGATAACTCTTTACAGTTTGCAGGAGAGGAGTCTCTCTCTCTCTTTCTCTAATAAAGCCACGTTTATGTATGTGTAGCTACTCCACAGATGGCCGCCCCTAGTTCCGCCTCCGGCTGTCGGGGCACTTATTTGCCGGAAGAACCGAAGAAGAAACAGACAACCAGTGGCCGGTCAGCGGCAGCCGGGGCAGTTGCCCAGGTATGCCAAAGAGTGGAAACGTCCCTGCTTTTCTCCACCTTCCTTTGCACATTAAAAAGTGTTTTAATTGTACTTAAATTCTATGCCTATTTAATATAAATAAAATAAAATTAGAAAGACTTTAAAAAGTATTTTAATAGTACTTAAATTCTAGGCCTATACCAAAAAATTGAATATGAAAACCAAAAAAATAAATTTTATTTTATTATATATGTAAAAATATTTTAATAGTAGTTAAATTCTAAACCTGTATCAAAAACTAAAGATAAAGACCAAAAAAATCAAGTTTTGTCTTATTATATATTAAATATAATAAGGTAAGAGACGATCTCAAATTCAATTATTTCGAATTAATTTCGTTGGTCACGAGTCAATTAATTGAGTTTGGCTTAACTCAATTTGAATTTTAAGGTCAAAGGATATATATATTAATTATATAAATACATGTATTTATTGTATGACTTTGTTATATGATATTAGATTACCTATATTCTATCTTTTAGATATTAGATTAAAATTATTACTTGATTAAATAATGCAAGAGATGATTCACAATTCAATTTTCTAAGTTAATTTCATTAGTCATAATTTAATTGTAGTAAAATATACTAAACCAAATTATTAAATATTTATAAAAAAATAAATTATATAAACTAACTCATGTCTCGCACGGGCTATCAAACTTATATATATAAACTTATGTGAGAAGAAATTTATAAAAGAATAAGTATAAATATACAACATCCAAATATTATATCTATTTTAACTATTAAAAATAGGACATGACATTAAAATACGTGTCATATTTATTTTTTAATAATTAAAATAAATATAATATTTAATTTTATGTTAAATATTATGCATGTAGACTTCTCATTTGTGAAATTCACTTACCTTCAATGTTTATGTGAAAATAACAATTTATGAGTCTGACATTTATATATAGCATTTGCGCTCAACATTTTTTTTCTTTTTAAATATATTCCATATTTAGTTACTTTATTTTACGTATCTCGACACTATCATTGTAAGACTTTATCTCTATATATATATCTATACTACTATACTATAAATTTTAGGTCGGGTTAACCTGATAATTTTTATTTTTTAACATTTGTTTAAAAGAAATGTATACATACAATATTCCAATCAAGTTAATATGAGTCAAATCGAATTTTGATCACACGATTATGCTCAATAGGTAATATATTTTTAGAAGATACAATATATTTATATATATAGACCATCTAATTTAATATTTGCCTATTATTAAAATAAAAGTATAATTATTTGATTTTATGTAAACTTCCATCATCACTTAAATAATACTCATATCGTTTCAAATTATAAGATCATTATTGATTATTTAAAAGTCAATTTGAGATATTTTTAAATTTAAATTGATATAATTTATTTAAGTTTTAAAAATAATAAATCTTATAACCAGTACGTAATTTTTTTAGGTAGTTTATAATATTTATAATTGTATTGACATAAACTAATAGAATTCATCTCAATATTGAGTTTTAAAATATTTGAAATTAATTTTTTAAAAATCAATACTAATCTTATAATTTGAAACGGATGGAATATAATTTTAAAAGAAAAAGAAATCCTTATGATGAATAGATTTCCTAATATTATTATGTACTACAATTGTTTCACAAAATTAAAAATTTTATATTGATTTTTATCTTAAGACAGAGGGGCTATGATAATAAAATTATGATAACAAATTCAAGTATATTGTGTTTTCATATGCTATTACTAATGTAGACACCCAAATTTTGCACTTTTATACTAACCCTGACAGGAGGGCAAAATCATCACTTTACCCGACATGCGAAAAGGAAGGTAGACCCCAACACGAAGCCACCCCAACGACTTACGGTCAAAGCCGTCACAACGAACAACGAGCATCAGGTTACATCAGGCAAGCCAAACAGCTGATCCAGAAGAACTTGATTTGATCACAAAAGACGACTAATGGCCACTACGCTTATGATAGTCGGGGGTCTCGCTCACTGGTGAGCGAGCGGCTGCCCAGCTCGCCGGTGAGCTAGCGGGGGTGTAAGGGGGCAGCGCCCCCTGGAAGCCAAGCACAAAGAGCGATTTATACATCAGGTAACAGCCTTCCAAAATAATACAGCGAAAAATGGTGATTTAAGACTGCGTGACACAAAAATCGAGAAAAGCAAGTTGGGCAGCCGCAGATGCACCTGCGGCCACCGACAACTGGGCTCTTTCGTGGCTCGAGGAGATAACACGACAGCCGATGATTCGACGCGGGCGGCTGCCCTCAGTCACCTATACATCACCATTTTTGATCTGCAGAAGAGAGAAGAAGGTTTTTTCATGAAATATAGAGAGAGCCGAGTTCTAGGGAGAGAAAGGCTCGGGTGAGATCAAAAATCAAGTATTTGTATTTATTTCTTGCTCTTCTTTCATATATTGAGTGATATACTACTAATATACAAGTGAGTTTTTGGGGTGTTTGCAAGGTGAAAAAAGACATTTTTTTTCTTCCATTATTGTGTAGTTGTTGTTTCCGATTTTGAATATTATTGTTAATATTTCTAGCTTAGATCATTATTGTGGGTGTATTACGATTCGAAAAGTATATTTATGTAGCTTGGCGTTGTGTTTAGATCCAATATAGGTTTGGGCATTAACGTCGCGATCCGAGGCTTAGGGGCGGTTAGAGAGGATTTCTTATGAAATTTCCTCCTAACCTCCCCGAGGATATCCTTGTGGCCATTTAATAATTTCCGCATGTAGTTTTCGTTATACATTCTCGTTGTAAATATGTAACTTTTGGGCCTTAACGCGATATCGATATCGAGAATCGGGTTAAGGCCCCATAATAGTGAAAAAATGTGATTGGGGGTGTTTAGGGTTATTTAGACGGCTCACATGCCCATGGATAGCCCCAACACATTTTTGAATGCTTGGTTTGATTTACGACGTGAAAAAATGGTTTTCCAAAGTAAGGCAAACGGCCAAGATTTTCTAAAAATAATCAAATTAGGATATTAGAATCACGAGGTTTAAAATTAAGAGTTGTAGTGAACTTTGATTCTTGTTTGACAAAAAGGCTACAAGCGATTTTGAAATATCATAAAAAATGATTTCGTAAAAATAGACAAACGTTTTCATTAAACTTTGGTGTATAGGGTTAAAGAGCTCCTAGAAGTTGCCTTCATTTTATTTGACTTTACTGTTAAAAGACAATGTATAGTCTCGATTCCTATTTGACGAAAGTTTAAAAACTCTTGTTTTCTAAAAACGACACCTAATAAAAAACCCTCATCGTTTTTCGAAATTAAAATCAATCTCTATTACAAAACAAAGCCTTGTCATTTGGGTCAAAAGATGTCTAAAACGCTTTTTCAGATAAAACACGTTTGCTATATAAAATCAAAGCGACTTTATGCAAAATTCACCACAAACAATCATTTAGGCACGCGCGCACACACACACATATTTTAGGATTTTAAAAAAGGATAGGAAAACATTAAGATTGCGATAATCGTGTTTTCACGGAAGTCGGGGGGTGCCTAACACATTCCCCTCGCTTAAGCAAGCCCATGAACTTTATGAATCTCGGTTCGCAAACCAATTAATTCGGAGTCATACATGAGCCAGCGATTACGAAAACAAAATTCGGATGAGTTGGTATATCCATTTCAAATATACCAACTGACGACTCTGGTCAATTGGCTCATCATAAAATCGACCTTTCAAACCCCGTCGACACTCAAGCCGACCCTTTTCAAAAAATCACATCTTAATCCAAAGGCTAAAATTGGAAAGGACAATTATTAAAAAACGAAACGACTTTTTCCGAACAAACAAAATTTACAAATGAATTATTTTTGTGAAACTGAAGGAGTACTATTTTTTCCCTGGCCCTCCTCTTTTCTAGATATTTACATGATTCTAGAATCTTCTCTTTCAATTTTATTATAATCAATTTTCTTATAATCAATTATATAATTCACAAACTTTTGATTTAACTTTTTGCTTTCCTATCCAATTTAGTGTTAAGTACTATCCAAATTTATAACAATCAAATATTATTCAAATTTATAAAGTATTCAAAATGAACTAACATGTTAGGAAAAATGAAGATATTTTTAGTTCTTATATCTCTAATAGAAAAATAAACTTTAAAAAATGTATATTTTTAGTTTTACCAATTTTATTATAACTTTTTTATTACAATTTTATGTAAGATAATATATATTAACAAATTTTATGTATGACAACTTTATTATTACAATTTTATTAAGATATCGAAAAAATCTTTTAATATATCATGTAATTGTAATTTAATAATATTGATACTAGTCGCGAATTTTATTATTAAATTAATGTCATTACTAAATTAAATTCATTAAAACTTAAAATTTTACCAAATTACACGATTAATTGCATTAATAATATATGTGATTTAAAAAAAAAAATACAATAACTGTAAAATTAGTTAAAAAATTATAATCGTTTCATTATTAACTAATTATCATAACTAAATTAAAACTTATCGAAGTTTGAGTTTCATAGTTATGTTCAGATTAAAATTTAAAGCAAAATTTAATATAAACACTAATATAGAATTCTATTACAAACTTAAGTAAAATTAAAATAATTATTAGTTCATAATCGTTACTAAATAAATTTGCATTACATTCAAATGTTTAGCTAAATAATTAATCGAATGAACCTACAATATATGATTCAATAATTTATTGTTTAAATAAATATTTAATAATTTAATGACTCTAACTATCTTCTCAAAATTCTAATTAAATATTCATATTATATTTAATTGAATATCTTAATAAATAATATAATAAGCAAATTATTATATAAAATAATTTCACATAGTTTCATTGCACATGTTATATAAAATCACACGTAATGTCTCTAAAGAATGGCTAATTATTATAAAGTGTGATAAACTTTGTAAGTTGTAACTATCCTCTGGTATTGCGGGCAAGGGTATTTGGTTGGTTGCCCCAAGGGCTATGTCCGTGACACCTAAAATATTAGAATCCAGGTGACGAAAATGGATATGAGAGGATTAGAGGGAGTTGGTACTTGGTAGGGATTTTTTTTCCCCCTAAACAAAAGCCTAGATTATATTACAGTTTAACCAATAAGGGGAATATAGTTCAAAGGATGGGTTACAATATAATATTATATAGTTCATATATTTATTTATTTTAATTCAAAATATCAAATATAAATTCATAATATAATATAAAACTAAATAATAAATTTAATAATATGAACAAATCAAAACTCACTAGTATAATCCTAAAAACGAGTCCTGCAAGACATGATGAAAAATGGAGGAACCCAGATAATATTGTTCTATCTAATTTCACTTTAGTTGCAATTCATCTTTTTCGTGATTTTTGTCGACATGTATATTATTTCTCAAAACAAAATTATATATTTATAATTTATCTCTTTATTTATTTAAATACAATATCAAATGACACACATGCCGAAAACTTTAATATATATTGTAAAATTAAAGAGTGTGTGGATGTATTAATTAGTATGAATAACTAAAAATAAATAGTTAAGTATTCATAGATAATTAATAAAAATAATAGAGAAACATTTATATATATATATATATATATATATATATATATATATATATAACCTTAACCCATAAATCGAGAAAAATCAAATAGACTCATAAAAATAAAAAATAAAATTTAAATTTGAAAGAAGATATTAAAAATATTTATTGATAAGTGATCTAATATTATTTTTTAAGAGGGAACACTACTTTACCATATTAATGTGAAAAATTTCAAAAACAAGGATGGACACTTGCCCCTTACACTTTATTAGATCTGTACCGAAATTCGGTTTGATTATAATTGAATACTCACTCCGCTCACGTAATAGTCAGTAACCTTTCAAGATCTGCTGCTCGTCTTCCACTTGAGCGGGAAAAAGGAGAGAGGATCTATTGATTATTCTAGGGCACTTTTCCCCTTTCTTCATAGCCATTAGCTTAAATCCCTCTTGCGATCCATCTCCTTGCAATTATGTTAAACTCTCTCCCACACATACCACTGTTTCTTTTATAAATTTCCGCCATTTTAATTCACCTCTCATTTTTAAAATCAGAGAAGCTATACAATTGATTTTTTTCCCATTTTGACAGCATAATTGAAGGAAAATTAGGGTTTTTGACTGCTAAATCGATCCATTTTCTCAGATTCTCCGTCGCGCCTCGCCGCTTGCCTTCCTCCGACCTGCAGTCTACTCGCACCGGCGTGCTTTTGTATCTCGTCTGCCGGAAAATGTATGGTTTTCTTCTATTTTCTCTTCCATATTTGTCTGGAGATTTAATTACTTTTACATTGCTGGTCAGTTAGTATTGCCCTCTTTCAGTTGTTGCAAGTGTTGCTTCCTTTGATTCCCTCTAATTTTCGCCATTAAGTGGTCACCCTGTAGATAGATTAGTGAATGCTAGTAAATAATATATTGCCTATCTTTGTATGACATTAGATTAACGTAGTATGCATATAATTTGAATTTTGAGACTTGCATTTTCATCTAGTAGAGTAGCCTGGCTGCCTACAAGTTGTTTGAATTTATTGTTGATTGTAGCTCTTTACTTTTAAAGTCCATTTATCATCTTTTGTAGATAGATCAGATATATAATGATATTTGGTTGCCATTGATCATATCTAGTGTTTTTATCCCATAATAAGTTAGTGTCCTTATTAAAAGAGAAAAAAAATAATTAAATGAGAGAAAACATAAATGAAATGTGCTAAGCAATGTCCCTTTTCAAGGAAGCAGGAGATAGATACTCAGGTTTCCAAATTCCACCTTATTATATTATAGTCTTTGGGGCTTCCACATTTTCATAGTAATGCAGCTGGCTTACCAGATATCCTTTTCTTAAAAATTGAAACTTTAGTTTTTAACATAAGGTATGATGGTCTTGTTGCCTTAGGAAGTAAGCTGGATTTTTAAATTTTCTAACTATAGCCCTTGTATCATATTGTGAGAATATAACATACCCACCCCTCGTTTCCATTGGAAGATCATTATTGACTTTTGAAAGTCAATTTGAAACAATTTCAAATTCAAAATGTTAAGATTCGTTAAAAATTACGAAATAATAAATCTTATGATAAGTAATACTTTTTAGATAGTTCACCATATTCATCATTGATTGACTAAAATGAAGTGAATTTATGCCAATTTTGGGTTTGAAAATCTCTAATTGATTTTAAAAAATCAATAGTGATCTTATATTTTGGAATGGAGAGAGTATATTGAAAGTATATACACTAGGGTGAGGTATAGTGATGGATTCCCTATAATATTAAAACAGTATATAGGATCCATAAATATTTTTCAAAATGGAAAATGCTCATATTTTCTAGGCATTGGAACTTATTGGTGTGATATATTATACTGAGCTACCCCTGTGACTATTAGGATAACTATGATGATGCTATCAGAATTCTGAAATAGTTAAGTTCCTGTTATAAATCTCAGATATGGAAGGAGATCTGCGAACGTCTCCAGAACTAGTGTATTCTGGAGACAGCAATGCTGAAATAGATGCCTCTAAAGTTAGTGCTCTACTGGTTGCCACGATTCAGGAAGCAAAAGACCGGATGTCTGAAGTAGAGCATATGTTTTGCTGCCAACTTTTCCCAGATTATCAGTCAAAATCTGTAAACTTGCATAATGTTTACTCTGAGGCCAAAAAAGCTGCAGAGGATGCATTGAAGGAGAGGGAAAAGGATCTTTCACTCCAAATAGAAAAGCTTCAATTTGAAAAGCAACAGGCCCTTGATGAAAACCTGGTTTTGAAGTTTGAGAAGGCAGAGTTTGAGAAATTTGTTAGCCCATCATCTAAGTT
>OX359272.1:13077500-13407500 GCA_947179155.2 Hedera helix | reverse complement strand
GGATCCTCCAAAATCACTATCAAAATTAGGGCTTTCATGCGGCTCTAGTTCGGCGGTTCGACCCTTCGTTTGCGAGGTGAGGGTGTCCTCCTGGCCGGTGTTCTCAGCATCATTTCCCCTCTCTAAATCTATAATTCACTAATATTCTTCTTTGCTTATTGGCTTACTGCCTTACCCTCTTAGCTCTTGGGCCTCTTGGCTTTTGTTCAACTTTAATTTATGGAATTATGCGTAGGCGGCTAGGCGCAGGAGTCAGCTAGTCAGGACAGACTTGAAGTCTTGAAGGCGCCTTCTTTGACTTTGTCTTCGAAGTTGGCCCTTTGGTGGTGACGTGGTGTACTGCTGTCCAATTGCTCATGTGATTAAATTTTCACATACAATTTTAATGATACATGTTATTTATTACCAATCCTGGCAATCCAACCACGGAACCACCTCACTTCCTCCATATAATATTATAATTATTATAATATGTTATATACTTGTTTTGTATCATTTCATCTAAATAGAGAGAAAATATTATATAAAATTTATGGAGTATCAAACAGGTGTTGTTGAGATGCACAATAATTAAAATATATTATATTTCTGGAACCGTGCACCGTGGTCATGGTCAGTCAGGCAAGAGCCCAGAGATATATATATATGACTAGCTATGCTATTTCAACTTTGAGTTGATGGGATTATATAATATTCATTTGGGATATAATTATATTTAAATTTAAACCTTAATATTTAATAATACATTCACTTGAATTATTATATAAAATTTAAAAGCAAAACAATGTAAGTATATATCTATACATTCATTCAGGCCACTTTACTTTACGTAACCAAATGGACTTTGTTCATTGTATATAATAAATAATAAACAAAAGGTGAGATAAAGATTCCAACTTTTTTAATATCACAGTACAAATGTTACAAAAAATAAATTAAAAAATTTACTAAAGGTGCGTTTGGTAACCTTAGCCTCAAATAGTTTCTTAAATAATGGGACATTATAATATTAGTCGATCACTGTATTTTTTCATGATTTTGTCGCTTAAATTATAAAGTACATCTGCAATCTTCAATATATATATCATCATTTTTTCAAATCTTTAAAAAAAAAAATATCTTCAATATTCATAAATGTGCACTTTCGACAGTTCTTGATTCAACTTCGAGGTCTTCCGAGCTATCTTGGTCATCTATTACGTCTTGTACTCTTCTTTGTGAGGCAAGATAATCTCTATAGCAAATACATATCTCCAACGATTCCGGGCTAAGTCTACTTCTTTTTTCATCCAACACCCTGCCAGATAAAGAAAAACAAGATTCCGAAGCTACGGTACTAGCTTGGATAGTTAGTAAATCACGGGCCATCGCAGCCAAAGTAGGAAATTGTCGGTTATGTTTTTTCCAAAATGCAAGTATATCAAAATTTTCAAATTCTTGGTCGGTTATAAAACTTCTAAAATCAGTATTACAATATAAACCAAGTTCGTTTAAACTGCTTGTGTGTGATGATGTTTTTGGTTTTTTTGATAATGATTTTAATAATGATGCATACATAGAAGATGAAGGTGCAGGGGGTGGTGCACGTGTGGATGTAGAATATACAGACTCATATTGTTTATAAAATTCAGTAAATATATTATTAAACTTTAGTTTAATGTAATCAATATTTTTAGTACCAATATTTTCTACTATATCTTCTAAAACACTTTCCACACCTTCTAATTTTATTACGGGGTTTAATGCCGCTGCACAAGTAATAATAGTAGGCATGTCTTCAAAATATTTTTAAAATTTTTCTTCCATAGTAAAAATAAGGTCAGCCCAAAAAATATCATCTTTATATTGTTTAAACATATTTGTTATTTCCAAACATGCAAACATAACATGATGAATTGTAGGATAATAAACACCACTTAATAATTTTGTGTGTTTTTTAAAAACTTTAAGAATATTTAAAAGTTGACATAATAAAGTCCAATCTTCATTTATAATTTCATGATCAGTTTGCGTGTTATAAAACTCCATAAGTATATTTTGACGTTTATAAACATCTCTAAATAAATCATATGTACTATTCCATCTAGTATTATTATCAAATTTTACTCTTTTAAATTTTTCACCTCTTGTATGACAAAAAGTTTTAAAATCTTGTATTCTTCTATTTGAACCATATATAAAACCAATCATACCACGAATTTTAGATAAAATTGGTTGCAAGTAGGTGAATCCGGATTGTACAATTAAATTTATTATATGGCATACACATCTAACATGAAAAAATGCACCATTTACTACAGGTTTTAAATCATTTTTTAACATATTAACAGAACTAGTATTATTTGTTGCATTATCTAAACTAATACTCATTATTTTATCTTTAATTTTGAAAGTACGAATTATGGACATAATTTGACCATATATTGATTAACCAGTATGTGGTAATTCAAAATATTCAAATCCTATAATTCTTTTGTGCATAAACATTTCAGAATCTATCCAATGAGCTGTAATACAAATATAGCTAATTCCAGGTTGGTGATTAGCAGACCAAGTATCACTAGTTAAACAAATTTTACCGTCAAAATTATCAAAATATTCAATTAATTCATTTTTAGCTATATTATATAATTTAATTGCATCACGTTTAGTAGTCATTCTACTTACTTGTTTATATTTCGGTTGCAATGCGTCTTGAATGTAGTCGGTACAACGTGCATCGTCAAAAAAATTAAATGGAAGCTCCTTCTCGATCACAAACTTAGCTTGCAACTCCTTTTGTAATATTTGATCGTAACTCCAATTGTGACAAGAACGATCAATTTGTGATTGAGAGCTTTCATCGGTGATTTTATGTTTCTTCAAGCAAGAGTCGTAGTGACGGACTAATGTGTTATTTCCTTTAGTCCCAAATAAGTGGTTACATATTTTGCATTGGGCTCTTTTAACACCTTCCGCAATCCACACTTCAATGAAATAATCCCAAATAGCCGCTGTACGTTTGCTTTGCTCACCGGTAGGACGTGGAAATGATGTACAGTCTGTACTTGACTTTGGAATGACATTTTCGGGCATAATATTATTTGGATCATTTTGGATAAAAAATGGCACTTGTGGAATGTTGGAGGAATGAGAATCCATTGTAATAATATGAGTGTACTAATAAAATAAATATTATAATTTATGTGTATAATAAATTGTAAATATTATATAAAATTATAAGAATTGTAACAATGATATAAATTAAGAATTTGAGCTTGCAAGTATATTGTTATTGCTATATCAGAAGATAAAAAGAGAGATGTGTGGAATTGTGATTTATAAAGTAAAATTATACGATTTTTATAGAGGAAAAAATATAACCGTTAGAAAAATAAGCGTTAAAAAAATGAACGTTAGAAAAATGAACGTTAGAAAAATTGACAGTTAAAAAAATAGATGTTAAAAAAATGACCGTTAGAAAAATTGACAGTTAAAAAAATAGACGTTAAAAAAATGACCGTTAGAAAAATGAACGTTAGAAAAATTGACAGTTAAAAAAATAGACGTTAAAAAAATGACCGTTAAAAAAATAATCGTTAGAAAAATTTAGCGTTAGAAAAATAGACGTTAAAAAAATGACTATTGATCTCTGTCAATATGTCACTATTTGGACTTTAGACTTTGCGTTGATATTTCAAAAGAATTTTCATTTTTTTCGTGATAGGTAATTAAGTTTCTCTGTTATACTGCAGTATATGATGCCTTTTTTTTTTTGGAACTTGGAATACCGGGTGCACGGGTTTGTTCCCATCATATCATGTCACTTCATGGTGTGTCCTTAATTAAATATTCCCACATAAGCAAAAACCAAACCATAAACCACCAACATATTTCAAAGTTCAAACCACTGACACCCACATGGTCACACACTCACACTCCACCGTCCACATCACACACTCACTCCACCCATCTAACTTTCTCTCTGTAAAAATAAAAAAAGAAAATCTCTTAATTTCTCTCTCCTCATTAATTAATATAATCAAATTTAATTCAATACAAATATAAACATATAAGCATAAGTCATATATTTACTAACCCCCGCCTTCTCTTTCTCTCTCGTTACTTTGCAATCTTGCATCTCTTTCATTACTTTCACAGTTCTCTCTATTTCTCTCTCTAACAGTCTAACGTATACACTTAAAGTTAGTACTCATCCGTCCATTTTGATTTATTATCTAAGATTTTCATGCAGCCATGAACCGATTTTTACGAAGAGTTAGGAATTTATATGTTATTTATGTTGTGGCAGAGGAAGGAGAGGTGGAGATTCAACTGTTCGGATCTGCTGTCGGTAAAATCATCGTAATTTCTTTCTATTTGTAATATGTCTTTGTATGTATATATTTATAATGTTTTGATCACATGTCGTGATTTTTGTGAGTGGTGTTTGGAGAAGTGTGATTGAGTACTTGTTATTTTGGATAAAGTTAATTGAAATTGGAGCCTCTGTTTTTTTCTACACTTGAGAAGTTGGCGGACCAGGCCAGACTCAGGCCACAGGCCGGTTCATGCCAGGCTTCAGGCCAGGCCTAAGGCCAGACCAGGCTTATTAGCAGGCCAGTTCAGGCCGGATTTGATGCCAAAAAATATGGTCTGTTCACAGCCTTCCAGGCCAGGCCGGCCTGGTCCAGGCCTTGACCAGGCCGGACTTTGACCAGGCCGGATCAAGGCCGGACCAAGGCCAGGCCGCAGGCTGCGGGCCATTTGTGCACCTCTACTTCCAAGGAATAGAGATGACCATAAAATTCTCAATGTTTTTTAGCCAATTTATTTTAATCTCTTTGCTTTCCTAATAATTTGTAGCTGAATTATTAGCATGGAATCCCCTCTCCTTAATTTCTAAAGCTTAAAAGGAGTTTATATTTATTTTTTGGCATTTTATTTGTCTTAAAATGTGAAAATCTCATGTCGGGAGAGTCGCGAAATAATAATTATTTATTATGTTCTTTTTTAATTGATATTTTGACACTGAGTTAAGAAATATTATTATATTTTTTATACTATTTTGAAATAATTCCATTGACCCATAAAATTTGTGGAGAGAGATTTGACCAGTGTCATAAATAGAAAGCTACTGTAACATCCCTCACCCTAGAGGGATTGTTACCTGACTTACAGGTGTTAAAAAAAACTTACTAAAGATGTTAAAGATAATTACAAATCTTAATCACAATGTCGATTCTCTAAAATAATGCTCCAAAACTAAATATATATTAAATTAATTATATTTAATAACTCCAAAATTAAAGTTGAGGTATTACCTAATTTTTGCAGCGCAGCTCCCATGTACATACTTTAATCCCAAAGTAAATTGTGTTGCCTACCAAGAGAGAAAAAAAAAAAAAAAAAGACCGACAATGAGCGAAAAATTTATATACAAATATATAAACAAACGAAATGAAAACGAACGAATGATAGTAAATACTTTATTTGAGAATATGATGAATTAAGTGTAACAACCTACCATATATCCTTATATGAAAAGAAGAGAGATGTATATTATTTTTATAACCTAGTATAATAAAAGGCTTTTCATAATATCAATGCATAACTTAATCTTCTTTCTACATACAAGGTATATAATCTTATCACAAATATGAAAATGTAAGATATTCAAAAATTACTAAATAAAATACTTTCTGATTATATTTAATCATCATTTACAATTTACATACTATCAAAATTCTCGCAAAAATAACTTAATGAAAATAAGATACTAATCAAATTATATTTTACTTACATTACCTTACTCACACTTACTTAAACTTACTCATAATCTTACAACTCACACAACATACGAACTCATATCTTACACATATGTATAAGAATACAACTTACATTGGAGCTATATTAAAAATATGGGTCTCACTTACACGATATCCTAACTTTTTGGTTATTCAAAAATAAGTAGTCATCAAATAACTTATACGGGCTTACAAGATACATACCACAATAATAGCCACTATCATAAACTTATACAGGCTTGCCAGACATACAATACAATGCTACCTAATATTACAAACTTACACAAACTCCATACCTTACACTTACCAGTCATGATTGCACGTGTCCCATAACATTGGCGACACGTCTACACTATTTATACCGCATAAAGAGTGCCAAGTATGAGATTCAATCCACTCACATCGAATATCTTACAATACTCTCAAATATATATAACCAAAAACTTACATCATAAACAAACGTATAAACTTATATACATAAGTCAAGTTATAATATTACAGGAACATCTCCAAAAGATAAACAAACTTGCAACATTAGAAAAATATGCTAAATAATAAACAAAGTTATAAACTTTACAAAAATCTTAATTTGATCATGCATCTAGCTAGTAATAAAAAAATATATATTAATATCCCAAAACTTACTAAAGTACAATATTAAAAATTACAATAATATAACTTCAGTTTTGCTACCAAAAGGGGCTTACTAGTGATGGTATATAATTTATGTATACACTTATATATTCATAAACTCATTAAAATAAATCACAAAAGTTAAGAAATTCTCAAAAAAATCACAACTTGACAAAATATATGTAAGACCTCAATCCGCTATCTTGGTCATAACACCCTCATTTAGAACTTGTTTCTCAAATATAAAAATACTATAAAAAATCAGACTTCAAGAGCTCTAAATTAGTCTCAAGAAACAATCAAAATGGATTTAAAATCATCAAATTATCGATGTTTGAAAATACAAAAATTTACTGTAGAAAATTCGCTACGCTATTTTCAGACCAATTTTAAAAACACTCTATTTTGACATTCTAAACGATAAGATTAACAAAAACTTAAAGAACAAAAGTTTTAGAAGACTTCGAGACCTTTCCATATTGTTAAGAATAACATAAATCAGAGTTAAAATGAATTTTATACGAATTTTACAATATGCTGATTAGATTTATGTCGTTTGTACAAAAGGGCTATTTCGACTAATTTTGAGTCAGAATCTCAAAAAACTCAAAAAATAAAAGTTGTTAATAACATTCATATCATTCCAAAAAAATCCAAAATCAAATACATTAGACAAGAAATGAATTTAATATAATTTTTTTGAATAGTGTCGAAAATTCTAGACAAATTTTGTACGAATTTAAATTTGAAGAAGCGAAGATCCGTATCTTAATTAGTTGAAATATCTCAAATTCATCTTCAAATCATATTCTTATGGAACCCTAATTGATGATTGACAAAACTCTAACTTAAAATTATAATCAAATGGATATTTGCGGTTGAGTAGACGAAAGCAATTAGCAAAAATATTAAACATAAACATTTTAAACCAAGAATCTTAATTTGATTCTTCATCAATATTAATGATTCTCCATGTGACACCCCCAAATCTGGGCCCACACAGCCCAAACTTGAGTCGTCAAAAGACTACAACAAAATTAATACAACAAAGCACAACGTACAATAATACAGTGTATAATAATACACAACTAAGTTTTCACTATTATTGCCACACTATTTTACAACGCGTGAAGACTATGATAGCTATTCCTCGGACTCTCACTCCATCCCCCGGCTAGACCCCGTTACGTTTTCATCTCCTGTTGAAAAATAATGGAACGAAAAGAAAGGGTGAGCTCAAATAGCCCAGTAAGAAATATCATGACTAAGATAATGACGAATAAATTATCATTAGCCTTCAACAGTTGAGTTCTTGATAGAATACAATAGAATACAAGGTTTATATCAAAAACTGCAGTTAAATTCTTAAACAATGTTCAGATCAATAATAGCAGCGGAATGAGCAATCTATTAGAAGAATAATGCAGATTATAATGTCCACTCGCTTCTCTTTTTCGTAAAAACATCATCAACTTTTATCATCTGAAATACCATTAGTCATGATAATAAAAATTCACAGTTCCTGATCATAATCATGCAAATCAACAGTTCATCTTTGCACTACGGGCCAAAGATATTCAATATAGCACCAACGGTCATGATTATACCAGATTCAGCCTTTGGTGATAATCATACCAAACAACAGTTCATCTATGCACTACGGGCCAAAGAGAACATTCACCACGTGTCATAAAAGACACCGAACAGATGTATCGCCTTTTACCTATTATATCGCCTTTAACCTATCATATGTTCAACAAATATATCACATCTGTGCCCCCGGCCACAGATATTCACAACAGCTTGATTTTGGATGATTAGAATGATATAAATGATGAACAGAAGAAACAGGATAACAATAAGTATCAGAAGTTTACTTTGTACAGATTCAAATAATGTCCAAATTGTCAACATGATGTGGAGTGAAATTTAAAAATGATATTCAAGATCCACAGTTCAGAATAACGGTTACAATTCAATAGAAAGGTTCACGTAAATAGGAAGGTTCAGTTGAAATAATGAAGTTCAACTATTATGGAACATATAATATTTTCAGGAATTATAGAAGCAATAGTTCCATAATAAATTTCGATTTAGGAGTATGAAAAAAAATAATATCCGTTACCGTAGCAGGTTTGATTAACAAAATGTGAAGGAAATTAATACAAAGGGTTATTCACCAACAGGCGGTAATCCGCGCCATAAGTTATTCCCACAATTTAATAGAATTTGAGTACAAAGAGTTATTCACCAAACAGGCGGTCATCCGCGCCGTAAGGTTATTCTCAGAGATTAATAATGAATGAATACGAAAGGTTATTCACCAACAGGCGGCAATCCGCTCCGTGAGGTTATTCCCACAATTTAATAGAATTTGAGTACAAAGAGTTATTCACCAAACAGGCGGTCATCCGCGCTGTAAGGTTATTCTCAGAGATTAATAATGAATGAATACGAAAGGTTATTCACCAACAGGCGGCAATCCGCTCCGTAAGGTTATTCCCACAAATTAATACATGGAAATAAATGACACATCTTATGAGTAAGAAAGAAACAATATTATTTTCGAGAATCAAATAATGATAATCCCTTACCATAGTAAGTTTGAATAATGGAAGATGAAAAAGATGGTATCCCTTACCTCAACACGTGACTGAATATTGATTTAAATGAGGTTGATTAACTTGAACAGTACACGTATACTTATAGATCTTCACAAATACTCAAGATGACTTAAGCACACTTAGAGAGAACTTTCACAAGAAGTATTTAGAGAGAGAAAGAAAGAACAAGTAAGGAAGTTTATGAAAAATCCTTAAGTTAAGGCTTCTATTTATAGCCAAAAAATCTTATCATTCCTTTAATCTAAACCATTCATTTAAAAAATCATCTTTTAATCTACACCATCCATTTCAAATTTTATATTATCTTTAATCTACACCATTCATTTCATATCACCTAACTTTATATTATAAACAAATCAATTCAATTATTCAATAATAATTCACACTTTAATCTACACCATTCATTTCATATCGCCTAACTTTATATTATAAACAAATAACTTTATTTATTCAACAATAATTCACACTTTAATCTACACCATTCATTTCATATCACCTAACTTTATATTATAAACAAATAACTTTATCAATTCAATTATTCAACAATAATTCACCCTTATTCATTATTATGACTAATTGTTATAAATACAGTATAGTTAGCTCTCTGAGTTAGATATTAAGTCAATTAATTAATGAAATACAACTGTTTAAATAACACCGTAATAGAGATAACAATAATGCAGAAAGTATGTAAAAGAAAAATACGTTACTGTGTCATGACAATTATTGATTCAATAATGTGAATTACTGTGCATATGTTACTGTGACAATTATTAGGTTCAATAATTTTAAAAACAGTGTAGCAACAATTATTGACTCAATGATATAAAATACAGTGTAATGACAATTATTAAATCAATAATGCAAAATACTGTGTAACAACAATTATTGAATTGATAATATAAAATATTATGCAGTGACAATTATCGATGAAATGATGCGTAACAGTTATGGTGTCAATTATCAGACCAATAATATGAGACACTATGCAATACCGTGTGCTACAGAAAATACCAATAACTACCGTATGCTACTATTCTTTTATCACCGGTATTTTAACAGTTCCGTTGGCTATTTTTATTTAAAAAGGTTATTTCTGTTATTTTCTATATCCGACAAATATTCCGTTGTGGGGTCCACCAATAATTTGTTATTTCAGCGCCGTCGTACGGCACGAATATTCCCCGACCAAACGAATATTCCCCGACAAAGCGAATATTGTCCGACAAAATAAAATTTGCACATAACATCCTTAACTTTTAACTTTATCGATTTAACCACTTACTGTTTAAAAAAAAAATATATATATATGAAGAAAAATTAAATTTTGTATGTCATAAAATTCGGGGTCTTACAACCTCCCCTCCTTATGAAATTTCGTCCCCGAAATTGACGTACCTGACATATCGAAGAGGTAAGGATACTTAGATTTCATCTCAGATTCTAGCTCCCAGGTCATTTCCTCAGTATCTTGGTTCCTCCATAAAACCTTAACTTGAGGTATAACCTTTGAGCGTAGGATCTGCTCCTTCTTATCCAGGATCTTAACAGGTACCTCCTCGTATGTTAAATCCTCTACTATAACGTCTGGTTCTAACTCAATGACGTGGTTTGGGTCCTTCACATATTTACGTAACATAGATATGTGAAAAACGTTATGGATGCGAGACATACTTGGTGGTAGGGCTAGTCTGTAGGCTACGGTTCCTATTCGATCGAGGATTTTGTTGAAGGTTGTTTGATTTGATGATGATGTCTGTTGTGCAAAAAGGACTGTGTTAATGTGCTTACATGATTGATTATATGTGTTAATGTGCTTATGTGCTCAATTGATTATGTGCTTAGATACTCTGAAAGTGTTAATGTGCTTACATGATTGATTATATGTGTTAATGTGCTTATGTGCTCAATTGATTATGTGCTTAGATACTCTGAAAGTGTTTATGTGCTTACATGATTGATTGTCATGGTTGATATATAATGTGTATCTGAAAAAGTGCGTAGATGTTCTAAATGTAATTATGTGCTTACTTGTTTATGTGCACAACTTGTCTAAAAGTGTTTATGAGGTTATTTGACAAAGTGATTATATATTAATCTAATTATGTGCTTACATTGTTGTGGGTGTATGATATATTATCTATCTTAAATACTGTGATGTGCACACACTTGTATAGCACAAATATGATCTTGTTGTAAACTATCTGCTGCTCATTAAAGAGAATGAAAGTTATCTGATTAAAATGTTGTAAAGTCCTTTTTTATATATATGTGTACAAAGGACTTAGATTATGAAGATCAGAAATGTTAGATTGATCTTTCAATAGAAGTCTCTCTGCATAAATGATGTAAGCAGAGAAGCTTAAGAGTGAATCATTGTTGTATTTGTATTTCAGAGTCTGTAAAAGTCTTTTCAATATGTAATGGTGTAATAATGTAGGAAATGACTTAGTTAGAAAAGATCAAATCTGTTAGGTTGATCAGTCTATATGATCGTAGAATGGACTCTACGATTCCAAGCAAAGAAGACTCTACGATCAAGACAACCAATCGTAGAATGGACTCTACGATTGTGGTTCAGAAGACTCTACGATCAAGACAACCAATCGTAGAATGGACTCTACGATTGTGGTTCAGAAGACTCTACGATCGTCGAACAGACAGCCAAGCTAGCCTGCAGATAACGCTGAACCAGAGAAGAAATGTACTCTACGATACACACTCTCTAGCAAAATCGTAGAGTAAACTTGATGAGCAAGCTTACAAGAACTGAAACTTGCACAGATGGAAGAAGTAGTAGAGTAGAACAGAATAATGAGGCAATGCAGAACATTGATCTACATATGGAACAATCGTTGAGTAGAATCAAAGGATGTGCCAACAGACTGCAAATCAACGATTCCACTAAGAAACACTACAGTTAACTAACTCTACGATTTAATCAAACCTACAAGATCGTAGAACGAAATCAAAGCAAAGCATTGCAAGCACAAACTCTGCGATCTAACCAAAGCAACAAGGTCGCAGAGATAGAGAAAAGATCGTTCTAACTCAACGCTTCACTTGACATGCCTCAAGTGACATTCATGAAGCTAAATTCGCAGAAACGAAGTAGACAGTCTATCACTCAACGAATTCATTAAGCAGGTCAGAACAAGTAGACTAACAGAACGGCTATATGGTATGAGAGACAAGAGAATACTCCTCACCCAGATTAAAGAAAGATTAAGTGCTGATTGAGATACAAATGCATGTCAGAGTCGTAGTAGACGTTGTGCCCAAACGACTACAAGTCAGGACCCACTGCTCAGGAGATGGTGAATAAAGTCAGACCAATGGGACATCTATGGATACATCAGAACAGTTGGTTCTAAAAGTCAAGGAAGGTATTTAATGATGTATCAGAAGATTAATTAACAAAGGAAATAATAATCCTTACTAAACAACTCTGGGTGTGCAACGGCTATAAATTCAGAGAAAGCTGAGCTACAGGTCAATATATCAGAACATGTCAGAAAAGGGAAAAGCACTGACACAAGCGGCAAGAAAGTCAACATTGAAGATATTGAGGATCTGCACAAGGCCAAATGAAACCAACGGGATTTCTTTCAAACGGTAATATATGCTCAGAGATATAAAGGCCCAAAATGAAAAAAATAAACAGAAGAGTGTGTTGTGATAGTTGAAAAATATACAAGAGAGATGATAGAAGACAACTATCGATCGTAGAGTGTAACATAAAATGAAAATGCTGAAGGACTCTACGATCCATCAGAACACTAACACTGAATTGAGAGAGACATAGAGATGTATAACTCTATTACAAGAGAAGTGTTCAGAGCTGCTAGGCACATGGAAGAGAGAAGCTTAAACGCCAACTTGATACATACATGGTAGCAACTGAGTACCAAAAGGAAGGAGCATCACAGTCATCTCAGAAGCCCATCTCGAGAAGCAATAAACTGTCTATGATAAGAAGGAACAACTGAGTACCAAAAAGAAGAAGCATCACAGTCATCTCAAGAGTTCATCTCGAGAAGTTATCAAGTACCAAATGAGCTGAAGTGCAAAAGCCTAGCAGCACATTTGGTGATCTTGAGTAGTTGCTGAATAACCGAAAGAAGGAGAATATCAATGACAAACATCAGCAGCATTCAATGATGGATCACAAGCAGCTGCTAAGTACCAGAAGATAAAGAAGATCAAAGTTCATCTTAGCAGCACAACCCAACAAGCATCCAACACACAAAAGAGGGTCAAAGGATCCTTGCCCAAGTGGCTAAAAAAAAAAGAAATCAAGTCTGCTGGACTTGTTGAGTACCGAAGGGTACAAGAGATTCTAAGTCTGCTGGACTTAGTCTACAGTCCAAAGCTGCTAGCTTTGATGAGGGCAAGAGTGTCATAGTCTTAATGTGACTAAAGGAACCAAAGCTGCTAGCTTTGATGAGGGCGAGAGTGTCCTAGTCCGGAGGACTAAACCTTAGTGGATTTCCTACTATCATGTAGAAGAGTGGAGTAGGAGTTATTCAGTCTCCGAACCACTTAAAACTCTCTGGTGTCATTTTACTTTCAGTCTTTCACATTCTATCCTATATATATATATCTACACATGACTGTGAATTAGTTTACTTAACAAATGACTTTCTTAAATATAAACTTAAACTCAACAGAGAAGTTTTACAAATCTTTAAGGGGTGTTTTTCAAACTAAAATTCCGCTGTGCAAACATATCTTGATCAAATAATTATTTGGTAATGAACTCTTAAAGATTAAAAAGTTTCTAAGAGATCTATTCAACCCCCCCTTCTAGATCACTTGTGTGCCTCTGGGAACTAACAGATTTCAAATGGGCCAATAAATCGAGGGTTGAGCTTTCCTCTCTTTCCGAATCTCGTAACCCCTTTCCATGGAGAAACACGTAAGAATACATAATCTCCGACGTTGAAGCTTTCGTCTCTCCGATGAAGATCAGCATAACTCTTTTGTCGTTCTTGTGCGGTCTGTATTCGTTGTCGGATCATTTGGATCTTTTCTGTTGTCAAGCGTACCAACTCGGGTCCCAACAATTTTGCTTCTCCTACCTCATTCCAACATATTGGAGAGCGACACTTCCTTCCATACAAAGCCTCAAATGGAGCCATGCCTATGCTTGCTTGGTAACTGTTGTTGTAAGAAAATTCCACCAATGGCAAGTACTTATCCCAACTTCCTTTGAAGTCTAATACACAAAGTCTCAAAAGATCTTCGAGGGTCTGGATCGTCCTTTCCGATTGTCCGTCCGTTTGAGGATGGTATGCAGAACTAAAACGTAGTTCAGTGCCCATAGCTTTTTGTAGACTGATCCAAAAGCGTGAAGTGAATCTAGGATCTCGATCAGAAACTATGAAAACTGGCATGCCATGCAATCTCACGATCTCATTTATGTACATACCGGCAAGACGTTCAAGTGAAAAGTTTTCTCGTATAGGCAAGAAATGAGCAGATTTGGTCAATCTATCTACGATGACCCAAATTGCATCTAAGCCTTGAGAAACTTTGGGAAGACCCATCACGAAATCCATATTGATGTGTTCCCACTTTCATTCGGGAACCTCAAGTGGTTGTAATGGACCTTTAGGAACTTGATGCTCTGCCTTGACACGTTGACAAGTTAGGCACCTTGAGATAAACTCTGCAATCTCCCTTTTCATATTGTTCCACCAAAATGTATGTCGAAGATCTCGATACATCTTGGTACCCCCTGGGTGGATTGCAAATGGCGTGTTGTGTGCCTCCATCATGATTTTATGCTTTAATTCAGGATCGTGAGGAACACAGAGTCGAGAGTTAACTCGAAGTATTCCTTTCTCGTCGATTCTTGCTTCGGGAATGGCACCTTCTTGTACTTTCTTTATCATGTTTATCAGTTCCGGATCGGCAGCTTGAGCAGCTTTAATTTTATCGATTAAAGTTGGTTCTACTCGCACGTGAGCAATCTTCGAGTGGGTCCCTGATGTCTTTAGCTCTATCTCCATCTTTTGCAAGTCGTACAAAATACACTTTTGTGTTGTCAGCAGTGCACTTGTACTCGCATAAGATTTTCTGCTCAAAGCGTCAGCTACAACGTTCGCCTTTCCCGGGTGATACTGGATTGTGTGGTCATAATCCTTCAACAGCTCAAGCCAACGTCGTTGTCGCATGTTGAGTTCCTTCTGGGTGAAGAAATACTTGAGACTTTTATGATCCGTATAGATATCCACTTTTTCTCCGTACAAGTAGTGTCTCCAGATCTTCAACGCGAAAACGACTGCTGCCAACTCTAGATCATGAGTAGGATAATTTTTCTCATAATCTTTGAGTTGTCGAGAGGCATAGGCTATAACCTTTCCATGTTGCATAAGGACACAGCCTAGACCTTTTCCTGAAGCATCGCTATATATGACGAATTCTCCTGATCCTGATGGTATGGTCAGAACAGGAACTGAAACAAGTCTCCTCTTGAGTTCTTGAAAACTCTTCTCGCATTCCTCGCTCGATATAAGTTTTATACTAGAATGAATGATACCGATATCTAATAATTAAACTTTCAACTCTTGGTGTTCTATGGGAGCCATTTGGTATGGGGCTTTGAAAATAAGCTTACTACCGATTTCAAGGTCAATATAGAATTCAATTTCTCGGTTTGGGGTAAGCCAGGAAGTTCTTCAGGAAAAACGTCAGGAAACTCATTAACAATGGGAATATCATTCAAGTTTGACGTATTTTTGTTCAAATCAGTAACATGAGCTAAAAAGGCTTGACATCCGTTTTTCAATAAACGAATGGTTTTATGGCTAGAAATAACAGTTATAGATTTCAATGATTTAGTTGCTTGAATTTGCATGACAGGTTGATTAGGAATATGAAAACTAATAATCTTATGAAAACAATCAATTTTAGCATGATGGGTAGTCAACCAATCAATTCCTAAAATCACATCAAATTCATGCATCTCCAAAGAAATAAGGTCAACAGGTAATGTGAGGTTGTTGATTTGAACTAGGCAAGATTTATAGATAGTAAATGTAATAGGTATTTCTCCCAATGAGGTTTCAACTGATAAGACAAGATTTAAGTTTTCAATAGTCAAATTTAAACGTTGAGTACATATAGGTGAGATAAAAGAGTGGATAGAGCCAGTATCTAATATGGCATAGACTTCACGAGAATTTATGAATAGCTTACCGGTTATCACCTCATTCGGTTTCTTGACTGTTATCGTCAAATCGAATCCCGAATACTTCATTCGGATCTTCACGTATTTCAACCATGGGAATACCACTGAATAATTTTCTAGCAAACTGTTTCTCGGGTTCATCAACTTCATCAGTAGTAAGGTACCAATGATTTCCATTAAAATAGTATTTTCGATAGACTGCAGTTTCCACGATAGTGACTAACTTAACCTGAATTCCTCTAAATTGTAACGCCCAAAAGTATAGAAACATCATTTTTAAATAATCTTGAAAATCATAGCTGGAACACCATAAATCCCAAAGACTAATATGAAAAGTCCATATATTCTGATCCTTTGTTATAGAGCATAACCAGGTGATATGACTCTCCCAATTAGTGAGTAAATTAAAGGCAATAATTTCTGCAAGTTCATTACTTCCTTTAATTGCTTCTAATAATGGATCTGGAACGACTGTAGCAGAACTTTCACCTTCATCCTTACTGGATAGAACACGCATAATTTTTGCCTTAGGCATTTGATTCAACTCTGAGTTTGTAAGAAGATTATTCGTCGCCTCTTGTTTTGCAGCTACATTTGTTTCGGGCATTTCATTGTTAACCTCCTGATTTCCAGATGCCATACTTAACTGTGGTCACAAAAAAAAATGTTAGTTCAAATAAACTGACTCATCACTTCATGCCTCTATATTCAAATCAACTCATTAGATAATAAAATCTAATTTAGGTAGGACACACTAGTGATTGATTCTATTCGTCTCTCCCCTCCTAGTTCTAACCCCAGATCTCCATTAAAGACCATATCCCTAAGCTCTGATACCAACTGCGACACCCCCAAATCTGGGCCCACACAGCCCAAACTTGAGTCGTCAAAAGACTACAACAAAATTAATACAACAAAGCACAACGTACAATAATACAGTGTATAATAATACACAACTAAGTTTTCACTATTATTGCCACACTATTTTACAACGCGTGAAGACTATGATAGCTATTCCTCGGACTCTCACTCCATCCCCCGGCTAGACCCCGTTACGTTTTCATCTCCTGTTGAAAAATAATGGAACGAAAAGAAAGGGTGAGCTCAAATAGCCCAGTAAGAAATATCATGACTAAGATAATGACGAATAAATTATCATTAGCCTTCAACAGTTGAGTTCTTGATAGAATACAATAGAATACAAGGTTTATATCAAAAACTGCAGTTAAATTCTTAAACAATGTTCAGATCAATAATAGCAGCGGAATGAGCAATCTATTAGAAGAATAATGCAGATTATAATGTCCACTCGCTTCTCTTTTTCTTAAAAACATCATCAACTTTTATCATCTGAAATACCATTAGTCATGATAATAAAAATTCACAGTTCCTGATCATAATCATGCAAATCAACAGTTCATCTTTGCACTACGGGCCAAAGATATTCAATATAGCACCAACGGTCATGATTATACCAGATTCAGCCTTTGGTGATAATCATACCAAACAACAGTTCATCTATGCACTACGGGCCAAAGAGAACATTCACCACGTGTCATAAAAGACACCGAACAGATGTATCGCCTTTTACCTATTATATCGCCTTTAACCTATCATCTGTTCAACAAATATATCACATCTGTGCCCCCGGCCACAGATATTCACAACAGCTTGATTTTGGATGATTAGAATGATATAAATGATGAACAGAAGAAACAGGATAACAATAAGTATCAGAAGTTTACTTTGTACAGATTCAAATAATGTCCAAATTGTCAACATGATGTGGAGTGAAATTTAAAAATGATATTCAAGATCCACAGTTCAGAATAACGGTTACAATTCAATAGAAAGGTTCACGTAAATAGGAAGGTTCAGTTGAAATAATGAAGTTCAACTATTATGGAACATATAATATTTTCAGGAATTATAGAAGCAATAGTTCCATAATAAATTTCGATTTAGGAGTATGAAAAAAAATAATATCCGTTACCGTAGCAGGTTTGATTAACAAAATGTGAAGGAAATTAATACAAAGGGTTATTCACCAACAGGCGGTAATCCGCGCCATAAGTTATTCCCACAATTTAATAGAATTTGAGTACAAAGAGTTATTCACCAAACAGGCGGTCATCCGCGCCGTAAGGTTATTCTCAGAGATTAATAATGAATGAATACGAAAGGTTATTCACCAACAGGCGGCAATCCGCTCCGTGAGGTTATTCCCACAATTTAATAGAATTTGAGTACAAAGAGTTATTCACCAAACAGGTGGTCATCCGCGCCGTAAGGTTATTCTCAGAGATTAATAATGAATGAATACGAAAGGTTATTCACCAACAGGCGGCAATCCGCTCCGTAAGGTTATTCCCACAAATTAATACATGGAAATAAATGACACATCTTATGAGTAAGAAAGAAACAATATTATTTTCGAGAATCAAATAATGATAATCCCTTACCATAGTAAGTTTGAATAATGGAAGATGAAAAAGATGGTATCCCTTACCTCAACACGTGACTGGATATTGATTTAAATGAGGTTGATTAACTTGAACAATACACGTATACTTATAGATCTTCACAAATACTCAAGATGACTTAACCACACTTAGAGAGAACTTTCACAAGAAGTATTTAGAGAGAGAAAGAAAGAACAAGTAAGAAAGTTTATGAAAAATCCTTAAGTTAAGGCTTCTATTTATAGCCAAAAAATCTTATCATTCCTTTAATCTAAACCATTCATTTAAAAAATCATCTTTTAATCTACACCATCCATTTCAAATTTTATATTATCTTTAATCTACACCATTCATTTCATATCACCTAACTTTATATTATAAACAAATCAATTCAATTATTCAATAATAATTCACACTTTAATCTACACCATTCATTTCATATCGCCTAACTTTATATTATAAACAAATAACTTTATTTATTCAACAATAATTCACACTTTAATCTACACCATTCATTTCATATCACCTAACTTTATATTATAAACAAATAACTTTATCAATTCAATTATTCAACAATAATTCACCCTTATTCATTATTATGACTAATTGTTATAAATACAGTATAGTTAGCTCTCTGAGTTAGATATTAAGTCAATTAATTAATGAAATACAACTGTTTAAATAACACCGTAATAGAGATAACAATAATGCAGAAAGTATGTAAAAGAAAAATACGTTACTGTGTCATGACAATTATTGATTCAATAATGTGAATTACTGTGCATATGTTACTGTGACAATTATTAGGTTCAATAATTTTAAAAACAGTGTAGCAACAATTATTGACTCAATGATATAAAATACAGTGTAATGACAATTATTAAATCAATAATGCAAAATACTGTGTAACAACAATTATTGAATTGATAATATAAAATATTATGCAGTGACAATTATCGATGAAATGATGCGTAACAGTTATGGTGTCAATTATCAGACCAATAATATGAGACACTATGCAATACTGTGTGTTACTGTAGAGTACCGTGTGCTACAGAAAATACCAATAACTACCGTATGCTACTATTCTTTTATCACCGGTATTTTAACAGTTCCGTTGACTATTTTTATTTAAAAAGGTTATTTCTGTCGTTTTCTATATCCGACAAATATTTCGTTGTGGGGTCCACCAATAATTTGTTATTTCGGTGCCGTCGTACGACACGAATATTCCCCGACCAAATGAATATTCCCCGACAAAGCGAATATTGTCCGACAAAATAAAATTTGCACATAACATCCTTAACTTTTAACTTTATCGATTTAACCACTTAATGTTTAAAAAAATATATATATATATATGAAGAAAAATTAAATTTTATATTTCATAAAATTCGGGGTCTTACACTCCATGTCTTTAATTTTTTCCTTCTCTTTCTCCTTTTTCGTCTTAGTTAAGGAAAAGAAATAAAATAACGCAAACTGCTTTTCTCCCGATTAAAATTATATACCTTTTTACTTAAATTGTATTGGGCCAAACCAAATAATAATTTTATTAAACAAAACTTTTCATTAAATAATATTAACAGATTAATTAGGCCGACAACACTTAACTTAAATAAAATATTAATTAAATTATATTTCTTTTATATATATATATATATATATATATATATATATATATGTAAGACCCCGAATTTTATGAAATATAAAATTTAATTTTTCTTCATATATTTTTTTTTCTGAAACAGTAAGTGGTTAAATTAACAAAATTGAAAGTTAAGGATGTTATGTGTAAATTATATTTTGTCGGACAATATTCGTTTTGTCGGGGAATATTCGGGCCGTACGACGGCGCCGAAATAACTAATTATTAGTGGACCCCACAACGGAATATTTGTCGGATATAGAAAACGACAGAAGTAACCTTTTTAAATAAAAATAGTCAACGGTGTTAACTGTTAAAATACCGGTGATAAAAGAATAGTAGCATACGATAATTTATGGTATTTCATTGTAGCATACTGTATTCTACAGTAGCACACGGTATTGCACAGTGTCTCATATTATTGGTATGATAATTGACACCGTAACTGTTGCGTACCATTTCATCAATAATTGTCACTGCATAATATTTTATGTTATCAATTCAATAATTGCTGCTACACAGTATTTTGCATTATTAATTTAATAATTGTCATTACACTGTATTTTATATCATTGAGTCAATAATTGTTACTGCACTGTTTTTAAAATTATTAAATCTAATAATTGTCACAGTTACAAATATACTGTAATTTATATTATTAATTTAATAATAATCTGTAACGTGTTTATTACATTATTGTTGAATTATTGTTGTAGCATTATTTTATTTTATATGTTGGACCCACAGGAAGAATAAATAAATAAATAAAAATAAATTAATTTTACTATTTGAAATAGTAACGTGAATAGTAATGTGAATAGTGACGTGAATAGTGACGTGAATAGTAAGAAACATGTGGGACCCATTGTGGGGCCCACATGAAATGTGAGAAATGTGTTTTGGGAAAATGGTTGGTGAAGGCTGCTACGCAGCCTTTGCTGAAGAAAAAATAAATAAATTCAGTTCACCTACCGCGCATAGTAACTTATTTTCTCCTATAAATAGCTTGCTCAGCTGAATAGAAAAATCACACCTAAAACATAGTACAAAGTGAGGAAGCAATAAAAGAGCAAAATACCATGGAAGCCATGCAGTGGGAGATGATGAAGGCATTGGAAAAGACTCGTGAAGGGCAAAAAGTAATAGTGTCCACGATGCTGAAGATGCAGAAATAACAGGAGGAGATGATGAGTTTTTGCCAAAAGGTTATGAAAATCCCAACCTGTAGAGCCATGTTTCCAGAAAGTTCGCAGGGAGTACAAGCAGGAGTGGGAAACAACAACGAGGACACAAAACGCACCTCCAATAACAAAAACTCAACAAATTTCAACTATCACTCTAGAGCCCCATAATACTTTAGAGCCCCAGAATAGTGGTGACATGCCACTATCCCAAACAAAAATAAATCTGACTCGGCCAGCAATAATTCCAACCACCATTTCACCATTTTCAAGTTAATATGTAACCAAAAACGACAAGATGGAGGTGATCAACCAACTTCGTAAACAAAAAACCAGGCCTGCAGAATTAGAGTTCACCCTTCCTTACCTGGCACATGTTTGTAGACAACCTTATCCGACAGGTTATATTGAATACCCCCCACAATTCCTAAAATACAATAGGGAAAAAGGGAAAGCAAGGGAGCATATTACCCGATTTGTGGAATCAATGTCCCCATGGTTGGGTCACGACAAAGTTAGTAATCATAACATCCTATTGAGGGAGTTCAACAAAACGTTGACAGATGGCGCCTTCAATTGGTACTACAATATGGAAAATGGGTCGGTTCAGGATTAAGATGACATGAAGTTACAATTTTCTAAGAAGTTTTTCAATGTGCAGAAACAGGTGACCATTGTGACGCCCCCAAATCACTATACTTACTATAGATGACTTGGTGCTCACTATAAATGCTAAATCATTAGGTTTATGGATGATTTTCTTTATTTATAAACAAAGTTCTCATCTTTATTCCCAAAGATCTTTTTATGTCAAGTCCTTGTAATTGATACAAGAGACTTAATACTCAATCATGACATTTTATCCTTAAGTTTAGATATTCTATAACTTTACATGTTCCAATATCCACGGTATTAAATCATTAGGACGGCTCTTGGGAATAGAGAATCTCACGGTGAATATTTGTATCTTCACCCGTGATAAATGTTTGTATATTTATCCGTGACAAATGGTTGTATTTTTGTCCGATGCAAAATTCTCTTTCCGTACAAAATATTACCCAACTAGTTAAAACCCTCACTCAAAACATATTTGGTTATAGTGATATCTCTTCATATTAATAATCCTACTTATCTGACATTCAGAATAGTAATAACGAGTTATACCTGGGTCTAAGGAACCTTAACGATGGATTTGACCAGTCAACATTGCTTAGTCCTGTCTCGGATGTACAACACTCACAAGTTATTTACCGATCCTCATCCAGATAAATAGATCATTATCAATACTTTGTTAAGTTTTAACAATTCTAAGTTTAATCAAAGTAAAGACGTAATAAGAACATGTGATGAAACTTGATATATATTAATATAGAGTTGGTTACACGGTTTGTTTGTTCATATTACATAAGTCATCAAGACTTTAAAACAAAAAGACAAGCAATATAATAAAGCATGTAAACTAATCTATGCATTTCTTCTTTCCTTTCTTCTTCTTAGAACCGGAGCTCTCGAGTTTGTCTGCAGTTTGGGTTTATTTGCAAGGGTGAACATACAAAAGCTCAGCAAGTCTAACACATATCATATAAGTGAACTCACACTGATGTGGATTTTAAGGATTCATGGTACAACAATTAATATTACAAATGTTTAACATATTAAGACTGAATGGTGGTTAAACCTAGAACTGTTCTTTGTCTTTCGACTTAGAACCATTTACAATGGATATAGAAAGGGGATCAACCTAACGACATCCTATCTTATGCATAACATACACTATACTGGACTAATCATGAACAGTGATACATATTCGTTCATCTCAGTTTACTTCACATGTCAGGATCGCCTCAAGACAACTTGGTTGGATAAAATAAAGCATGCTTTGAAATATATCACGAATAAGCATTTCATTTTGCAAGTTATGCCGAAACAAGAATCAATAACTTTCATATCAAAGATTTATAACTTGTTGTCTGCACAAAATGTATAAATCATATAGAAAATAAGTAAACAAAGGTTAAGGATAGAAAACTTGTCTTGAAGCAATTTAGAATTTTCCCGGTAAATCGTTAGATGCCTACATAATTATTTACGCGTACTCGAATGTTAGTTTATCGAATTTTACTTCTTAATAAATGTTTTTATAACTTTTTTATACTATTTTCATAGGTTGTTTTAGTTGGAAACTTCTCAAACTCAAAAACTCATTTTTAAGTGGCTTTATAAAAAGTGGACAGCAACATTGACTGTCAGACCCCGGCTCAGTTAAACGGCCATAACTTCTTCGTTTAAATTTTTTTTGAGTAGTTCAAAATTTCATGCGTTCGTAATTTCCGTCTCTACAATTTATGTTTAGAAAAAAGTTCGAAATTCCTTACTGACTTACACAAATTTTGACAGCAATGGGACTGCCAGAAACTGTTTCAATATATCTTTGACTGAATTGATAAAACATGATACCTTAAGCTTTAATTTGCTAAGATAACATGTTCTAATAATCAATAACACTTTATAACATAAAATAAGAAAATCATAAACCTTCTTATATAGAGATTTATGACTTTTGCTCAAAAACACACGAAGAACGGAAAAATCGTACTTGGTAACAACTTATGTTCTTGAGCTTTTGGATTTCATATTTGAAATAATTTGAGCATTATAACTGCTTGTATAAGTGATTATAACATTTATATATGAAATAATTTGGTCATTATAATGGCTTGTTTACTTGATTTTAACCGTTTATAACTATTGCTCAAGAACATATGAAGAACACGGAGAATGAAAAATCGTACATGGCTATGACTTGCATTCATTGAGCTTTAGTTATATATTATGAAATGAAATTGACATAACAACGACTTGCTCAAGCCATAAGGAACACGGAGAACGAAAAATCGTACATGGCTACTACTTATGTTATTGAGCTTGTCAATAAAAGAAAATTGAATATTATAACTACTATAAAATGAAGAAAATCTTAAGAACACGTGAAGAACACGGAGAACGACAATCGTACATGGCTACGACTTGTGTTCTTAAGTTTTATCAACTATAAATTGAAAGAAAAATTAAACATAACAACGACTAAGGATTGTACCTTCTGTGATTGCAAGCTTTAACTATTTCTTTGCAATTTCTAATACTTGAAATATAACTATGAATAATAGATATAGAGAGTGATTTTGCTCTTGATTTTTCTTTGAAAATGGATGAAATAACAAGTGAACTATGCTTGCTATTTATAGGAAAACCAAAGCAAGGGTATTTTAGTCTTTGTTACAAAACTTCCAAGCTAAGTAAAGGCAAGTGCATCACCCATTCCCTCCTTTGTTTGGCCGGCAATCTTGATGGTTTTAATGCCATTAATTGCTTGAAATGATCATGTTTTTGTGACATCACAATACCATACTAGTTGGCTTTTAATTGGTACACAACTTAGCCTACCAAAGGAATAGTTCTAGGCCTTGTTTGGTTGGTTTAAATAACCCATTATTTGAGGGGCATTGATGGTCTTTTACCAAGCTTAGTTCAAGGGTAGTTTAGTCCTTTATATGCTAGTATTCGACTGGTTGATTAATGACTAATCAAACTTACTTAGTTTAGCCTTAATCTTAATTAAGTATACTAATTTGTATAGTTGACTTTTACTATTCATAATTGACTTTTCGTATTTATACCGTATAATTTTTGTATTATTATCGTATTATTTTCGTATAATTTTTGTATTTATACGCGTATTTATGAATAGTACTTTCTAGGGTTTAGGGTTTAAGCCTTAGGGTTTCTAAAATTAGGGTTTAGGTTTTCTCCAAACCATAGTTTTAGGTTTTTAAAAATTTTACTTTTATTTTTCTAATAATTGTTTAAGTTGGATTCTTGAAACAAAACACAAAAATAAACACATGTGAAAATTCCATAACACATATTAGATGTAATACAATATTTATTTATGCATATAAATTCGGATTACAACTATCTCGGAAGCTCGGAATATTACATTCACCCATCCTTAAAAGAATTTCGTCCCCGAAATTAACTTATACAATTAAGAAAACAAATGTGGATATTCTATCTTCATTTTATCCTCTAATTCCCACGTTGCTTCTTCCATGGATTGATTTCTCCATATGATATTAACTGAAGGTATGACCTTGTTCCGCAAGACTTGTTCCTCCCTATCAACGATTTGAATAGGAATCTCTTCATAGCTGAGATCCTTCTCAATCTGGATTGGTTCGTAATTAATAACTTGTTTGTAGTCGGGTTTATAAGGACGCATTACTGAAACATGAAATACATTATGTATATTTTTCAGTTCTGGAGGTAAGGCTACTTCATAAACTACCTCACTTATTCTTCGTAATATCTCGAATGGTCCTATAAACCTTGGACTCAATTTTCCTTTATTTCCAAAACGAATCTTTCCATTCCAGGGAGATACCTTCAGGAAAACATGACTACCGACTTCAAAGTCTCTATTTTGTCGATGTAAAGCAGCATATCTCTTATGTCTTTCTTGAGTGGCTCGTAACCTCAGTTGAATTGTTCGAACTACCTCTGCTGTTTGTTGAACCAATTTTGGCCCAAGCATATTTCGTTCACCGACTTCGTCCCAACACATCGGTGTTCTACACTCCTTCCATATAGAGCTTCATATGGTGGCATTCCTATATTAGCGTGATAACTATTGTTGTAAGCGAATTCTACCAGAGGTAAATGATCCAACTTCCCTCAAAATCCATCATACAAGCTCTCAACATATCCTCCAAAGTTTGGATAGTCCTTTCACTTTGACTATTTGTTTGTGGATGGTAAGCCGTATTTAATCTCAACTGTGTCCCGATATGTTCTTGAAGACTTTTCCGAAAGTTCGATGTGAACCTTGGATCTCGATTGGACACGATTGAAATAGGAACCCTATGCCTAGATCTAACCTCCTTAATATATAATTTGGCTAATCTATCTAGGGTGAACTTAACTTTAATTGGTAGAAAGTGAGCAGACTTGGTTAGTCGATCCACTATCACCCAAATTGTATCATGACCCTTTTGTGTGGTTGGAAGTTCTACTACAAAATCCATTGTAATATGCTCCCATTTTCACTCTGGAATTTCCAACGGTTGTAACAACCCGCTTGGTCTTTGATGCTCTGCTTTAACCCGTTGGCATGTCAAACACCTACTAACGAATTCAGCCACCTCCCTTTTCATGTTTGGCCACCAGAAATGTTGACTCATGTCTTTGTACATTTTGGTGCTACCTAGATGGACTGAAAACTTAGTACTATGTGCTTCTAACATAATTTCTTCCTTCAACTCTTGTACCGAAGGTACCCATATCCTTGATTCAAACCTTATGATTCCATTATTGTCCAATTTGAACCTATTGTTCACATTCTTTGTTATCTTATTTTTCATTTCCTTATACTCTCCACCCTTTTCTTGTATTTCCTTGATTTTTCCCAACAAAGTTGAGTGATCCTCCATTACAAATAATTTTCTCATTGAGATGGAAGGAACCCTCACTTCAATGTCGAGTTTAGCAAATTTCTTGAGCAACTCATCCTGAGTTGTTAACACATTTAGTTTTTCTTGATTCTTCTTGCTTAGTGCATCTGCAATTGCGTTGGCTTTCCCTGGATGATATAGGATTTCGCAGTCATAATCCTTTATCAATTCCAGCCACTTTCTTTGCCTCATATTCAACTTTCGTTGTGTGAAAATATATTTCAAACTTTTATGATCGGTATAAATTTCACACTTCTCACCATATAAGTAATGCCTCCATATCTTTAAAGCAAATACTACCGTCGTTAATTCTAGATCGTGAGTAGGATACCTTATCTCATAATCTTTCAATTGCCGCGAAGCATAAGCAATGGCCTTCCCATGTTGCATCAACATGCAACCTAAACCTTTATGTGAGACATCACTATAGACTATAAAACCTAAACTATTATCAATTAATGATAATACCGCCGCCTTGCTTAGTCTCTTCTTTAGCTCTTGAAAGCTTTCTTCACACTTATCCGTCCATACATACTTCACCGTCTTCCTTGTTAAGTTGGTTAGTGGGGTTGCTATTTTTGAAAAGTCTTTAATAAAACGTCTATAGTACCCCGCTAAACTTAAGAAACTTCTCACTTTGGTTAGGGTCTTTGGTTGTTCCCAGTTCATAACTGCTTCTATCTTTGATGGATCTACCACTATTCCGTTCTTGTCAATGACGTGACCCAAAAACTGAACATTTTCTAGCCAGAACTCACATTTTGAAAATTGGCATAGAGTTGTTCCTTCCGTAAGGTTTCTAATACATTTCTCAAATGTACAACATGTTCTTCTAGTATTTTCGAGTATATGAGAATATCATCGATGAACACTATAACATACTTGTCTAAATAAGACCTAAAAACCCTATTCATCAAGTCCATGAATGCTGCCGGTGCATTCGTTAATCCAAAGGACATCGCTAAAAACTCGTAATGTCCATAACATGTTTGAAACGCTGTCTTCGGCACATCTTCCTTTCTAACTTTTAGTTGATGCTAACCCGACCATAGATCAATCTTAGAGAAATGTTCAGCTCCCTTTAATTAATCAAACAAGTCGTCTATCCTAGGTAATGAATACTTGTTCTTTATGGTCAACTTATCCAGTTCACGATAGTCGACACATAATCTTAAAGTTCCATCCTTCTTTTTGACAAATAACACAGGTGCTCCCCATGGAAAAACACTAGGTTGAATGTACTTCTTTTCCAATAATTCTTTTTGACAAATAATACGGATGCAAATATCTGACACTTATGACATTTTTTAACGAAGTCTTTGGCATCTTCAAGCATTGTCGGCCAAAAATATTCTTGTCGCAAAATTTTATGGGCCAATGCCTTTGCTCCCACATGGTCACCGCAGATACCTTCATGAACTTCCCGAAGAGCATAATCAGATTCCCTAGGGTCGAGACATCGGAGTAGTGGGGAGGAATAAGATCTTCGGTATAGGTGGTCATTATGGATACAGTACTTGGTGGATTTGTACTTTATTCTTCGGGCCTGAGACTTATCTTCGGGCAATTCACCAGTCAAAAGAAATTTGTAGATGGGGGTCATCCACGAATCCCCCTGTTCAATATCCATTACTGTCTGAACGAGGGTGCTCGGATGTTGAAGAGTTTCTAAGTATACTGCTCCATCTAACTCCCCTTCGTCGGTGGTCGCCAATTTGGAAAGAGCATCGGCCATGGTGTTTTCCGATCTGACCACGCCTAATATCTGATATTTCGGAAAAAATGTCAACAATGACCGAACCAGATGGAGATAGGCTTGTAAATGAACTTCCTTTGCTTCATATTCTCCCAGCACTTGTTTCACAACCAATTGGGAGTCGCTGTAAATTGTTAAGCTTTTTACTTCCAGACTTCGGGCCAATTTCAATCCTGCCACTAATGCTTTGTATTCGGCTATGTTGTTAGTGGCCATGAACCCAAACCGGATAGATTGCTGTACCTTGAAACCTTCCGGAGAAGTGAGGATTACCCCTGCACCGCTTCTTGTCCCGGTAGAGGATCCATCGACGTATAAAATCCATGCAGTCTCCTCGGGGGTTATTGTCACTTCCTTAGACTCAGATTCGTTCTCTTTGGTGTCCTCGGGGAATGAACATTCGATGATAAAGTCGATGAGAGCCTGGGCTTTTATAGCCGTCCGAGGACGGAACTCAATATTAAACTGACTTAGCTCGATGGCCCATGCTGCCAACCTTCCCGAGGACTCCGGTCTGTAAAGGACTTTCCGTAATGGCTGGTCAGTGAGGACGATAATAGTCCGCCCCTGGAAGTAATGCCTCAGTTTTCGACTGGAGATATCCAGTGCGTAAGCCAACTTTTCTAAATTTGGGTACCTTGTTTCAGCATCCCGAAGAGCATGGCTTACGTAGTACACTGGCTTTTGCCCTTGTGAATCTTCTCTGATCAAAGCTGACCCGACTGCCAAGGATGTGGCAGATAAGTATATTTGTAGATCCTCCTCGGGCAGTGCTTTGCTCAAAATCGGAGGTGAAGAGATATATCTCTTAATTTGTTCAAAAGCCTCCTGGCAATCTTCGGTCCATTGAAAAGTTTTCTGATTCTGGGCTCCCTTCAAAGTCCCGAAGAATGTGAGACATTTCTCGGCTAGACGTGCCACAAACCACCGAAGAGCTGCTAGTCTCCCAGTCAGCCGTTGTATTTCTTTGAAGTTCTTCGGTGGTTGCATTTCAAGGATATCCGATATCTTTTCGGGATTTGCCTCAATCCCTCTTCGGCTAACCATATATCCCAAAAATTTGCTTGACCCGAGGCCAAATGTGCCTTTAGTTGGGTTAAGTCTCATGTTGTTCGTTCTGACATTTTCGAAGCATTCTTTTAGATCGGACAAGTGATTATCTTCCTTCATGCTTCGAACGATCATGTCGTCAACATAGACTTCCATGTTTCTCCCGATCTGGCTACTGAACACCTTGTTCATCATCCTCTGATAAGTAGCCCCTGCATTAATTAACCCGAAGGACATGACCTTGTAGGCATATATGGCTCGATGGGTGATGAAAGCCGTCTTTGGTATATCGCTTTCAAGCATGACTATTTGATTATACCCCGAGAAAGCATCTAAGAAGCTCATTATGGTATGTCCCGAGGTCGAATCGATCAATTGGTCTATGCTCGGGAGAGGGTAGTAGTCTTTCGGACATGCTTTGTTGAGATCTGTGTAATCCACGCACATCCTCCACTTCCCATTGTGTTTTTTGACCAACACCACATTGGCGAGCCATTCTGGGTAATTGATTTCAAAGATGAAGTCAGCAGCCAAAAGTTTATCAATTTCATTATCAATTACCTGTTGCCTCTCGGGAGCTATATTCCTCCGTTTTTGCTTTACGGGTTTGGAGTTCGGGTTAACGCTCAGCTGATGTACGACCACAGTTTTGTCAATGCCCGGCACATCGGCTGGGACCCATGCAAAGATGTCAGCATATTCCCGAAGAAGGGTGACCAACCGAGTTTTGGTTTCATCTTGAAGGTTTGTGCCAATCTGTACAGTTTTCTGATCATCATTTTGAAACAGTGGCACATCAACCGTATCTTCGGCTGGTGTTGCTAATGGTTCAGTACATCCCTCAGTGAAAGGTTAAAGCTCGATCTTCATTGTAGCTTTCTGTTTGTTATCACTGGTAGAGGATGTCTGTATGGTCTGCAAATAACATCTTCGGGAAAGATCCTGATCTCCAACAGATTCCCCGATCCCATTTTTGGTTGGAAATTTTATTTTTAAATGTGGGATGAAGGTAATTGCTTTCAATGCCGATAGAGTTGTTCTTCCCAAGATGACATTGTAGTTGCTTTCCACTTGGACCACGTAGAAACGGACCATGATGGAAGCTTGTTTCGGGGCAGTCCCGAAGATCACAGGCAACTCAATCGTCCCTGCTATACTAACTGGGTTATTCCCGAACCCATATAAAGGGGACTCGTTGCAAATCTCCAGCTTCCTTCCCCCCAAGTCCAGCCGATTGTATGCTTGGTTATAGAGTACGTCGACTGAACTCCCATTATCAACAAGCATCCTTTTCATATCCATAGTACCGACCTGAGTGGTTATGACCAGTGCATCCTGATGGGGAGTAACCATCCCCGATGGGTAATCATCATCGGAGAAAGTGATGGGTTCGGTTTTGGTGATCTGCGGTTTCCCAGACACTTGATGGACTTCTCTGCCGAAAGCTTTTCTCTTGCGGTTGGACAGAGCGGAGATTGATCCTCTGGAAATAACGTCAACCACCCCTCTTGCTTCAGTAATGGGTGGAGGTGGCTCGAGGCGATCAAATGCCGATGGTCGGTAGGAATCGGCGACATAACAGTCCAGGTTGCCACTCCGTACCTGTTTTTCGAGGAAGTCTTTGAGATGGTAGCACTCCTCAGTATCATGCCCTTTGGCTTCATGATATGTGCAGTACCGATCTCCTTCCTTTTGTCTTGCAAAAATCCGAATCTTCGGGGGCTTCTCATAGAAGGGTTTATTTTTTTATCGCTTTCACGATATTGCTCTTGCTGGTGTTCAGGGGTGCATAATCCTTGTCGGCATCTCTTCGATCCCTCGGGGGATCGTTCTTTTGTTGCCGATCCTTGTTGGAATCTCTTCGTTCATTCCCCTTTTTCCCATTGCCGTTGGATTTCTTTTCGGCACTAACGCCTCTGGGGTCTCTCTGGTGAAAATCACCGGTGTTTTTCGAGGATCCCCGAAGATTGGCGAGAGCCTCTTCCAACTCTACGAACTTGTCCACCTTCTCGTAAGTCTCCGATAAAGTCTCGGGAGACTTCGAGATAAGCTCCTCAATTAACCTGCTGGATTTATCAACATTTAAACTCATGGTTAAAAACTGGATTACCTGCTTCGGGTCAATCCCGTTGATTTCTGACACAGCTTCCCTGAATCTTTTGACATACTGCCGAAGAGTTTCATTCGGCCTCTGTTTTACTTGTAGGAGGGATGTCATCATTCGAGCTCGCCGCTTGTTGCTCCCGAAGCGGTTGTGAAATTGTTCTTGTAGCTCTTCCCATGATTTGATGGATCCGGACGGAAGGGAGATGACCCATTCTCTGACAGTTTTCTTCAGAATGGATAAAAATAAGTGGCACATCGCCACTGCGTCGTGACCATGAAAGTGCATGGCCTGCTCGAAGGAATAAATGTGATCATGTGGATCTCCCGTCCCGTCGTACATCTCCAAAGTAGGGACTTTGCGGGATCGATCGATCTTGGCTTCTTCCAGATCCTTCGAGAATGGTGAGAATCGGGCCTTTTTAGACCCATAATATTTATCCGAAGCCTTGTTGGCGGAAGATTCGCCAGTGTGGCTCCCATAACTATGCCGGTCTTCCCGATCTTTCCTCGTCGGCGATCTGACTCGTTTTCTCAAATCTGCAGTCCAAATCGACTTGGAGCGAGCCGGTTCCTTCCCGCGGTTTCGGTTTCCTTCCCCTCGGAGTTCAGTGTGATTATCATCCCGTCTGGTATGGCGGGTTGAGCGGGAGGCCGAGCCTCTCTGGCTCAAAAGTTCATTACCCGCCTCGGTTAACTCCTTGTACTGTTTATCAAGCTCCTTCTGCTGGAGGTCCAGAGCCTTTTTCCTGTCGAGGATTATCTGGAGGCGGCGGTCTTTAGCTGCTGTCGTCTCCTGGTGAGACCGAGAGGGAGGTGGTCGCCGTGGATGACTATGCGACTGCGATGTTTCCATGTTAGTGACAGTTGATGGGAATTTTACTAGCCCCTCTTTCTAGCGCCAATGTTGACGCCTGATTCTGTCGGGCAGTCCTGCTGGCCGTCCGGTGAGAATACCTGCACAAAAGTCCGAACGGCTTGGGCCGTTGGTGGACTCCTCCGGTGTGAGTGTTAGTGAAGGTATCGAAATAGTTAACAATGGAGGTCTGAGTATCTAGTATTGCAAAATAGTGCGTTACCCTTTACTCCCATTATCAACTGGGTATTTATACTAAGTACCTGAATAACGGTCACCTGTGTAACGGTTCTGTCCATTATGCTAGGTAGTTATGATGTATGTCCGTTTCATCCTTCACCCACGTGCTGTAAGCCCACTAGGAAGGTTACCAGGCTGACGGTATATTGGGCCTAGCCCAATGTGAGTTCCTGGATCAGGCCTGGTTAAATATTCATCATAACAATATATATATGTAACCCAAAAGTATAAAATTATTTAAAAAAAATTGGCTCGGGGGAGATGCGACCAAACCCCCGCTAAATTATATATAGACTCATAATTTGACCCCATCGACTTTTTATTGTGGCTTCGCCACTGCTTAGATGTATATTAAGGTAAATAAAAATATAAAAAAATCTCAATAGTTGGGAAGCTTAATGGATATTGGATTTTCTGCTCCAAAATTATAACGAATGGGAACATTACTAATAAATTATGTACACCTATGAATGAAATTAATACCTGAGGAGAAACTAACACCACTTGAAGCTGTGGCACATCTCTTACTGCCTCGCCAGCACCATTTGGCAAAGAATTCTCATGCCCTCTTTCAGCTGCACAAACCCAAAAAAGTTACTACCTCCATTCCACAAAAACATTCCCATTTTGACTTTCTGGAAAAAGAGTTTCATTCTAATTTTTTTTTAAAGTCAATTCACAAAATTCTAAAATTTAAAAATAATGTTAATTAATTTGATTTCGGGATACAATGAAACACACTGTAAACCATTTAAATTTTAGGATTTTGCCAATCGACATAGGACTAACGGAGGGAGTATAATGTACATATAAACAGTAGAGGAGCTAATAAACTAGACTTGAGCATGGAAAATCATCAAATTAAACTAACACATCTATATGTACATTTTTATGTGTGTGTGTGTGTGTGTGTGTGTGTGTATAGAGAGGGAGAGAGAGAGTACATAAAGAGCAGCGGGAAGAGAGAGAAAAGATGAATTTGTTCTTCTAGTTCTTGACTTGTGCTAGGCAAAATGGACGGAAAAAAGAAGAAGCCCTGTCGGAACGGAAATGAAGGGGCGTTGATATCACATCCACGGTTTGGGTTTTCAGTCATGTGGACTCTATCTGTTCAAGTAATTTGCACTTCTTTTTTCTGGATAATTGGTTGAACCGGCCCAAATGCTAATCGGGGATAAAAATCGGGTTATTGGTCAACTACCGGGTCAATTATCAAACCAGAGAAAAATGATTGAAAGAGGAAAATTAATTGAAAAGGTAAGAATTTAAAAGTACCCATTTCAATATTTTGTTCTTAGTTAAATTTTGGTTTGTAATTAGATGCTTTAATCGTTACTTAAAAATTTCATTTATATGTATTTTACTATATCAAATAATATTTGTAATATTTTATCAAAATTAATATCAAATTGGAATAACGTTTGGAATTATGAGAAAATGGCAAATGTTGATTTATTTAGTGTATGCTTGAGCAGATAATTTTGCAGTTTGCTAATTTTTTTATCAAGTAAATGCTAAACTGTAATGAATTTATCTTGATAAATCTCCTATAAAATTTCAACAATTCATTCTCTTTTTCGATTTCATTTGTTTTCTTCAAGAATTCTAAAGCAAGTTTACTAGAGTTTGGAAATGCTTATTATAAAATCTTTGAACTTTGGTGACTAATCTAAACAAACTTAATAACCTGGATAAGGTACGGATAAATTTTAAAAATTATATATCGGGCAAATTTTAGAAACGATATATTTGAGAGAATATTTATAACAATAGTAATGCCTCTTCATCTAATAAGATCATTATTTCTAGAATATAGTTAGTGCAACAGATTGTTAATCCATGCTGAATTTGTAGAAATTTTGAGTGTAATTTAATGTAAAGTGAGAGTCCTATTTTAAATGTAAATGAGATAACTCTATATTAATTAGGTTCATAAATTAAGAAAGCTACAAGGTCAAAAAACTATAAAATATATTTGGTAAGTTAAAAAGTAAAAATTTGAATATAATGTAAATAATTATACTAATGTAAATGATTCATTGAATGTTTAATAATAAAACAAAATAAAAAAAAAACCTTGAACTTAACATGTTTAACGCTAAAACTCAAAAGAGCCTTTAAACTACTAAGTTGACAAAAAAAGAAAAAGTCTTAAACTATTAAATTTTGACTCGAGATTAACCACAATGATTCGTTTTTATCTTATTATATTTTTGTACTGATAAAGTTACTAATTATAAAAGGGTATCCACGTTTACTTTACTAAGAACAAGATCAAAACCCCCTAAATTTTGCCAATTATTAGTTGTCACATATTTTTGAATCTGTACATATCATCTCACCGATTGGATGACAGTCTTAATTACTGAGAGGAACCCTTCGATGTAAGAATGAGTGTAAAATATAAGTGGACTATACGAGTGACATTTTATTTCTGGTGATCAGTTATATTTTCCTTTTCTATGTAATTTTATATAGAGGAGTTCTTAGCGTTTAGCAAAAGCCACTCGTGCGCCAATCAAACCCTATATAAAAGTATGTAAGCCGATGGAAAAATCTGTGAGTTATCTCTTTTGGTGTATGAGTTTTCTTGGCTGGTTATCTCAGTGTCGCTTTAAATTTTCATCGCCTCTCTTCTTCCTCTTCCACTCCTAATTTCTCTATCATTATATGTTCACTTTGTTCCCCTATTTCTCTCCATCAAATACATGCTAAAACTCAGCTCGTTTCGCAGAAAAAAAATTGGAGAGAGAAAGTGAAGCGGATACTAATCAATCATCAGCCTTATAGAAAAATTCTCTTTCTCTCTCCTCCATCCTTATTCCCTACAAAGAAATATATGCATATTTAAATTTTATAGAGAATTGTGTGGGTCTATAAGGATGATATATATATAAACAGATACACATATAATTCTCCTTCCTTCCCACGTCTTTCGGCACCCTAATAAGACCTCTTTTATGATCTCTCATCAATGGCTTCCGTTTCACAAGCAAACCGCCTCCTTCAGAAACAGTTTAAATGTAGTAATAATTATCAACCCTTTTACCCTATTTCACGATCGGTTTAATTTTTTTGAATTTTGTGTTTTTGTGGTTGATTGGTTGTTTTCTCTTGTAAATTTTTGTAAAAACCCCGCGGATAGATTTTTCGCTGATTTGATTGATGAAAGCAACTTATTCGAATGGCGTGTCACGATTATTGGACAACCCGATACCATATAATAAGTTTATGTTCATTGTCGTGACTCCAAGAATGGGACTTGTAGATGGGTTTGTTTTATTTTTGATTTTTTAATGTTTAAGGGTTTTTATTCTATTAAATTTGATTGTAGATTTTTTGTTTAGGTTTTTTTTTAAAGGGCACTTTTTTTTGGGTGCATTGAAGAGCAAAGCATGGAAAAATTTATAAACACATTTTAAGAATAGTTACACCCATATATCCTTATTCAGGAATTCACCTAACGTAACTAGGGATGATAAACAACATGTATACTATTAACTTGATACAGCCCTGGAACTTGATTAGTTTAATGTACTAACACGTTAACGTGGGGATTAGATAACGTTCTAATGCCGACTAAAGAATAAAAATTGATGAAACCTTAAATTAAGAAGAAAGATAGATAATTTTTCAAGAGAAATAGTAAATATATTATTAAGATTTGATTTGAAATTAGTTACATAAAAAGTCTCCAGATAACCTGTATTTATAGGTTTAAGTACTTTTCTACATCTATTTTGAAAAAGATAATAAATAACTTTCCTAATCTACTTTGAAAAAGATTCCTATGTCTAATATGAAAAAGGATAATAGAAATTATTAATTAACTTTCTTGAGACTATTCGGAAATGGAAAATAATAGTAATTCTAAGTCCTACTAGAATTCCCTAAAAAGGTAATAAAAATATATCAAATAAATTAATACTTCATAAATTATAAAATATACGAAAATCCTAATCTTTATTGATATTTTCACCCCATCATTCTCCCATTCTTAGAAATAATTCGTCCTTGAATTTTAAAGCAATCAAGTATCAACCACCAAGAACGAATCTTCAATCTGCGCGGGATCAAAATGCCATGTCTTTTCTTCTAAAAAATAATCTTGAAAATATGTGAGAAAATACTAATATCTTCCAATTTACCTGCAAGACAAAGACATTTTGAGAAATAACAAAATAAATAATTTCAATGTCCTCAAATATTGGAACAATCTTAATTTTGTTTGTTGTAGTATCACCATCCATAGTCTCTCCATCCTTACATTTTGTAATATTGTTTATACTCTCCTCAATGATGGGCAACTCTTTAGGAACTTGAAATTCTTCAACAATATTAGCTTTAATCTCAAGTTCAATTTGTTCCAAAATAATATTCTCAGTAACATCAAAAATTGGTTTTTCATTAACTACATCTGATTTTGATTTTGATTTGGTTTCCTTAAAATTTAGATTTGCATCACCTTTTCCATTTGGAATAAATCCATATATATTGATTTTGTCTGGATAGATTGTTGACATTATTCATCAACTCTTTTAAGGTTTGTTTAATACCACCAACTTCACAAGTCAAGTTGTTGAGTGCTTGTTGTGACGCATAATTAAGCTCCATGATTGTCATGGGGGCTGTGTTCCATCTGTTCTCTTGGCTATACCTTCTAAGGATATAAATTCGGGCTCTGGATGTCAATTGATGCAACGAAAACTTAGTTTAATGTACTAACACAAACATGTGGATTAGATAACGTTCTAGTGCCGACAAAAGAATAAAACTTGATGAAACCTTGAATTAACAAGAAAGATAGAGAATTATCCAAGAGAAACAATGTGTATTATTATGAATTGATTTGAAATTAGTTACATAAGAAATTTCAAGACAACCTATATTCATATATAGGCTTAGGTACTTTCCTACATCTACTTTGAAAGGGATAATAAATAACTTTCTTAATCTATTTTGAAAAGGATTTCTACGTCTATGAAAAAAAAAAGATAATTGAAACCATTAATTAACTTGCCTACGACTATTCAAAAAAAAAAAAATACTAAATCTAAATCCTACTAGAATTCCTTAAATAAGTAATCAAAATACATCAAATAAATTAAAACTCTATAAATTATAAAATATATAAAAATCATAATCTTCATTGAGATTTTTCATGCACCCCATCATATCCCCTATCGCTTGTTTGGCCAAAAATTTGCACATTGATTCCCTTCTCTTCAACAATGCATCAAGGTGCAACACCAATCCCTATTTACCAGTATTAAAAAATCCTCTAAATTAGGGAGAAATTCGGACCCTCGAAAGATGCAGTAACAACTAATGAAAGAACTGCTCGTGATTCAGGTTCAATACACTCAATTTGTTACCCTTCGTTCCGAGCAAACTTTAAACCCTGTCAAATAACCCATAACTTTGCAACAGTATTGGAACTAATACTAATATTTACCATAAAGCCAACCCGCCATTAACCAAGACAATCTCTAACAAGATTCTCAGCTCTAGTTCACCTCGGATTATTCTGTGGAGCCCCATCTACATTTACTTTAACTCATTAAAGCTGCAATTGTCAAAATAAATCGCAACTTTTTAAAGCTCCCTACTTGAAAATGAACACTGGCTTTACTAACTTCATCAATTCAGGATAGAATCAACGAACATAAGTAAGAACCTCAGTTAAATGCCCACGAGCTACTTGATTTTTATAATAGCACACTACATTAACCGTCTCTCTCAAAACTAGACTCAATAACTATATTAAGTTCCAGGTGGTAAAGCCCTAGAAATCATTGGGCTCCAATTACAAAACTTGCTTTTAGTATACACCCATTTAGGATATAAATATACTTTTAATTGGTTAATCATATTACAAAACCTGATTTTAATTAATTAAGTGGATATTAAATGAATAATCCATTAAACCTAAAATATATTTGGGTTTTTCTTTCTTTTTTTCCTATTTTTCTGGTAATTCACGAATTAATGGGCTAGATTAAAGTGTTCTATTGTTTCATTTTTTTTCATCAGTATAAAACCACAGAACCCTAATAACACACCATCAGATCTCCCTGTCTCATTCCTCACGGCGAATGACTTTCGGTCTCTCTCTCTCTCTCTCTCTCTCTCTCTCTCTCTGCTAGTTTAAAGTAAATTTAACAATCTAGTCTTTGACAAGATTGAATCCCCCTATCTCTCAGATCTACTTGTGATCATTACACTGGTACAGCACAAATAACTTGTAGCTTTTATATCATAGATCAAATTTACTTGGCTTAATAATTAATCTTTCATAATCACAAAAAATAAAATAAATAAATTACGAAGATATAAAAATTATTAAACTCTTCATGCAAATTCCACTATTTAGTGGTAACAAAATTGCTTTTCTTGGTAAAATTGATGACAGAATTATTAGCGCCAAATATTATGATGTTATTTAATATAATTTTTTTTTATCGCCAAATGATTATTGACAAAAATTGCGTCGAAAGGGATTTGGGTCCTTTCCATAAAAAAATTCACCGAATTTCTCCCAATTTTAATACTTTGCATTTAGTAATAAATTATTATTTTTAGCGAACGATAATACTAGCTGCACAATTATTAGCGCCAAATAATGTATTGGTGATAATCAATTTTTTTTTTATCACTAAATATTTATTGAGAGAAATTATGTGAAAGTGTTATGGAGAGGGACAAATATTGTTTTGGCACCACTGGTACAATTTTTTGTGATGAATATTATTATGTTGTAAATATAATATTTTTGTTAGTAAATATGTAATGGAAGGAACTGAGCGAAAAGTATAATGACGGGAGTCTAATCCAATAATATTGGATGAAAATTGTATGGAGAGGAACCAGGTCTAAAGATCACAACAACATCAATAGTAAACAAACACAAATTACATGGGCCATCAAGACAGTAATTATGCATTAAATGTCAATTCAATAATTCAATCACAAAATTTATCAAATGTCTTAACATATTTTTTTTCTCTTCAGAATTTAAAGTTGCATACGCTGTCATTGTATGTACAAGCGGAGTTACGATCATAGCAATTCATTAATGAAATATTAATATTAGACATTATAATCCTTATTTTAATGGGGTGTTATAATTCTAATACAGGTTGTGTATACATTAAGCATATTAAATTTTAACTTTTTATTTTTATTTTTTGAAACAATCCAAAAAGATTGAAATATATTAAATCTGTAAATATGCTACAATTTATGAAAAGACTACAATTGATGATAGAACACAAATATAATCTCTTCAAACAGTACGTAAACATATCAAATTAGGGAGACAAACTCACCAACCCCGTGCTAAGCACGGTCGATATGAATAATGATTTATTATATTAATTATTAAGATAATCAATAAATTTAGTGCAAATATTAATTAATAATTTTAATTTGGTTAGAACATTAATTTAACAATTAATTTTAGATTAAAATATTAATATAATTAAATCGCGTGATATGTTAAAAAATATTTTCGATGTTTTACAATTTTCATAAAATTGTGATAATAAAATCACCAAATATAAAATTTGCTAAGATCTATTAATAGCTTACATATATTTGTGATTAAAAAAATTTGTAATAAGTTCGGTAGAATCAAAAATAAAATTCATTTTGGAAATTCATTTCTATGTGGATAATGATATATCTTGCGATATTAAATGTTGACTTTTTAGTTACGAGTTACGTGGATAATTATAGTTGGTAATATGTTAACGATGTATTTGATATAGTGGTTAATTTTATAATTATATCCAATCCTATATATTGATATATGTCGCAATCGTAATTCGGCTATCTATCGTTGTAGAAGCTGTTCCTAAGATTATGATTCTTGAGTATCCAATCAATTAATCCCCCAACCTGGGGAAGCTTAAGCATAAATGAAAGAGTAGAATTAGTAATACTTTTTAAATGATTCATAACACATATAGTTGCTCTTAGTAGTTTGTTTGTGACATTCATTTATATATTGCAATGAAATTGATAAAAAATAAGGAGGTTGAGTGAAAATTTCTCATTTTCTCCGATTCTTATGGCTGATCTAAATTTGTTTTGTTACAGTTTAATTCATAATTTATTTTGATTTACTTAATATACTAAATTAGATTACTTAGTCCTTTGCGTCTTTGGTGGTTTTTGTTTACTTAGTGTTCGCACTAAGCAAGCTATAAGTAAATTTTAGGTTGATTACCAAATGTTTAGTGTATTTTTCTAGACACGTAGTGTTTGGTGAAATTTTGCAAATTTGCATCTTGACATGCTGTCGATTTAATATGTAAATCAAAAACAAAGTTGAGACAACAAAAATAATATTTGTAGCTTAAATCTAATAAATGATTTCTTTTTTGGACAAGGAATGAATAGATCTGAAATACTACTACGTGAAGATCTTGCTCCAACATATGTAGCTATATTGCATATGTTTTGAAATGTTTGTGTGAAGAAAATAAATGATTTGATCCCTCTCTTATGTACTCTATTTTTATTTCACATGCAGTAGCACACTTTAAAATCTTTACATGAAATGATGATATCCAAGAAGTTGAAAATGAGGTCGTTGTTCATTGCATTTCAAATGATGATAAGTCCATTGGTTTCAGGTAATAAGTGAATACATTATATTTTCTTATAACTCTTGGAATGATAATTGTCTTTATATGAGTATGCTATCAAGGGCGGAGCCAGGATTTTTTTTCAACCTGGGCTACCCCAAATACCAACTATATACACAAGAAATTATCCCACCAAAATCAATCATAAATTCAAAATTATACATAGTAGTAAGGTTCAAAGGTACATAACATATAAGGGAAAAGGAAAACAAAGCACACTATTTAAGCTGCATCTTTCTATGCTTTGTAGAATAGAATTCGTCTATTATGGAATCTAAATCGATATCTTCAATAAGCTCTCGTTCAATGTAAATCATCATAGAATCTGCTAAAAACTCCTCTTCCATTTTATTGCGAAGAGCAGTTTTAACATGTTTCATAGCTGAAAATGCTCGTTCTGTCGTGGCAGTGGAAATAGGTAGAGTCAAAACAAGACGAATCAATCTATCAATCAAATTATAATGCTGCGATTTATTTGTTTCAACTAATCCGCGACACAATTCAGTGATAGTAGACATATTTTGAAAGCTCTGATGACGGACCACATCAAGTTTATAATGATTCAGCTGACACCTCAAATAATGCATTTCTTGTTCACTAAAATCTCCTGGATAAAATTTCTCAGCAAGCTTGCAAATATCATCAACTTTGAATGATTTAAAGTTGTCATTCGGCTCTAAAGCAGTGCTAAGCATAAGGAGTTCCACTGCTCCATCAACTAGATCTGGAATTCAACTCTTCTTGCTGAAAATCTATTGCTGAATTAAACACATCAAAATGATAGTGTTGACAAACTGTCATCGATTCTTTTTGTTGGCATGAACGACCTGTAAGCCTTTTGTATGAAGCATTCATATATGGTATGTCAATCTCATTTTTGTGTGCAAACTGATTGCACATGCTCAAGGAGATGATCAAATCCCTCTTCTCTCAAAGTGTGAAGTAGAGCTTTAGTAGTTGAGACTAGATCCATGGCATTTACGATGTCAAGAGATTTGTGCTGCAAACCTCTACAAAGCAAATCAGTAATCCCCATAATTTTATGCATCATATATAAAGTGAAAATAAATTCAAAAGACCTCATTATGATCAAACAACCACCAGCTTCTCCACTAGAGGATCCTTCATCAACAATACTTTCAAGCACTAAAATAGTTTCACCATACATATCAATTAAGCTACAAATAGAATCAAAATGAGAGCTCCACCGAGTAGCTCCACTCCGATGTAGATTACCAATCTGATTAATGCCTCTACCAGTATCACGTTCACCAGAAGCTATCATACGTGCAATTTCAATAGCTTGAGCAGAATGTAACTTAGTATGCCATTTGGGAGAAGCACCAATGAGATTGATAATGACTGTTAGTTTCGAAAAAAATTGCCAAACAGAAATCTCTTTTGATGAAGCTGCAATTAATGCTAATTGTAGTCTGTGAGCAAAGCAATGTACATAATATGCGTATGGACAATCTTTAAGAAATAGAGCTTGAAGTCCGTTCCAAGCATCGCGCATATTACTAGCACCATCATACCTTTGACCTCGCATATTAAAGATATGAAAATTATATCGAGCAAGGACATTAGATATTTCTTTCTTCAATGTTGAAGCAGTAGTGTCTGAAACATGCACAATCTCAAAAAAACGCTCTCGTAAGAAATCATGACTGTCAACAAATCTCAAAACAATAACTATCTGCTCTTTATTTGATGCATCTTTGGCTTCATCAACTAAAATACAGAACTTTGCATCTCCAACTTCTTCACGGATTTTTCTTCTAACTTTGTTTGCAAGAATATGTAAAATTTCTTTCTGAATAGTTGGTGAAGTATATTTAGCATTTTTCAGAGCTTTCTCTAAGACTACATCACCAATGTTAACGTTCAATCGGCCCATAAGTCTTATCATCTCTATAAAATTACCCTGATTGCTAGAAGTTGGAGATTCGTCATCACCTCTAAATGCACAAGCTTGCAAGCTAAGCCACTTTATACTCTCAATTGTTGTCGTAAGTCGCAACCGATTCTTCTGAACTTCTTCTACAGTTTGTGCATTCAACACTTTGTCAATATGTCCAGTTACTTTCATCAAGTCTTCAACACATTTCACTGCATTCCTATGTGGTGAAGTAGGACCTCCCACATGCATCTAAAGTGCACATCTAACTCCATCATTAACCCTTTTCCAACTATTAAACCCTTTAGTAATGAATGCAGGATGGAAAGGCACCTTATTTTGAAAAACAAAGCATGGAAAACAAAATGCAGCATCCTTTGATGGAGAGTACTGTAACCATGGAAATGATTCAAACCACGAATATTGAAAATTTTGATTTTGTGACCCTGATTTAGTCCTTGGGTACTTTGCCAACTTAGGTTGATACGAACCCATTTTGATATAAGCTATCCTAATTTCATCTCGTTGATTAACGAGATGTTTCCATATTGGGATCCGAATCCCAAGATCCCGTTCAAGAGTACTAAGATCATTTTCAACTCTTCGAGATTTGGAAATAGGTGGTTGGTGATCTGAGATATCAATATTAGATGGAGAATGCCCTTCAATAGTTGATGCACTTTCTCTTGGTTTAAAGAAAGAAAACAAAGTTTTTTCTCTCTTGCTTTCTTGACTTTCCATTGTGACTTATTCAAATTGAAAATCCCCAAAACCTATGCGCAACTTTCCTACAGTATGCAAGAGCAAGTATTCGTATTTAATACTATAACATAAATTGACAAAATATAGGTAATATGTACTAACTTATCCTAAAAAGAGTAAGCTTAAAATGATGAAATAGACATACACTAGGATACTGTAGGGTGTAGAACAATAACTAACCATCTGATTTTCAGTTGTTCAACTCAACCAGCACTTACTATATGATTCAGCAACTTGGTTATCATATTCCTAGGACCAAAAAAATAGATATTAAAACTTCAATAATAATAGTATTGTATCAGTCAAACATAGTAGGAAGTGTAAGTAAGGAAAATGCTCAAGGAAAATACAACATATCAATGACTATAAATATTTTAAATTTATACTACTTACGGATAGATATCCTAATCTTTGGACAAATTGCATAAGCTCAAATAGATAAAATATACCCGTGATTCTGTGACAGAGTTATCAAAACTACATTTCATTCTTCTTCATCCAAAAAACAAAATCATCATTCATTATCTTAACTAAAAATCCACAAAACCTCAATAACATAAGAAACATTTGAGCAACTACGATGCACCATCAAAAACATGGATGAATAAATCCAAGAACAATTGCCTTTTTTAAAGTAAAATTACGATAAATATATTCCAAAATAATAGGAGAAAAAAATGAGGCTCGTTACAAGAATATCTAATTGTACAGATGAATGTGAGAATAAAGGAATGAAAAATATAACGCATCGACTTAAAATTTGGTATTTTAAATCCTATTGCGTCACTACAATTAAAAGAAAAACAATAATCTCCATTCAATTAATACTTTACAAGTTGAGATACCATTCAAAATCTCACTACCAACTATTTTTTTTAATTTTAATTTTTTTTAACACTGTATGTTCCATTAAAAAGCTTAAATTGTTAAATTTTTTTATTTTAAAAACAAGTCACCTTTTTTGTGGTATCATAAAATGATGTACTGGAGTCAGTATGGTAGGATTTGTTAGGCCAAAACTATGCATAAACGTCAAATTTGAGATCTGATTAATGAATGGTGAAGAGTGAAGATAGGCGTTAAATATTTAAATCTTTTGGCCATTGAATTGCATCCCAATTTATATATATATATTATTAAATTAATTTTTTTTATAATTAACTTATTATACTATTATTTTTTAACATAATGTTACAAAATTATAAAGAATTAAATTTTATTCTATTATACACGTGGACGTCACCAATTTGTATGTGATTGCTAAAAATAAAAATGTGCTAAAAGGTCACAAAAAAACCTTTTAAACTTTTTGTATATTACCAATTCAAAACAAGTTTAAAAAATGTTAAAAATTAAAATATATTAAACAAATCAGAAACTTAAAAAATTCAAACCCTTGACAATTAAAAAAAAATTAAATAAAAAAAAAGAAAAGAAACCCATTACAATAATTGAGTACCTGCTGGCAGCAGCTATCTTCTTTTTTCGTTGCAGATCTATGGTGCTTCTTCTCCTATCTTCTTTTTCGTTGTAGATCTAAGTAAATATTAGTTGTTGCAAGTTGCCGTCGACCCATTCTCATTTCTTTTCACCTCTTTTTGTTTTTAATTCACTATCTTATTTGGGTTTATTTTCAGATCTGGTTTTTCTCTTTGAGTTTCTCGATGGGCAATGGTTTTTCTCGCTATGTTTGTTTATTAAAAACATACTTGGGATTGGACTATTTACGTTAATTTAATACTACTTTACACTATTTAATCCTTTGATGAGGGACTATTAATCCTTTGATGAGGGATTATTAGTCCCATCAAACCATTTAATAGTTTAAAATGAGGGGGACTATTAATCCCAAATTTTTCATGGGATTATATAATCCCATATAAATAGCCTTAGGAATGATAAAAAAATAGTCCGTAGGATTATTTAATCCCCCATCATGGGATAAAATAATTCGAAATAGTATTAAATTAATACAAATAGTCCAATCCCAAATATATTTTTTGTAAACAAACATAGCCCTTGAGTTTCTCTTTGGGTTTATTTTCAGATCTATGATGCTCTTGTTCCGTTGCTGCTTGTTCCCATCTCTTGAAATTGAAATGTTAGGGCTTTCAAATTTCATCTGAGTTGGGCTAAATATTGGGCTGAACTATTGAAAATACATATAAGTATTAAATTTTACACAAAAATTCCACTCGGGCTACAACCCACCTTAGCCTATACATGACTCTGCCCTTGTATGCTATGATTTAATTAGGATTCTACATCTTAATTATTATATCTTCTGAAATTTCTTGAATTCTACATGGTAAGCCATAATGATTACAATATGTTTGGATTTAATGTGAGGGCTGAATTTACATCTACCTTAATTTGTTTGACCAACTTAAGTATCATGCTAGGGTTACATGGCGAGAGTCAGGTTGAACCACGGGTGGGCCAATGGAACACGTGGAAAAAGGTGAACAAGTTAACTGTAATATATGTTGTATTCATCTATTGGGGATTAACATCTGATTAGCATAGCATGTCTTGTTTCATATGTGATTTCACCTTAAACAATGTTTTATATGATTTGTATGCTTGCCAATTGAATAAGCATAGTTCAAGTCAGCTAATTGCCCTCAAAATGACAATCTTGAAGTTTCATATATTTAGTGAGGTATATATATATATATATATATATATAAGTAGACCGATCAGAAAGTCACTTTTGTTACTTTTTATGCTCGCGTATTGAAACTGTATTTTAATGAAAATAAGTTTCAATTGCTCTTGAGAGCCTCTACTTGAAATATAGCAAAGTTTAGAGATTAAAAGAAATAGTAGATGAAGAACAATCTCAAACTTGAACCAAACTTTCTTTGAATATGTATAGAAATTTTGTGTGAGAGAGAGTTTGGCTAGATAATATGCATAGAAATAAACTTGTGAGGGAGTTTATTACCTTATCCTTAATTAGAATTGTATATACATCTAAACAAATGATATTACTCCACATTTTTTGTCCAGCATTCTCTTGCGTTTGATTTAACTATTCTTTTTTAAGTAATCTGTAAGCATCAGTTTAGTCTCATTAGCTGATAATTTAATTTTTGAAGTAAGCTAGCATTTATATGTACTTTTTTTTCTTGGTTCATTTTTTGATAGTTTCCCTTTAATCTAGAATGATCTGTTCATCCACAACTTATGGATTTCCCATATTTTCTTTGGGTTTAGTGACACTTATTTTTGGCAATCAAGAAAAAAAAAAAAAAAAAAGAAAAAGAAAAAGAAAAGAAAGACTCGGTAGCTGATAACTTGAACCAGACTTTCTTTGAATATGTATAAAAACTTGTGGGAGAGATTTTGTAAGCTAGATAATAGACATAAAAATAACTCTTGAGGGAGATTATTACCTTGTCTTTAATTTAAAAGTAAATACACACAACCACACACACACTGACACACACACAAAATTAGATTTATAATGTAAGCGTAATTTAGTAAAAATCCTGAAAATATGTAATAATAAATATTTTTTCACAAATTATATTTTGGTCTCAAATAAACTTTGGAGTTTTAAAAATAGATAAAGACTGTGTCCATGTTAGACACAGGGTTAAATGCACCGTAAACCCCTAAAATCTTGGCGATTTGGATTTTGAAGCGCCTTCAGCCTTAGTAAGTGAAAAAAAAGAAGCTACAATAGCACTCGAACTTGGGAACTTAAGTTTGAAACTTAAAAGTTCGAACCACCCGAGACCACTTGACTAGCTAAAAATTTAAGCCAAGAAATTGTTCATATTCTCTAACTCAAATGTCCCCAACACCCTTGACCAAAAGACGATCGTACCCCCACTTATAATAATAATAATAATTATTATTATTATTACTATTACTATTACTATTACTATTATTATTATTACTACTACTAATATTATTATTATTATTATTAGTATTATTAGTACTACTACTACTACTACTACTACTACTACTACTACTACTACCAATATTATTATTATTAATATTACTACTATTATTATTATTTTTACTATTATTATTATTATTATTACTAATATTATTATTATTAATATTATTATTGTTATTATTGTTATTATTATTATTATTGCTATTATTATTATTATTATTATTATTATTATTATTATATTACTATTGTTATTGTTGTTGTTGTTGTTGTTATTGTTATTGTTGTTGTTGTTGTTGTTGTTATTGTTGTTGTTATTGTTATTGTTATTGTTATTGTTATTATTATTATTATTATTATTATTATTATTATTATTATTATTATTATTACTTATATTATTATTATTATCACTATTATTATAATTATTACTACTACTACTACTACTACTACTACTACTATTGTTAATATTATTACTATTACTACTACTATTACTACTACTACTACTACTACTACTACTATCATTGGAATCATATTCCAAATCAATCACGTCCATCTTCTCTCTGATGCATTGAAGTGCAGCCTTAATACACAATGCCACCATCTATTATTTGGGTATTTTGTATAAGTAAGATCATGATGCTTGGATGGTCTTATAATTTAAAGTTCAAACTTATGGTGTTGGGTTTCATTCCTGGTAGTAGATAAATTTTTTGGCCAAAATATGCTTAAGATGCCACGTCACAGGTGTCAAGTGTGCGTTATGTGGCAGTTCAACGCACATGTGGCATCCTTGGGTTCAATATCCAAGTTTTTTAAAAAATTTGGGGTTTAATTTGCGTTAACTGAGAGTAAGAGGCTCAAAATTCAAATCGCTAAGAGTTTAAGGGTCTACGATGCATTTAACCCTTAGATACATGATCTGAAATTATAATTAAGTTTTATTAGAAATTATAATTAAATTTGTCATGTATTTATTATAGCCCAACACTTGTCAATAGGTTCTTGTTCTTTGTTATTCCTTCCTATCTCTATGTATGTTACCCTTCTTATTTTTATTATTTTTTCTATTCTTTTTATTTTATTCATTCATTTGATGGCTCAAAATTTTATACCTTAACATAGTATATTGGAGAATAATTTAAATAGTTGAAAAAAACACTAATACTTTTAGGTTTTGAATGACACATTCTCTTGGAAATAATCGCCATTTATGGATACTTCAATTGAATGTTTGAAAAATATTTTTGTGAACCGTTTTGTAAATAGTTTAGTAACCCAAAGTGGTAGTCTTAAGGCTTGTTGTATTGCTAAAATTGAAGCAATATTATCTATCATATTATCTACTTGTATCATCAATGCATGTATATTGGATTAATGATTAGAAAATTGACAAACGAATATTATTTAGTGTTGGACATTTTGGGCATTAACGGTTTTTGGTGGGGCCATCCGATGATGATAACTTGTGGAATCATCTTTATCAGGTGAAGTTTTCAGTAAGGATAAATTGATTTATTTTGATGTGTCTATTGTAATATGTATTTTAATTTGAGAAGATAATATTGAAAATTATGTATTCAAATGTTGCAGATGATGCCTACGGCACGTGCATGAGAAACAAAGATGTACATACACGGGGAGGCTTTGCGGTGCGTTTCCTATAAAAAAATCATCCACCTCCTTTGGATTAAAACCTTCTAATAAAAAGGTAAGCATTATATGCCATTTTATGGCTTGTATGAATTGCAATATGTTTATTAGTAGACTTGTGTAATTTTCATTTTTGAGTGTGCCCGAGTACTAGTCAAAACTATTGTTGTTTTTTACGTTTAGTCTCTTATTTTTTTTTTTTTGCGTATTTCGTCTTCAAACTATATGTTTTTTTATGTTAGTCCATAAAATATAGTAGCTTTTTCATGTTTAGTCCTCGAAATTGTAGCTATTTTCACATTTAGTCCTCAATTTGAAGTTGTTAATTTTTCATATCTAGTTCCCTTCAATTGCTCTATTTTTAAATGCTTGGACGAAAATTGTAGAAATTATAAAGTATGCAGATCAAATACGTGAAAAAAATAGTAAAAGAACCACACGAGAAAAATAGTTGTAGTTTAGGGACTAAGGTCATTATCCCTTACATTTAAAAGAGACCGTATCAGACCGAGAAAGATAGATGATGGTTTACACCAGGACTTTATTTATCGTAAGTTCTAATTGGGAGATTTAGATTAGGTGATCCAAAAATATACATAAGTTGACGGTTATAAAAGCTGTGTTCTAACAGGGACATTTAGACTTCTATTGTGTTTTAATTGGGATATTTAGACTTCCACGCAATACCTGTTTGATAGATTGCTATATCCTTTAATTAGAAGGAGTAGGGTAAATTCCATATTACAACGTACGGTTATATACAGGACCGGTTTTAAGAGTTTGGAGGCCCTGTGAGAGAAAAAAATAGGAGTCCTTTTTCGCATATAAAAATACTAATTTTTTTTATCAACACCAATATATAAAACACAATTTATATCAAAATTCATCATTAATTAAAATAACAACTTACTCTTTTTAATTCTTTGGGCTAATTTGTGAAGAGAGAAAAAAAAATAACAAAAATACATATATACAAAAAAAAATTCGTGGGCTCTCCGAATGTTAATGGAAATTATTGTATTATAATATCATAATTGTATCAGACAACTTTAAAACTTAAACCCTTAGATCTTCTTATTTAAAGGATGGAAAAAGAATTCACCAGTTCGGATTTTTTTTCTCCCCGTAATCGTGGATTTATGCACCAAATTTTCTTGTCCACGCTTCTTGAATAAAGTGGGGGTGATTTAGTTAAAAATTTATGCATGTTGGACTTTTATTGACCTCTGTAGAACCTCGAATCTTGCCTGCTCCGTGCATAATTGATATAAACACATATAAATATATACATAGGTGATAACATTTTTAGTTTTCATGACATGTTTATAAATGAGAAGAAAAGTCATGGGATGGAAGTCTTTTTTTTTTTTCTTTCTCATTTTCCTTATCAGCATGTGATGAAAAATATATACGCATTATTATAAAAGTATTTAATGGACGTGGTGGTCAAAGAGGAGAAGTTGGCTCAATTCTTAAATATCGAGTCAGCTAACTTCGCTAAGGGTGAAAGTTCTATTTTCACCTCTCCCCTAGCATGCATATATTAATATAATTCTTAAAAGTACCACTCAAAAAAATAAAATAAAATACACGGCTTGAACATATATAATTAAAGAAAATAATACTCGTAGTTAAATTATTCCTTAAATTATTATTACCGAATTAGTTGATTCAAATCAGAATTACATGGAAGAACACTTTTTTATCCATTTATCTAGCTTAGCCTGTAGATTGCTCTTTCAATCGGATGATCTAGGTTAATTAACTTTATTAATTAATTCAAAGAGCCGGTGGAGACGGATACTTGGATCCCAGCTGAAGATCCAGATCTGGACCAACAAGGAGTTTTGTCCATACCTCCATAACTGCGGAGCAATATTATTATTATTATTAGTCTCTGCTGCTTGCCGCTTGCTGCAGACTGATCTGTGAGGAAGACGGTTCTGCTGTATGGAACACAATTATTAGCAGCAGCTGCACCAAATATCCTTTGTTATTGCAGAAAATCTCCAACCGCAATGAATTTGCAATATTATTCACAACATACGAATAACCGACAAGATTGCTTCTTGGGTTACTCGGTTTACATTACTCAGCCGCTGCTGATGACCTTTGATCTAGTTTAGATTCAAGCAAAGTTCATTAGAATCTCAAATGGGAAGGCTTGGCCTGAGGGTGAGCTTAGCTTACCGACTGATTTGAGGCAAAACTAGATCAAAACCAAAGGTCTGTGTTTCTATATCTTTGAACACATAGTGGCCTCTGTAAATATAAATCTGACATTGATTTACTTTCTAACCCTTGTTTGGAGTGTACTCGATCATCGTTCATCGCATAATGAACTTGTTCAATCACTTGAATGTTGTAATGTTAATGGAATTAAAAGTATGATTCAACCATTTGATTGGTATGGAATTCTGAAGCTCAAATCTGATCAGATTTTCATGAATTTTATTTGTACTCCTGTACAAGATATTCTTATCAGCTTCTCTGTTTATTGGCATTTGACATTAAGAAAGAACTCGTGTATATATATGGATTTAGTTTTTTCCCATTATGATGAATGATATTATATAAAGGGCTAAATACAATTCTATTATACGAAGTATATTGTGAGCCTATGAATAAAATTAAGATTCACATTGAATGAACTAAAACAAAAAAATAACGAATAACGAATAAGGAACAAACGTACAACGAACGAATGAAGACCGAAAAGAACGGAATGAAGACCCCCTAGGGTTCGTCCCCTAGGGTGGACCCCCCTTGGGGCGGTCTTTTCTCCCCCGTAATACGTTTCTTTGACAATAAAATTGATTTATTCAATCTTTCTAGACATTATACAATTTTAAAGGTACAATTTAAGAGGTGTTGTCATGAGTCCTGAGACAGAAGACTCATGAAAATAACTTGTATTGAAAATCGGTTGAGGGATTGGATTGGTGGCTAGAAGAATTGGATGATTTACGCACTACCCGGGTAACTCTAGGTATTTCAGGAATTTTCTATCATTAAGGGTATCTCTGAATTTTTTTCTTTTGACATGTGTCTGACACTTAACAAGTGAAAGGACTTTTGGACACTTGAAGAATCTCTTGCCACACGGAAGCTCTCTCCCTCAAAATAAAGAGGAGGTGGGAAGGAATTGAGAACTTGTGATCAACTCTAAATCGAGTGAACAAAAGTGTTGGCGTCGCCTATTTTGAATTCACTCAAAACACTTGTCACGGCTCTCGGACACCAGCAATTATACTGTGATTCTGAGAGATCTGCCATGTGTTATCCTGGTAGTTGCTCACTGGTTCTTCTCCTATCTTCAATCCTTCGACTGATTCCATACTCTTTGCGGATTTCTAGCATTCACCATTACTACGAACCCTTACCCTAACAAGGTACGTAATTTGTATGCCTACATTATTTTGGCAACTCTGCCGGGGAGGTGAGAATTTGTGAAGGGTATGCCCACGACTTGGACTGGGAGAGCCACGAGAAGAGATTCACCGATTACGAGCAGCACTTCACTGCAAATAGCTGATCAACAACTCACTAGTTCCATGGCAGTAAACACGGGAGTACAAAGTGAGGAAGCAATAAAAGAGCAAAATACCATGGAGGCCATGCAGCGGGAGATGATGAAAGCATTGGAAAAGACTCGTGAAGGGCAAAAAGTGATAATGTCCACGATGCTGAAGATGCAGAAACAACAGGAGGAGATGATGAGTTTTTGCCAAAAGGTTATGCAAATCCCAACCTGTAGAGCCATGTTTCCAGAAAGTTCGCAGGGAGTACAAGCAGGAGTGGGAAACAACAACGAGGACACAAAACGCACCTCCAATAACAAAAACTCAACAAATTTCAACTATCACTTTAGAGCCCCATAATACTTTAGAGCCCTAGAATAGTGGTGACATGCCACTATCCCAAACAAAAATAAATTTGACTCGGCCAGCAATAATTCCAACCACCATTTCACCATTTTCAAGTTAGTATGAAACCAAAAACGACAAGATGGAGGTGATCAACCAACTTCGTAAACAAAAAATCAGGCCTGCAGAATTAGAGTTCACCCTTCCTTACCTGGCACATGTTCGTAGACAACCTTATTCGACAGGTTATATTGAATACCCCCCACAATTCCTAAAATACAATAGGGAAAAAGGGAAAGCAAGGGAGCATATAACCCGATTTGTGGAATCAATGTCCCCATGGTTGGGTCACGACAAAGTTAGTAATCATAACATCCTATTGAGGAAGTTCAACAAAACGTTGACAGATGGCGCCTTCAATTGGTACTACAATATGGAAAAGGGGTCGGTTCAGGATTAAGATGACATGAAGTTACAATTTTTTAAGAAGTTTTTCAATGTGCAGAAACAGGTGACCATTGTGACGCCCCCAAATCACTATACTTACTATAGATGACTTGGTGCTCACTATAAATGTTAAATCATTAGGTTTATGGATGATTTTCTTTATTTATAAACAAAGTTCTCATCTTAATTCCCAAATATCTTTTTATGTCAAGTCCTTGTAATTGATACAAGAGACTTAATACTCAATCATGACATTTTATTCTTAAGATTTAGATATTCTATAACTTTACATGTTCCAATATCCACGACATTAAATCATTAGGACGGCTCTTGGGAATAGAGAATCTCACGGTGAATATTTGTATCTTCACCCGTGATAAATGTTTGCATCTTTATCCGTGACAAATGGTTGTATTTTTGTCCGATGCAAAATTCTCTTTCCGTACAAAATATTACCCAACTAGTTAAAACCCTCACTCGAAACATATTTGGTTATAGTGATATCTCTTCATATTAATAATCCTACTTATCTGACATTCATAATAGTAATAAAGAGTTATACCTGGGTCCAAGGAACCTTAACGATGGATTTGACCAATCAACATTGCTTAGTCCTGTCTCGGATGTACAACACTCACAAGTTATTTACCGATCCTCATCCAGATAAATAGATCATTATCAATACTTTGTTAAGTTTTAACAATTCTAAGTTTAATCAAAGTAAATACGTAATAAGAACATGTGATGAAACTTGATATATATTAATATAGAGTTGGTTACACGGTTTGTTTGTTCATATTACATAAGTCATCAAGACTTTAAAACAAAAAGACAAGCAATATAATAAAGCATGTAAACTAATCTATGCATTTCTTCTTTCCTTTCTTCTTCTTAGAACTGGAGCTCTCGAGTTTGTCTGCAGTTTGGGTTTATTTGCAAGGGTGAACATACAAAAGCTCAGCAAGTCTAACACATATCATATAAGTGAACTCACACTGATATGGATTTTAAGGATTCATGGTACAACAATTAATATTACAAATGTTTAACATATTAAGACTGAGTGGTGGTTAGACCTAGAACTGTTCTTTGTCTTTCGACTTAGAACCATTTACAATGGCTATAGAAAGGGGATCAACCTAACGACATCCTATCTTATGCATAACATACACTATACTGGACTAATCATGAACAGTGGTACATATTCGTTCATCTCAGTTTACTTCACATGTCAGGATCGCCTCAAGACAACTTGGTTCGATAAAATAAAGCATGCTTTGAAATATATCACGAATAAGCATTTCATTTTGCAAGTTATGCCGAAACAAGAATCAATAACTTTCATATCAAAGATTTATAACTTGTTGTCTGCACAAAATGTATAAATCATATAGAAAATAAGTAAACAAAGGTTAAGGATAGAAAACTTGTCTTGAAACAATTTAGAATTTTTCCGGTAAATCGTTAGATGCCTATATAATTATTTACGCGTACTAGAATGTTAGTTTATCGAATTTTACTTCTTAATAAATGTTTTTATAACTTGTTTATACTATTTTCATAGGTGGTTTTAGTTGGAAACTTCTCAAACTCAAAAACTCATTTTTAAGTGGCTTTATAAAAAGTGGACAGCAACATTGGCTGTCAGACCCCGGCTCAGTTAAACGGCCATAACTTTTTCGTTTTAAAACATTTTTGAGTCGTTCAAAATTTCATGCGTTCGTAATTTCCGTCTCTACAATTCATGTTTAGAAAAAAGTTCAAAATTCCTTACTGACTTACACAATTTTTGACAGTAATGGGACTGCCAGAAACTGTTTCAATATATCTTTGACTGAATTGATAAAACATGATACCTTAAGCTTTAATTTGCTAAGATAACATGTTCTAATAATTAATAACACTTTATAACATTAAATAAGAAAATCATAAACCTTCTTATATAGAGATTTATGACTTTTGCTAAAAAACACACGAAGAACGAAAAAATCGTACATGGTAACAACTTATGTTCTTGAGCTTTTGGATTTCATATTTGAAATAATTTGAGCATTATAACTGATTGTATAAGTGATTATAACATTTATATATGAAATAATTTGGTCATTATAATGGCTTGTTTACTTGATTTTAACCGTTTATAACTATTGCTCAAGAACACATGAAGAACACGGAGAATGAAAAATCGTACATGGCTATGACTTGCATTCATTGAGCTTTAGTTATATATTATGAAATGAAATTGACATAACAACGACTTGCTCAAGCCATAAGGAACACGGAGAACGAAAAATCGTACATGGCTACGACTTATGTTCTTGAGCTTGTCAATAAAAGAAAATTGAATATTATAACTACTATAAAATGAAGAAAATCTTAAGAACACGTGAAGAACACGGAAAACGACAATCGTACATGGCTACGACTCGTGTTCTTAAGTTTTATCAACTATAAATTGAAAGAAAAATTAAACATAACAACGACTAAGGATTGTACCTTCTGTGATTGCAAGCTTTAACTATTTCTTTGCAATTTCCAATACTTGAAATATAACTATGAATAATAGATATAGAGAGTGATTTTGCTCTTGATTTTGCTTTGAAAATGGATGAAATAACAAGTGAACTATGCTTGCTATTTATAGGAAAACCAAAGCAAGGGTATTTTAGTCTTTGTTACAAAACTTCCAAGCTAAGTAAAGGCAAGTGAATCACCCATTCCCTCCTTTGTTTGGCCGGCAATCTTGATGGTTTAATGCCATTAATTGCTTGAAATGATCATGTTTTTGTGACATCACAATACCATACTAGTTGGCTTTTAATTGGTACACAACTTAGCCTACCAAAGGAATAATTCTAGGTCTTGTTTGGTTGGTTTAAATAACCCATTATTTGAGGGGCATTGATGGTCTTTTACCAAGCTTAGTTCAAGGGTAGTTTAGTCCTTTATATGCTAGTATTTGACTGGTTGATTAATGACTAATCAAACTTACTTAGTTTAGCCTTAATCTTAATTAAGTATACTAATTTGTATAGTTGACTTTTACTATTCATAATTGACTTTTCGTATTTATACCGTATAATTTTTGTATTATTATCGTATTATTTTCGTATAATTTTTGTATTTATACGCATATTTATGAATAGTACTTTCTAGGGTTTAGGGTTTAAGCCTTAGGGTTCAACCCTTAGGGTTTCTAAAATTAGGGTTTAGGTTTTCTCCAAACCATAGTTTTAGGTTTTTAAAAATTTTATTTTTATTTTTCTAATAATTGTTTAAGTTGGATTCTTGAAATGAAACACAAAAATAAACACATGTGAAAATTCCATAACACATATTAGATGTAATACAATATTTATTTATGCATATAAATTCGGATTACAACTATCTCGGAAGCTCAGAATATTACATTCACCCATCCTTAAAAGAATTTCGTCCCCGAAATTAACTTATACAATTAAGAAAACAAATGTGGATATTCTATCTTCATTTTATCCTCTAATTCCCACGTTGCTTCTTCCATGGATTGATTTCTCCATATGATATTAACTGAAGGTATGACCTTGTTCCGCAAGACTTGTTCCTCCCTATCAACGATTTGAATAGGAATCTCTTCATAGCTGAGATCCTTCTCAATATGGATTGGTTCGTAATTAATAACTTGTTTGTAGTCGGGTTTATAAGGACGCAATACTGAAACATGAAATACATTATGTATATGTTTCAGTTCTGGAGGTAAGGCTACTTCATAAACCACCTCACCTATTTTTCGTAATATCTCGAATGGTCTTATAAACCTTGGACTCAATTTTCCTTTATTTCCAAAACGAATCTTTCCATTCCAGGGAGATACCTTCAGGAAAACATGACTACCGACTTCAAAGTCTCTATTTTGTCGATGTAAATCAGCATATCTCTTATGTCTTTCTTGAGTAGCTCGTAACCTCAGTTGAATTGTTCGAACTACCTCTGCTGTTTGTTGAACCAATTTTGGCCCAAGCATATTTCGTTCACCGACTTCGTCCCAACACATCGGTGTTCTACACTTCCTTCCATATAGAGCTTCATATGGTGGCATTCCTATATTAGCGTGATAACTATTGTTGTAAGCGAATTCTACCAGAGGTAAATGATCCAACTTCCCTCAAAATCCATCATACAAGCTCTCAACATATCCTCCAAAGTTTGGATAGTCCTTTCATTTTGACTATTTGTTTGTGGATGGTAAGCCGTACTTAATCTCAACTGTGTCCCGATATGTTCTTGAAGACTTTTCCGAAAGTTCGATGTGAACCTTGGATCTCGATTGGACACGATTGAAATAGGAACCCTATGCCTAGATCTAACCTCCTTAATATATAATTTGGCTAATCTATCTAGGGTGAACTTAACTTTAATTGGTAGAAAGTGAGCAGACTTGGTTAGTCGATCCACTATCACCCAAATTGTATCATGACCCTTTTGTGGGTTGGAAGTTCTACTACAAAATCCATTGTAATATGCTCCCATTTTCACTCTGGAATTTCCAACGGTTGTAACAACCCGCTTGGTCTTTGATGCTCTGCTTTAACCCATTGGCATGTCAAACACCTACTAACGAATTCAGCCACCTCCCTTTTCATGTTTGGCCACCAGAAATGTTGACTCATGTCTTTGTACATTTTGGTGCTACCTAGATGGACTGAAAACTTAGTACTATGTGCTTCTAACATAATTTCTTCCTTCAACTCTTGTACCGAAGGTACCCATATCCTTGATTCAAACCTTATGATTCCATTATTGTCCAATTTGAACCTATTGTTCACATTCTTTGTTATCTTATTTTTCATTTCCTCATACTCTCCATCCTTTTCTTGTATTTCCTTGATTTTTCCTAACAAAGTTGAGTGATCCTCCATTACAAATAATTTTCTCATTGAGATGGAAGGAACCCTCACTTCAATGTCGAGTTTAGCAAATTTCTTGAGCAACTCATCCTGAGTTGTTAACACATTTAGTTTTTCTTGATTCTTCTTGCTTAGTGCATCTGCAATTGCGTTGGCTTTCCCTGGATGATATAGGATTTCGCAGTCATAATCCTTTATCAATTCCAGTCACTTTCTTTGCCTCATATTCAACTCTCGTTGTGTGAAAATATATTTTAAACTTTTATGATCGGTATAAATTTCACACTTCTCACCATATAAGTAATGCCTCCATATCTTTAAAGCAAATACTATCGTCGTTAATTCTAGATCGTGAGTAGAATACCTTATCTCATAATCTTTCAATTGCCGCGAAGCATAAGCAATGACCTTCCCACGTTGCATCAACATGCAACCTAAACCTTTATGTGAGACATCACTATAGACTACAAAACCTACACTATTATCAATTAATGATAATACCGCCGCCTTGCTTAGTCTCTTCTTTAGCTCTTGAAAGCTTTCTTCACACTTATCCGTCCATACATACTTCACCGTCTTCCTTGTTAAGTTGGTTAGTGGGGTTGCTATTTTTGAAAAGTCTTTAATAAAACGTCTATAGTACCCCGCTAAACTTAAGAAACTTCTCACTTTGGTTAGGGTCTTTGGTTGTTCCCAGTTCATAACTGCTTCTATTTTTGATGGATCCACCGCTATTCCGTTCTTGTCAATGACGTGACCCAAAAACTGAACATTTTCTAGCCAGAACTCACATTTTGAAAATTGGCATAGAGTTGTTCCTTCCGTAAGGTTTCTAATACACTTCTCAAATGTACAACATGTTCTTCTAGTATTTTCGAGTATATGAGAATATCATCGATGAACACTATAACATACTTGTCTAAACAAGACCTAAAAACCCTATTCATCAAGTCCATGAATGCTGTCGGTGCATTCGTTAATCCAATGGACATCGCTAAAAACTCGTAATGTCCATAACATGTTTGAAACGCTGTCTTCAGCACATCTTCCTTTCTAACTTTTAGTTGATGGTAACCCGACCATAGATCAACCTTAGAGAAATGTTCAGCTCCCTTTAATTAATCAAACAAGTCGTCTATCCTAGGTAATGGATACTTGTTCTTTATGGTCAACTTATCCAGTTCACGATAGTCGACACATAATCTTAAAGTTCCATCCTTCTTTTTGACAAATAACACAGGTGCTCCCCATGGAAAAACACTAGGTTGAATGTAATTCTTTTCCAATAATTCTTGTAGTTGAACCATCAACTCTTTCATCTCCACAGGTGCTATCCTGTATGGATCCTTTGAAACTGGTGCAGTTCCCGATGCTAAGTCGATGACAAACTCGATCTCTCTATCAAGTGGGAGACCGAGTAAGTCATTGGAAAATACATCCGTGAATTTTCTTACAACTGGTATTTGATCTATATCTAACTCTTTTCGTTGAGTATCTACGATATAGGCCAAATAGCCTTGATACCCCTTCTTAAGTAATCCATTTGCTTACATTGCTGACAAACAATGAGATTTTCTTGGCAATTGATTCCTATTAAAAACGACCTTTGACTTTGACGTTGTCAGCAGGTTGACGCACTTCTTTTGGCAATCAATCACCGCTTTGTGATTAGTTAACCAATCCATACCTATAATTACATCGAATTCCCCTAATTGAATGGGAATAAGATCCATCTTTAAATCGTGACCCTTAATCGTTGTGCAACATTTCTTAAAGATGTGATTAATAGGTATTATCTCCCTATTAGCAATTTCTATATTCAAGGGAAAGTCTAAATTCTCACTAAGTATGTTAATTTTTTTAGCGAATTCATGTGAAACAAATGAGCAAGAAGCACCCGAATCAAATAGCACATAAGTATTTATGGAGTTGATCAGAATGATACATGACACTACATCTTGAGATGCCACCGCATCTCTCACTAACATGTTGAAAGTCCTTGCCGTTGGACGGCCCCGGCCTCTCGGTGTAGTTGTCGGGGCGACGTTACTCGCCTTGCTCCCTCCCACTTCTCCTCCTTTCTTAGGGCACATCTTGGCTTGATGTCCCGTTGCTCCACAGTTAAAGCAGGTGTCCTTCTTTGGGTTTGGGCAGGTGGTGGCTAAGCGTCCCTCTTGTTTACAATTGTAACAAATATTTTCCCCCTTAAGACATACTCCTATGTGGTCCTTGCCACATGTCTTACAGGGTTCTATTTTCTTTTTGTCATCTTCCTCTTTTTATGTATTTCCCCCACCATTAAATTTTCTTTTGTTATTTCCCCCACCATTATTTCCTTTACTGGACCCCCCCTCATGATTCTTTTTATTTTTTTTCCTTTTTATATTTATTAAAGGCATCTGTGCCGCCTTCGGCAATGATGGCTTTCTCTAGAAGCTGAGAGAAATTCTCAAGCTGTAATACGACAACTTTGCCATAAATTCAGGGTTTTAACCCTTCTTCGAACCTCATCGCTTTACGTTCCTCCATTGCCACTTGATGAGGAGCGAAATGTGCGAGTTCATTAAACTTGGTGGCATATTGGGGCACTATCATGTCCCCTTGTGTTAAATTTAGAAACCGAACTTCCATCCGATTTTGCATGCTTCTTGGGAAAAAGTGCTCGAAAAATAATTTCTTAAACTTTTCCCAAGTGATTACACCTTCTCCCGCCCTTGATTTGTTGGATTCCCACCAAAAGTTCGCTTCGCCTTTTAACTGATAGGCAGCAAATTTTGTCTTTGGTTTTCCCCAACCTCGACTATATCAAAAGCCTTTTCAATTTCGATAACCCAATTTTGGGCATCGATTGGTTCAGTGGTTCCCTGGAATTTGGGAGGTCCTACGTTCTTAAAGTCTTTAAACGTAGTTGTGTGTGTTCAGGGTGGATTTGTTTGATTTACTATGACACTCATTAACATATTAACAAATTGTTGCATAGGATTTTTGGCGGTCTGATTATCACTAGGTGTTTGCTCAACACTCTTACTACTACTATTACTAGCATGTGCTGTCACTCTTGCTCTTGTGTTTGGTGGTGCCATTTCTTTAAAATAAAAGAAAGACAAGTATAAATATGCAAGCATAAAGAAAATTTTACACATCATATTTCATAACAAAAATTTATATTTATAAACTTCCACACATTACACATTATTATTAACCGAGTGAATAATTTCACTTTACTATTATTAACATCCTTTATAAAAATGGGAATGCTAATATTACACACATAAAGCATAATTTAAAGATTACAAGTTTTTTTTTTTAAATTGACTTTCTTAAAAGCTCTATTTAACATGCTCAAAACTACAGATCGATTGATCTCATAGCCCAATTCATTCCTTGATGTAGGGAAATCTTCTAGCTCCTTGTGAAGTTCCCAATAGGAATAACGACGTTCATTCCTTTCATGGGCAAGTGCTTCCTGCAGCTGGAGCTTTTTGGCTTCTTTGATGGCTAACTGAAGCTCTTGTGCATGGTTTCTCTCAACTTCCTCCAACCACAACATTTCAAGAGTTTCAATTCTTTCTGTAGCTGCGTCCAACAATGCCATTTGCTCCGTTTCTTCTTCATTCATTTCTTCGATGATTTCATCCAACTCAGATTCTGGATCACCATCCTAGGCGTCTAAAATATCCATGTCATGTTGAATTTCATCAAAATCATCATCATCATCAGACATGTCCATAAAGTTGATCACGGGATGATCACCCGCATGACATATTACTGGATCTTTAATTGGATCCTCCTCAGGATCACTTTCGAGGACTACAGGATGTGCGTTAGCTTGCATTATCTCTTCCCAACTTGGAATAACAGTCATCCTACACAAGAATTTAGTTTTAATTAGTATATTTCTTTCAAATAACATTTCATTTTTAAAATTTACGTATTGTCTTATAACATTTTATGTTTAAGATTTATTTGTCATTTAATTATCTATAGACTTCTCATAAGTCCATTTAGTCCTACTTCCATTAGATTATATCCTAAGATACTCGTTACCTTAGAGCTATAATCTACAGCTTTGATACCAACTTGTGACACCCCCAAATCACCATACTTACTATAAATGACTTGGTGTTCACTATAAATGCTAAATCATTAGGTTTGTGGATGATTTCCTTTATTTATAATCAAAGTTCTCATCTTTGGGAAGTAAGATGAGAACTTTGTTTATGAATAAAGGAAATCATCCATAAACCTAACGATTTAACATTTATAGTGAGCACCAAGTCATCTATAGTAAGTATAGTAATTTGGGGGTGTCACAGCCATAGTGGAGTTGATGAGAATCACACAGAAATCAAGCGATGGGTTGTCAGACTATGTAGATAGATTCAAGACTCAAGCACAAAAGTGTGTAGAACCCATTGATGAAAAGAACCTCGTCAGCATATGTGACACCCCCAAATCCGGGTTCCTTGAGCCACGGGTTCAGTGCTCACGATACTATTCTACCTTTCATTCACACTTATTCATTTAAGAATACAATAACTTAATTTATAATATTACATAACTATCCTAGGTTTACAGACCTTTATACATTACCAAAAATATTAACTTTACACTAAATATTACAAAATTTTACATTTACAAAAGTTCTATATCCAACAACTACTGCTTGCTTGCTTTTCCCTTTCCTTTATCAGTTCCTGACCCTTATACCTGTTCGGACTTAGCTGAAATATCACGTTAAAGCAATAATGAGCATAAACTAGCTCAGCAAGTGTATAAATAAGAAATGACATGATATCTCAGAAATAATGAAAGAAAACTTGTTACAATAAAGTTGAACCGTTAAATAATTCTGTGAAGAACTTAAAAACATAACATAAACTTTTACACAATTGATTTGAAACATTAACTTTTCTGGTTGTACGGTCACAAGATCTAGAACTCGTTAAGAATAATATCAATTGTTAAGACCGATACTGCACAATTCAGTCATAAGATTGCATTTCATTTTAGATGTGTACTCTAGGTGATCAGCCTATCGTACCTTATATTATGCACAATATAAATATCTAACGACGCAACCACGCCATGAGACTTAATATCCCTCTTTACCTTTATCCCATTTTTAACAGGGTTGTTTTGTTACAAAATTTTCATAAATTTTGTACCACAACAATATGGATTGGAAGACCTAACAGTGAATATTTGAATTCAAAATGAACCATCATATATGTCTAGCCGGATCAAAATTAACATCGACCTTTCTCAAATCATTTCAACAATGAATAAACTTCAAAATGACTTATAAGCATACATAGCATATATAACTGTCCAATGAACTACAAAAGAGAGTTCGAATAAAACATTTGCCTTTGTCCTCGTTTTACTTTTACCGTTAATATCTTATCTCATGTATGACCTACATAACCACGACGTTGGTCCATGCATAAGTTACACACATTTACATGCTTTACCTTGACATACAAGTTACCATTTACCTTTAGACGTATTCTAACATATAACACGTTGTTCATTCATACTTTAATACTTACCACATTGACCATTTTTATCAATTGTCTTTATCATATAAGATTAAAATACTTCATTTCGAATCAAAAATATTTTTTTTCTGGGTACAGGGCACTGTGCCCCAACGCCGTCTGACGTCTCTCCCAACGGATTCCTCTCAGTTACACTGTGTCCCGACGCAGTGTTTAGTTCAAAACATCCCGCCCCGACGTAGTGCTGAAAAATCAGTTTTTTAAGAAATTTTTTCATTTCAGTTCTCATGTTATTTTTGGCCATTTTTTTATAAAACTTGATTCCAACACATGATTTAACATACATAACATATATATGACTTGTCTAGATTTTCAAAAACCAATTATGTTTTCAAATGATGTTATTTTTCCAAAAACTCTATTTTAGGTGCCGACGAACGTTTTTAAACGTCTAAAATTCACTTTTATCGCCATAAACACTAAATAACCACCAAATCGACATGAACATGTTTATTTACATAAAACTTAGTCATTTGACTTCTTTTTACCATTAATTACGCAAAATGGCCAAAAATTATCATTTTTGTAGAATTTTGTCAATTTAACAAAAATTTTCCCTAAAACTCATACTTCAGTTCTTGAATTCCATACAACACATACTCTATCACAAACTTATTTACTAACTTTGTATGTTCATATAACATCTATAAACACCTTCTAACACCTACTACGAACTTTTAATTGGTTTACATGATTAAAATTGCTTCATGTTATATTTTCATATACAAGTCATGCTTTTCATTTAAAAAACTATTATGCTATCTAGCAAGTAATCACATATGTTTCTAACATGTTTATTACATTAATCTAGGGTTTTACCAAAACTATCAACACTTAGCACATAATTTTCCTTAAACCATGTTTTCCAGCCATTAATACATGCATGTATACACCACTACCTTTATAATACTACCCTAATACTTAGGGTTTTCTCGTGAATCACTCACATAACACATAAACTCACATAACTTACTTTTAACCATAAATACATGCATGACTACACATATTCTCAAATTTAAACACAGATGAAGAGTTTCAAAGCATGATACGTCTGTGATTAAAAAAAATAATCTTTTGGGTCAAATGTTCAAACATGCCACCTCAGCCACCCTTTAATCCTTATTCCATGTGCTAGATTTCTAGTAGTCTCTAGCACCTTCAAACTCCAATGGCTCCACTTCTCGTTTTACGTTTTTATTTCTTTGACCAGTCTTTGACTTTTTAACCCGAAAAGTCAAATTTTCATGTTTATAGTCATTTCCTACTAATTTTGATGCCTCTTACGTCATGGCGACGTCTGTTTCTTTAAATTCATCTTTGAACTCCATGTTTGACTTTTTAGCTGTAAAGGTCAACTGTTTACTTTGACAAAAAAGTTAACCCCGACACGAAATCGTGTTTACAGTCCTTACCTACTAATTTTGAAGTTCCGGACGCAACAATGCAGTCTGTTTCTTAAAATTTCTTGCTGAACTCCAATTTAAGTTTCAAACAGAATAACTTCTTCATTTTCATTACGTGTCCATACGTTACCTTTCGTTCCTTTACTTCCTTATTGAATTTCTTACATTTTTTCATTGACATTTACATTAAAACTTCAGTCGTCATTACTCATTTGTCATTTATAATTCTTATTCCATTATTTAAAAAATCTAAAATATTACAGAAGAGTAACAAAGTTAATGTGTGTGTGTGTGTGTGTGCATATATATATATATATATATATATATATATATATATATATATATATATATACGTGTGTGTGATTTTGATGTATAATGTAAGAGTTTAATGTTAAGGTTACGATTCAGGTATGAAAAATGTTATGTAAAGTATGTAATAATACTAGTTGAACCAATGATATTATTGGTAGATGTACGGAAGATGTTATATCGCGAGGCACCAAATTTGTTGTTGAGAGTACATGAGTTTGTGGGATTTACAAGGTGGTATCAGAGTTGTAGGTTATAAATCTTAGATGGGAGTACCTTAGGATATAACCTTAGAGGAATTGATGGAAATAGTAAGAAATAAACTCATATGGAGTTTTAAGTGATAAAAGATGAATTGAGAAAATTCATATTTAAGTGATGAGAAAGTTAGCGATATTTGTAAGGTTGTGAGGCCTTATAGTAGAACCTTAAAAAAATTCGAAAGAAGATCTACAAGAAAATTCAAAGGAAGATTTGGAGGAGAATCTTGAAGAGATGGAAGAGGAATAAAATGAGTAGTATGGAGAAGATCTTGAAGAAAACTATGTATAAGAGTCTATAAAGGCGGACTCTTTATTATGTAGTTATAAAAGGAGATGTAAGTCCCTTAAAGACACACCATACAAAATTTTGACAAAGGTATTCTCTAAATCCCATTGTAGAGAGAGTTACAAAGTTTTGGTGTGGAGTTGCAAGGAATACTTCTTTTTATCTACGAATATCTTTATCAAATATAATGAGGACCTTGTGTAAGTAAAATATGTACACTACTTTTATATTAGTATTCTAACTTTTCATATGGGTTGTACTGCATGTAACGAGAATTGGATATGACCTAGAAAAACAAGGGCATTTTGATTGAAATCACTATAACGATTGTAGGGGTAGGGCCCTATGAATCATTGGGCACCAAATACAAAACCTCCGTTAAGTAACCTATTTAAAAGCTAAATATATTTCTCATTAGTCAATAATATTTAGCCCAATAATTAAGTGGAAATTAAAAGGGTAATCATACAATATACTTTTTTTTTTCTTTCCTTTTTTTCTTGTGGGTAATCTGTGAATTAATGGGCTTGATTTCATTGCATTTCATTTCATAAGTATAAAATCACAAAAACCCAAATAGTATTTTATTAGCATAAAAGCACACTATTTGATCTCACTGCCTCATTTTTCACCGGAACTGACATTCAGTTTCTCAAATCTCCTCAGATAACCGAGGAGTTAATCTCTTTGATTATCAGGTAGATTTCTAAATTCAACTTATGATCATAAACCCTAATATCAACACGTCATTTGTTGATCTCATATGATGTAAATCAAATATGCACCTTTTTCTTTTTTTAAGGTTAATTCAATTAATTTCTATTCCATTTTAGATAATCTTGTATAATTATTTATTGATTCGATCACCAATTTTAGAGATGGTGGAATTACTAAAAGAAAGTTTATACATCTAAACAAATTATATTTATTCCACATTTTAAAATTTTTTTATTGGATTCTCTCGCATTCGATTTAAATATTTACTGAATTCTCTTGCATCCGATTTAAATATCATTTGAAAATTTATATAGCTAAACAAATGTATTATAATGCATGAGCTGTTTATTGGCATTAAAGACTTGGAAACTTTCAATTCAAAGTTTGTGAATTTCTTATGGAAAAAAACAAAATTTGTGTAGTATATTACCTTTCTTGTAGTATATTACCTTTATGGTAAAATTTGTGTAGTATATTACCTTTCTTGTATCCAAAAGTATCTCCTTTACATGGGAAATGAGAGTATTCATATGTCGACAGAGCATCTAATTTTTTAAACTTTTTTTGCTTACTTTTATACAAAAGTAGAAAGAATAAATTGTTTTTACATTGCATGCAGCAAGAATTGGATTTAACCCAAAAAAACAAGGACGTTTTGATTGATTGGGCTAGAGGCCTAGGAATCATTGGGCTACAAATACAAAACCTCCTTTAAGTAACCCATTTAGGAGATAAATAGATTTTTCATTGGTTAATCATATTTAGCCCAATAATTAACTGGATATTAAATAGGTAGTCCTAAAAATCCATAATATATTTGGGTTTCTTTCTTTCTATTTTTTAGTGGGTAATCCACGAATAAATGGGCTAGATTTCGTTACATTTCATCCATCTATATAAAAGCACAAAACCCTAATAGCATTTCATTAGTATAAAAGCACATCATTTGATCTTACTGCCTCATTCCTCATGGCGACTAACATTCAGTCTATCAAATCTCCTCATATGCCGAAGATCTAATTTCTTTCATTATTAGGTAAATTTCTAAATTCTACTTATGATCAAAAATCACAAATGCTTCTATGCATCTATGTTCAAGTAGATTCATCTTCATTTTAGATAATCTTCTACTGTTTGCAAGTATAGCTATTTATCGATTCAATCAACTACTTTTATCCAAATTTAGAGATGGTTGGATTACTGCAAGAATTTTTATATGTCTAAACCAAAGATTGCATTAATCCCTTCTCCTAAATGTTATTATTATTTTTTAAGTACTCTGTTAGCATCACTTTAATCTCAATAGGTGATAATTAAATTTTGAATCAATAGGTGATAATTAAATTTTGAAGTAATCTAGCATATTTTTTGCTTAATTTTTATACTTTCCCTTTAATCTATCATGATATGTTTATCGTGGCCCTATCCACATCTTATGGGTTGCTATATTTGTATTTCCTAGGGTTTTGATGAATTTTAATTCTACCATTAAAAAAGAAAAGAAAAGAAAAATCAAAACTCAGTAGCTGATAACTTTTTTTTTTTTTTTTTTTTTTTCCAGTTTGAACTTAGCTTCAAGTCTTGTTTAGCTTTGGCAACTCTTAAAGAGATCTCTTATAAGTTTATTAATACATTCTTATTTTGATAATAAGTTGAAAATCTGAAAGCTCTCTTTTCTCTCTTGCCCCTTATTACAGGCGAAAGATGTTGTGTTGTTGGTTGTGGAATGGGGCAGAATTGAAAAGCTACAAAGGGGGAGAAACGAATCGAGTCTTCACTTATTAAAACTTTGCTGGTAGGCTTTTAACTCCATAATTTTAAGATGGAATGTTTATACGTGGGATGCAGTATTATGTATATTCTAGTACTTTACAAATTGCAAAATTTCCTCTCCTAAACACTTATGGAATGTTTTATGCTATCAAATCTATGTGAGGGAAAAAGTATTTACATTCATCACTTTTCATAAAGAATGATCGCTTTGCTTGCTTGTTCTAAAACATTATCATTATACGTGTTTAGTGATTGATTATTCCTGACATCTAATCAAATGTTTTTGCTATTAAAGATAAATCAAATGATGAACCAAGTGCTTGCTAGGAAAAATAGGAGCAATACACCCTATGCGTTGGAGGAGTCACCAAAACTCACCCTTTCTCTAGCTCACACTGAGAATTTCAGAAGTTTTTTGGCATTAAAGACTTGGAAACTCTCAATTCAAAGTTTTTGAATTTTTTATGCAAAAACAATATTTTTGTTGTGTACTTGTACTATGACACCGTCTGACAGAGCAATTCCTTTTCTTGTATCTGATAATATCTCCATTACATTGTAATCGAGAGTTTTCATATCTCGACAGAGCAATTGACTAATCCTTTAGGCACATGAACTACCTCAAAAGAGTTATAAATTGGGGAAGTTTGTAAGTTCATATCACTTGATATCCCTTTCGTCAAATTGTGCATTCAGCCAACCCTAGGCATGTTAAAGTTTCTTTACTAAAACTTTTCAAAAATTCATTTTGACTTTTACACTCTTACTCTTATTTATTTGGGTTCAATAATTAATTGTTTTCTTGTTTATGCTTAAATTCCAATCTATCTAATCAAGTGTAAATCATTCTCTAATGCTTTGATTCACTATGTTTCTAAACCAATTTTTAATGTTGATTTATCATGGTTCTAAAAACACTATGTATTGATTTCACGTTGGCTGAGCTACTTGGTCCATCGGAGGCAAGTTGGTGTAGTTGGCCATAATGATGTTTTACGGTAAATATTTATATAGGGTTCCAAACTAATATATATTGATTTTTAAAAGTGCATTTAAAACTTCTAAATTTATGATCAATATGAATTCATTTAAGTTTTCAAAGTTGCAAATATGTTGTGGAGGGTAGAGGTATAAATGCTAAACAAACCTGACCCCTATCTATTGTCGTAGAAGCTGTTTCTAATAAAGGTTATGGTTCTCGAATATCTAATCAATTAATCCCGCAAACTGGGAATGATTATGCGGAACTGAAAGAATAGAATTAGTAATGCTTTTTAATTAATTCATAACACTTACAGTTGCTTACAATAGTTTGTATGTCTCATTCATTTATATTGCAACGAAAGTGGAAACAAAAATAGAGATATTACAATTGGCAAGTCTCCATAAATTATTTTGTACATATTTTTATGTTGTGGCTGTATTTAATGACTTTGTAAGACTAATCTTGTTTATTATTATTGATATATTATTAATTTATATATTTTCTTTTTATTCTTCGAATCTTCTGTTTTTTTTTTCCTTTTAATAATCTAGTGTATTGTGGTGATAATAAACCCTTATTCCCGTCATTGATCCCTAGAAGATTAAGTTATTTAATTATTATAGAGAGACTTCTCAAACTTGAAAGTTTCATGAGTATTTGTAGAAATATGCACAAATATTCTTGTATGCTTGCCTAGAGCAAAATAGGAGGTTGAGTGAAAATATAGGCATGCTTTTGAACATGGATTGACTTAACTTCTCATTCTCATTGATTCTTATGACTGATCTAGATTTGTTCTGTTGTAGTTGAATTCATAATTTCTTTTTATTTACTTAATATACAAAATTAGTTTACTTAGTCCTTTGTGCTTTTGGTGGTTTTTGTTTACTTTGTGTTCACACTAAGCTATAGGTAAATTTTAGGTTGATTACCAAATGTTTAGTGTATTTTCCTAGACATGTAGTGATTGATGAAATATTTGTAAATTTGAATCTAGACATACTATTGGTTTAATATGTAAATCAATAAAAAAAAGTAGAGAAATTAATATTGGTAGCTTAACTCAAATAAATGATTTATCTTTCGGATATGTAATGAATGGAACTTAAATACATGAAGATCTTGCTCCACTAGATGTATTGCAAATATTTTTAAATGTTTTGTGCCAAGAAAATAAATGATCTAATCTCTTTCTTGTGTACTTTATATATTTTTATTCCACATGCAGTTGAGCATGTTAAACTCTTTACACGAAATGATGATATCCAAGAAGTTGAAAATGAGGTCGTTGTTTATGGCATTTCAAATGAAGATCCATTGGTTTCAGGTAATAAGTAAATATATTATATTTTTCTTGTAACTCTTTGAATTATAATTTTCTTTGTATGGGCTTGCTATAATTTTCGGATCTGACCCTGCTTGTTATATATTTGATTGACAAGTCCTACATGCATGATAAAAATAAACTTAGAACTTATAAGTTTAGTTTCTTTTCTTCCCTACAAATCATCATAATTCAAATGGAGTTATGCGAGAAAGTAAATATATTTCTTAATTCAGGATAACTTTGTTTTAGTTTATTTCTAATTACGTGAGAAAAACTTTTGTTATTCTTAGAACTATAATTTTCTCTACCTAGCCTAATTTTTTTTATGCAGCCAAACAACGTATGGCGAGGGAAAGAAACAAAAAATAGCAAATGTTAGATAGTTGTACATGATAAACATAACATGTCTTGTTTTATGTGTCTTATTTTATATGTTATTTCCCCGTTTAATTATTTCACATGATTTGTGAGTTCAAGTCAGCTGCCTTTTCACTCATATCGGAAAAAAACAGAGTCGTTTGATTGCCCTTAAACTAATAATCTTGAAATTTATATATTTACATAGCTCTTTAAATCACCATGTTATACAAATTTTCATATATATATATATATATATATATATATATATATGGACGATCTATAGCATGTATTAGTTATGGAGAAATATTGGACAAACACCATTCATATAGGGATCAACAGCCGCAGTGGACGTACCAACCACAACAGACATACCGTGGACGTCTTTCTGATATGATTTTTAGGGTTTGGCTTTCTGATTGTCATTTGCTTTTTTTAAACGCCCGTTACTAATAATAGCGGATGTTTTCTTATCCTGACCGTTCCTTCTTAAGTTAATTTTAAATTGCTGGAACAATAGCCATAGCAACCGGTTATATATAGAATTCTTAAAAGTAAAAAAAAAAAAAAAAAAAAAAGTGTAAACATAAAAAAAGAAAATAATAATTTTGTACTTAAATTATTCCTTAAACTTTAATAAAGTATAAATAAATAAATAAATAAAACACTCGGCATTTTACTACACAAGAATTAATTAACTTGTTTATAATTGCCGAAAAAAAATTAACTTGTTCATTTTTCCCTTTGATTGAAAGACTTGTGGAGTGAAGATGAGGATAGGGTTCTAACACAGGCCCATGCAGAAGTAGGAAACAAATGGGCAGAAATTGCCAAACAATTGCCGGGTAGAACTGAAAACTCCATTAAAAATGAATTTTGCTATACGTAATAATATATTTTAATTGTCCTATGGAACCCACAATTTTAGAAATGATCATTGTATGAATCATTGTATGGATCATTACGTATAGCAAAACTGATTAAAAACCAATGGAATGCAACAAAGAGGAGGCAATACTCGATGCGACCAAGTTCTCTTCTCTGAAACTACATAAAGAGCCTCAACTTGGATGTAAAATCAACCAATTACCACAAGAAATCATTTTTCTACATAAAGAGCCTTAACTTGGCCAAGTTCTCTGATTGGCTAAGTTCTCAACTTGGCCAAGTTCGCTTATATTATCTTGCAGTTTAAATATAGATACTTGGAGCGCAAAATATCATTTTTCACGTAATCTATTCTATTTAATAAATCTATTGCGCATTTATGTAGGTGTTGTTGTAAGGTTACCTATAACTCCAGTATCCCTTGACCGATTTGTAGCAAGCAAGTTAAATCTTTCAATCCCTTGATAAAATGGTGGGTCCCATATTTTAATTGTCTTATGGGACTCACAATTTTACAAAGGATCATTGTGTGAATAATTGTATGGATCATTACGTATAACAAAACTGATTAAAAACCAATGGAAACCAACAAAGAGGAGGCAATACTCGAGCCGACCAAGTTCTCTTCTCCGAAACTACATAAAGAGCCTCAACTTGGATGTAAAATCAACCAATTACTGCAAGAAATCATTTTTCTACATAAAGAGCCTTAACTTGGCCAAGTTCGCTTATATTATCTTGCAGTTTAAATATAGAAACGTAGAGCGTAAAATATCATTTTTCATGTAATCTGTTCTATTTAATAAATCTATTGCGCATTTATGTAGGTGTTGTTGTAAGGTTATATATAACTTCAGTATCCCTTGACAGATTTGTAGCAAGCAAGTTAAACCTTTCAATCCCTTGATAACTTACTTGCACAAGGATGGACAACAATGGCTTGCAGCAACAAATTGCAAACATGAGGCAGTCTTTCTTTAATGAGGTTTATTACATCCAACTCCTTTGTTTTAATTTTGTTCAGTTGGAAGAATTTGAAGAATGTGACGATCCCAACTTTGTTGAGAACATTATGCGTGGGTATTTTACAGATAACGCTAAGCTGCTCACAGAAGTGGAGGAGGAACTGTGAGTGACTACAGACATATTTCTAACTTTTCCTTTTCATTTATTTAAGATTTTCAATAGTAATGCTAATTTAAATTATTTTTGGTATTTTACAGAGAGAAGAAGTTCATTGATTTTTCCAAGCTGAATGGGCTGATTATTAAGTTCAAAGGGAGCAGTGGAACGTAAGAAATATGAGACTAGTGATGAAACAAATAAATAGATAAATTATTTTGGTTTTTTTGAAATGCCGCACAAAATGGCAAAGGCCAATTTCTCTTCATTTATTATCATCTTCATAATGTAGTCATACTCTACAAATGTGTACTTTTGATGTTTTTGAGTTTGTTTATTAAATTACTATTCCACTTATATACTATGATGAACAAGGTAAGATTTGCCTTCCTAAATGTGTTTCTTGGAGTTTTATCTAGAGGGCAAAAAATAAAAGAAAGCTAGTGTTATTTTAAGCAAAAAGTTTTATTCTCACTTTTAAAAAAACATGAAAGAAAACAAATATTATTCTAGCCAAAAATTTATCCTCTTCTATTTCCCTTTTCATTATTTATTCTCTCTTAAAAACTCATAGAAACAAAATTAATTAACACTCAGTAAGAATGGAAATGGAACGGGGCCAAGAATTATACATCTCACCCTATCCCCAATCTTATAAATATTTTCCATAGCCATCTCATCCTCAATGGGGATGGAAACTTAATAATCATCCCTATCCCCGCTACCCTCACGGGTAACTAAATCACCACAGGGACTAATAGTTTGTGAATTTTATTTATTTAAAAAGTCTAATTTTAATTATATTTATAAGAGTAATACTAGGGGATTCAAATTTTTGGTCTTATATTTTAATAATAATTTATGACATAGCCATTTTCATAAAATCCACCCAACTAATCATTTAAGATCAGACACTTTTTGAAACCAAAATTTTGAAACTCCTGGGCATCAAATAAAGAGATTGAGTGAATTTTCTTGTATGTGTGTCTTGAGCAAAATAAGGAGAGTGAATATATAGGCATGTTTTTTTTAACATCGATTGACTTCACTTATCCTTTTCACTTATTCTTGTGGCTGATGAAGTTTTATTCTATTGCAATTGAATTCATAACTTTTTTTTTTGTTTTGTTTATTATTGAAAATTAAAATACTCAATCCTTTGTCTCTTTCGTGTTGTTTGTTTACTTTGTGGTAATTACTAAGCTATAAGTAAATTTTAGGACCATTAGCTATATTTAGTGTTATTAGATTAAGACGTACACGACTTTTGACGTCTTTATAAACTTACTGTTTAGTGTATTTTACTGATTATTTGAAGATTTTTTATTTTATTTATAAATTTGAATTTAGACATACAATTGGTTTGATGTGTAAATTAAAAAAAAAGTTGAGACAATAAAAATAATATATGTAGCTTAATTCAAATACATGATTTCTTTTCTAGATAAATAATGAATAGATCTTAAATATGTGAAGATCTTCCTCCACTACAAGTAGCTATACTACAAATGTTTCGAAATGAATGTGTGAAGAAAATAAATTACCCGATCTCTTTCTTGTGTACTCTATTTTTATTTCACATGCAATTGCAGTGCATGTTAAAATATTTATATGAAATGATGATATCCAAGAAGTTGAAAATGAGGTCGATGTTCATGACACTTCAAATGACGAAAAGTTCATATATTGGTTTAAGGTAACAAGTGAATACATTCTATTTTCTTTGTTCATTGGTATGCTTTGATTTAAGTTGGACTCGGAATCCAACCTGGGTTACTACATATTCGAGAAAATTGTAATGCATGATAAATGATGGTAGTATTGAAAAAATAAGGCCAAAAATAGTATTAAAATAAAGAAAAGACAAATAGATTTGAACAATCTAAAAATAAAATTAGAACAGATAAATTTGGATGGATGTAGTAAGTTTGAAAATATATATAGATAAGCTAATAGACCAATAAGAAAGCCACTCGCTTATTGAAACTATATTAATGAAAATAAGTTTCATATTTTCTTGAGAGCCTCTAATTGAAATATATCCAAGTCTATTGCTGTGGAGCATTTCAAACAATTACTGGGCACTTTTGCTTAGGTTGATTTGAATGACCTGCAAATTTTGGCACCTTTTATTGGCAATACTTTATCTGCTCATGATGTTGCCATTCTTGAAAGAGAAGTATCTGATGATGAGATCTATGCTACTCTTAATCAATGAAAAAGAACAAATCCCCTGGGCTAGATGGATTTAATGTGAATTTCTTCTTCCACACTTGGCCTATTGTGGGGAAGGATTTTACTATGGCTGTCAAGTCTTTCTTCCAGCAAGGATGTATTCTTAGAGGAAACAATTCTACTACTATTGCTCAGCAAGGATCTCAAAAATTATTGCAACTAAATGCATCCTATATAGCTAGTATCATTTCCCCTAGTCAAGCAGCTTTTGTGCCTGGCAGACGAATAGGAGATAACATCCTCATTGCTCAAGAGCTGTTTAGGAATTACCATAGGAAGACTGGTCCTGCAAGATTTTCCTTGAAAATAGACTTGAGAAAAGCTTTTGATTATATCTCTTGGGAGTTTCTGACAAAGGTTCTTGCTCTCCTTAAATTTCCTCCTAAATTTATTTTTTGGATTAAGTCTTGTATATCTACAGCCAAATATTCAGTTAAAGTCAATGAGGGCTCAATGTGGCTATTTTAATGGAGCTAAAGGTCTTAGACATGGGGATCCTTTATCTCCATATTTATTTGCCATTGCTATGCAAATTCTGTCTACTATAAGCTCTAAAAAGACTCAGTCTTCTGAATTTAAGCATCACTGGAAAACAAAACATCTGAATTTAACTCATCTTTGTTTTGCTGATGATCTTATTTTATTCTGCCATAGGGATAATAGGTCCGCTTATATTCTTAAGCAATGTCTGGACCAGTTTTCTTCGTTTCTCTGGTCTGCATACTAATGCTACTAAAAGCATGTGCTTCTTGTCAAATGTTACTGAGGCTAATTCTACAACATTCTCTCATCACTAGGTTTTCAGCAAAGTACTTTTTGAGCAAAGTTTTTGGGTGTTCCCCTTATTACAACAAAGCTCAAGCTTGCAGATTGCTATCCTCTCTCGGAGAAAATCAAAAGCAGAATTGGGTCTTGGACTAACAATTTTCTGTCATATGCTGGGAGGATTCAACTTATTAAATCTGTTATTTTTGCAATCCAAGCCTTTTGGTCTTCTCACTTCATATTGCTTGCTGTGGTTTTAAAAGATATTCAAGTACAATGAATAGATTTCTGTTGCAAGGCCCTTCTCTTCGGAAACATGGTGCCAAGGTTGGATGGAGCAAAATCACTGTGCCTTATGAAGAAGGAGGGCTCTCTATTAAAAACCTTGCTGACTGGAATAAGTCTATGGTTCTGTTGTTGTTACTGAAAGTCACTAACTCCAGTAATTCGTCCTTGTGGGCTTCTTGGGCAAGAATAGTTCTGCTGAAGAATAAGTACTTCTGGTGTATGACAGTGCCTAAGGATTGTTCTTGGACTTGGAGGAAGATCCTTAATCTGAGGCCTCTTGCATTGCAACACATCAAATACCTGATTGGAAATGGTGAGTCCACTAGCCTGTGGTTTGACCCTTGGCTAACAGATAGACCCCTGGTGCAGTCTATTCATCACCCGCTGATTACTAATTCTAGGCTGGGGCACTTAGCTAGAGTTAGCAGCATAATCTATAATGCAACTTGGAATTTGCCTCCCGAAATCAGATCTTTTGAGATGATAGCTTTACGACAGACTTTTAATTCTTCTGTTCATTGTAGCCTTGCAATCCAAGATCAGGTCCTTTGGGATAATAACAATATATATGATGCAAAAGCTTCCCCCATTTGGAAATCCATTAGGCAGTGAGCTCCTACTGCCGACTGGTACTCTCGTCTGGCATAAAAGTTTACCTCCTCGTTTTTTTTATGGCTTGCTTTCCACAGAGGTATGAGGACTAAAGATAAACTTCTTAGTTATGGGCTTGAGTGGATCCCATATGTTGCTTGTGTAATACAGATTTTGAAACTTTCAATCATATCTTCTTTAATTGCCCATTTTCCTTTCACATTCTGGTTTCTGTGCTGAGAAGCTGCGGTTGGAGGGGCCTAAGTCGAAACTGGGCTACTATCACCAACTATATTATTTCCTACTCCACTTAGAAAAGTCATCATATTCTGCTCCATCTTGGATTTGCTATGGTTGTCTAAAGCAATTGGCATGGACGGAATGCAAGGCTTCATGGAAATAGATCTACCCCAGTTAGGACCATAGTGCAAAATACTTTGTATATAATTAAGTTTAAACTTCATAGTAGTACTAAGTTTCAGAAAGTCATTACAAACTTTTGTAATCTAGCCCTTTAATGCCTTTATAACCATGACTTCTTTGGGTATATCCAAGCTATATTTGATTGGGGTTCCCATGTTTCTTTTTTCTCTTTAATATAAATTTAATTTAGCAACAAAAAAAAAGTATGTGGGCTAGATAATATATACATAGCGATAAACTTGTCAAGAGAGGTTATCTACATATCTTTAACTAAAAGTATATGTGTAGGTATAGTGTATCTTATATAATGTAGATATAGATATATACTGCAAATGTAATTTAATAAAAAATTTGAAAATATATATTAACAAATAATTTTTCACAAAGTTATATTTTGGGCTTAAATAAACTTTGTAGTTTTTAAAAAAAATTCTAGCCAAAATAAAAGTTTCTTTAAAAAAATTGTATGTAAAAATAATATAAATAGAAATTATATTTTTAAAATGAAGATAAAATTGTATAAAAAATAATACCCGGGTACTTAAATTATTCCTTAAACTTTCATAAAATATAAAAAATAAAAAATATGACACTTACACTTTCTATGCAATTGCACGAGAATGAATTAAATTGTTCATAATTACCCAAAAAAAATATTAATTTGTTCATTTTTCCCTTTGACAAAATGACTTGTAGAGTGAAGGTTAATGTTGGGATGTGATTTATTGGGCTGAGTCTGTAACGCCCCCAAAATCCCCGCGCTTTCGATGCGGCGGACCTTGTGCGTTAATTTCGTACATCTATCGACTTAACCAATGATCCCATAATCATATTGGTTGAATTAGTCTTATTTTAGACTATACATTAAAATTTTCTCTTAACTTTGTCCCTGGATCTTAACTTGATCTCAGTCTCATAAGTATACAAGTATCAACTTGTATTTCATCCATATAAATGGATAAAACCATATATAACGGTTTAATTTTAACCTTAGGATTTAAATATTCTATATACGTCCACTTGTAACGGCCTCATTCGTACTACAAGTATCAATATACAAAGATATCTCTTCATATCAATAATCCTACTTATATGGTATTCAGAATAGTAATAACGAGTTATACCTGGGTCCGAGGAACCTTAACGATGGATTTGACCAGTCAACATCGCTTAGTTCTGTCTCAGATGTACAGCACTCACAAGTTATTTACCGATCCTCATCCAGATAAATAGATCATTATCAACATTGTTTTAATATTTAACAATTCTACATTATATCAAATTTAAAGAAATAACAACATCCTGATGATAATAATTTATATCATTCATTCAATATTCGGTTACATGTTTGTTTGTTCGTATTACAACAGTCATTATGACTTATACAAATACAAGTAATAAACATGAAAACCTAATCTACGCTTCATCTTTACGTTTCAAGATCTTCTTAACGTTCATCTTTAATCTGCAAATAAGGTTTTATTCGCAAGAATGAGCACGACGGCTCAGCAAGTCTAACATATTATCACATACACAGTTTATGCTTTCATATAAACTTTAACATGCTTTGACTGAACATACATCTCAGTTAATAATCATATTAATTTATGCTTAACAATAAACATATTTTATACATACTCATATGCATCATCAAATATCAATTAACATTTAACAGTTAATCAATAACTAACACTTAATCATTTAATCACATAAGACCTTCATTCATGTACTTTCACATATAAACTATCACATAATAACATGAACAATCTTAGAATATACTAATAACACATAAAAGTTTAGAACTTGCCTCAAATTGAAACTAGGGTTTTCCGGCGGAGCGTTAAACCCTACACAGTCATTTAGTGCATAAGCGGTTAGATTCATCGTATTATATAACTTCATAAGTCTTATATTAACTTATTTAAACTCTTTCAATAGGTGGAATTATTTGGAAAATTGGCTAACTCAAAAACTCATTTTTAAGCCAAATTTTCGGATTTGGGCAGATTGTTGGACTGCCAGACCCCGGCTCAGTTAAACGGCCATAACTTCTTCGTTTTAAAACATTTTTTAGTCGTTCAAAATTCCACGCGTTCGTAACTTCCGTATCTACAACTTGCATTCAGAAAAAAGTTCGAGATTCCTGACAGATTTGTACAGATTTCGGCCTAAAGGTGACTGCTCTAAAACTGATTCATATTTCTGACCTCTTTTATAGTAACGGCCATAACTTTGTCATACGAAAATATTTTTGAGTGATTCTTGAGTCTAAATTGCTTAGAATTTCATGATCTACAACTTTAATTTAGGTTTCTAAGGCAGATTAAGACTTTAAATTTTCGGAAATTTGCAAAAATATTCTGCGACGATATTAAACTTAACTTTTTTTGATCCGATTGCTAAAACATGATACCTCAAGCATTAATTTGCTAAGATAACATGTTCTAACACTTAGTATCACTTCATAACATAAAAATAACAAAATCATAAACCTACTTATGTAAGATTCATGGCTTTTGCTCAAGAACACACGAAGAACGGATAAAACCGTACATGGTAACGACTTATGTTCTTGAGCTTTTGGTTTTCGTACTTGAAATAATTTGAGCATTATAACTGCTTACATAAGTGATTAAAACACTTTATGATTGACAAAATTTGGTCATTATAACGACTTGTAAATTGAATTATAACAATTTATAAAAATGCTCAAGAACATACGAAGAGCACGGAGAACGAATAAACCGTACATGGCTACGACATATGTTCATTGAGCTTTAAACTACGAATTGAAATTCGACATTATAACTACTACAAAATATAGAAAGGCTCAAGAACACGTGAAGAACACGGAGAACGACAATCGTACATGGCTACGACTCGCGTTCTTGAGCTTTTTGAAACTAAAAATTAAATAAACATAATAACAACTAACAATTTACCTCTCGAAGTGCAAGCTTTAACAATTTCTTTGCACTTCCTTCTTGTCTCACAAGAACTCTCTCTATAAAATCTGATTTTTGCTCTTGAACTATGGTGAGAATTAATGAAGACATGGCTTAGTATTTATAGGCAAGCAAAGTCTAGGGCATAAAGGTCATTAAGACAACCAAGCCTTGGCTCCAAGTTTGGCTTGACTTTAACTTTGGCTCCAAGTTTGGCTCCGACTTTGGCTCCAAGTTTGGCTTGACTTTGGCTTGGAGTTTGGCTTAACTTTAACTACTAACTAGAGTTAACAACTAACTCAACATTGGTTAATTCTCTACTAAAGTTAGCAACTTAATTGGTTGATTAGTTTCTTAATTCACCAATTAAATTTTATTAGGTTAATCTTAATTTTAATTAACCTTAATCTTAATCAAGTATACATGTAGCATAGTTGACTTTTACTATTCACAGTTGACTTTTTCGTATTTATACCGTATAATTTTCGTATTATTCTCGTATTATTTTCGTATTCTACCCGTATAATTTTCGTATTATACGCGTATATGTGAATAGTGATTAGGGTTAGGTTATAACCCTTAGGGTTTGAACCCTTAGGGTTTTTAGGTTTAGGGTTTAGGTTTTAACCTTTTCTAAGTTTAACCAAACCCTAGTTTAGGTTTTCCAAACCCTAGAATTAGGTTTTTAGGTTTTAACCTTTAAATAACTTTTCGATTTTAATAAGTGTTAAGGTTAATTACATGAACCGAAACACAAAATCCTACACATAGATAAACTACATAACACATTTAAAGGTTAATACAAGCTTTATAAATCACATAACACATAGTTTAGGTTAAAAGTTTAACCTCTAATCGTAAACGAATCGTAGTTTCGAGTCGTTTTTAATCTTTAATATAGCTCAATGTATTGTTGAGCAATCGTTTTTAGGCTTTTAAATTAACAACCTTTATCATATCTTGACAGATCACTTTTAAAATATTTGGGATATTACAGAGTCTAAGGTTATTTACGGATTGGATAGGACGGTGGATTCTTTTACACATTATGATGGGCCCAATATTTTGGGTAGGCCCATTCAAGTGTTTCCTTTTAGGACGACTTGTTGATTTAGGAGAGATATAGTCCATATAGGTTTAGGATCCTAAATTAGGTGATAATCCCAGATCTTAAGGATATGAGGATTGATCGGTTAATGACATATTCCTAATTGGATTATAGCCAAGGGATTCCTTATCCTAATTGGTCTTGGGAGCTTTCTACAAGTTAGTGGAAAAGTATAAATAGGGCTACAAGCGTGGAAAAAAGTTACATAATTCTTACTTATCAAATACTTATTATTTTTCATTAATAACAAGTTCTCTATTGTTACACTTTTTGACCTGTACTTATTCTCAATACTGGAGCATCCCCTAACGGCCCAAGTTGTCCCTTAATCTGGGGGAGGCTAATAGTTGTTTATAGTGCAGGTTGCTCGTTGTTTGGTGGTTAAGGTCCAACAGGGATCCTCTATAGAACCGGTTCCATCTCACATTTGAGGCTCAGTGAAGGACAAGATTGGGCCCAATCTGTAATATTCTGAACTTCCGAGATAGTTATAATCCGAATTTATATGCACAAATAAATATTGTATTACATCTAATACGTGTTATGGAATTTTCATGTGCGTTTATTTTTGTGTTTCGTTTCAAGAATCCAACTTAAACAATTATTAGAAAAATAAAAGTAAAATTTTTGAAAATCTAAAACTAGGGTTTAGAGAAAACATAAATCCTAATTTTAGAAACCCTAAGAGTTGAACCCTAAGGTTCAAACCCTAAACCTTAGAAAGTACTATTCATAAATACGCGTATAAATACAAAAATTATACAGATAGAATACGAAAATAATACGATAATAATACAAAAATTATACGGTATAAATACGAAAAAGTCAATTGTGAATAGTAAAAGTCAACTATACTACATGTATACTTGATTAAGATTAAGGTTAATTAAAATTAAGATTAACCAAATAAGTTTAATTGGTGAATTAAGAAACTAATCAACCAATCAAGTTGCTAGCTTTAGTAGAGAATTAACCAATGTTGAGTTAGTTGTTAACTCTAGTTAGTAGTTAAAGTTAAAGCCTAAGCCAAGCCAAAGTCAAGCCAAACTTGGAGCCAAAGTCAAGCTAAACTTGGAGCCAAAATTAAAGCCAAGCCAAACTTGGAGCCAAAGCTTGATTGTTTTAATGACCAAAATACCCTAGCTTTGAATGACCTATAAATAACAAGCTTAACTCACTTGTTTTATCATTCATTTCTAAGGCAAAATCAAGAGCAAAATCACTCTCTATATCTATTACTCTTAGTTATAATTCTAGTTTTGGAAATTACAAAGAAATAGTTAAAGCTTGCAAATACTAGAGGTACAATCTTTAAAAGTTATTATGTTCATTTTTTCTTTCATCTTTAATTTTTCAAAAGCTCAAGAACGCGAGTCGCAACCATGTACGATTGTCATTCTTCGTGTTCTTCACGTGTTCTTGAGCCTTTCTACACTTTGCAGTAGTTATAATGTCGAATTTCAATTCGTAGCTTAAAGCTCAATGAACATACGTAGTGGTCATGTACAGTTTATCCGTTCTCTGCGTTTTCATATGTTCTTGAGCATTTTTATAAATTGTTTTAATCAATTATGCAAGCCGTTATAATGACCAAATTTTGTCAATAATAAATTGTCATAATCACTTATGTAAGCAGTTATAATGCTCAAATTATTTCAAGTACAAAAACCAAAAGCTCAAGAACATAGTCGTTACCATGTACGGTTTTTCTGTTCTTTGTGTGTTCTTGAGCAAAAGTCATAAATCTCTATATATGAAGGTTTATGATTTTCTTATTTTATGTTATAAAGTGTTATTGATTGTTAGAATATGTTATCTTAGCAAATTAAAGCTTAAGGTATCATGTTTTATCAATTCAGTCAAACAGATATTGAAACAGTTTTTGGCAATCCTCTTATTGTCAAAAACTGTGTAAATCAGTAAGGAATTTTGAAATTTGGTCCAAACATAAATTGTAGAGATGGAAGTTACGAACACGTGAAATTTTGAACGACTCTAAAAATTTTTAAAACGGAGAAGTTATGGCCGTTTAACTGAGTCGGGGTTTGACAACCAATGTTGTTGTCCACTTTTTATAAAGTCACTTAAAAATGAGTTTTTGAGTTTGAGAATTTTCCAACTAAAACCACCTATGGAAATAGTCTAAACAAGTTATAAAATCATTTATTAAGAAGTAAAATTCGATAAAATAACATTCGAGTGCGCGTAAACAATTACGTAGGCATTTAACGCTTTACCGGGAAAACCCTAAATTGCTTCAAGGTAAGTTTTCTATCCTTAACCTTTGTTTACTTACTTTTTATGTGATTTATACATTTTGTACGAGCAACGTGTTATAAATCTTTGATATAAGAGTTATTGATTCTTGTTTCGGCATAACTTGCAAAATGAAATGCTTATTCGTGATATATTTCGAATCATGCTTTATTTTATCAAACAAATTGTCTTGGGGCGATCCTGACATGTGAAGTAAACTGAGATGAATGAATATGTACCACTGTTCATCATTAGTCCAGTGTAGTGTATGTTATACATAACATAGGATGTCGTTAGGTTGATCCCCTTTCTATATCCATTGTAAATGGTTCTAAGTCAAAAGACAAAGAACAGTTCTAGGTCTAACCACCACTCAGTCTTACTATGTTAAACATTTGTAATATCAATTGTTGTACCATGAATCCTTAAAATCCATATCAGTGTGAGTTCACTTATATGCTATGTGTTAGACTTGCTGAGCTTTTGTATGCTCACCCTTGCAAATAAACCTAAACTGCGACATACCCAAAAGCTCCGGTTCTAAGAAGAAGAAAGGAAAGAAGAAATGCATATATTAGTTTACATGCTTTATTAAATTGCTTGTCTTTTTGTTTTAAAGTCTTGATGACTTATGTAATATGAACAAGCAAACCGTGTAACCAACTCTATATTAATATATATCAAGTTTCATCACATATTCTTGTTACGTCTTTACTTTGATTAAACTTAGAATTGTTAAAATTTAACATAGTATTGATAATGATCTATTTATCTGGATGAGGATCAGTAAATAACTTGTGAGTGCTGTACATCCGAGACAGGACTAAGCGATGTTGACTGGTCAAATCCATCGTTAAGGTTTCTTAGACCAAGATATAACTCGTTATTACTATTCTGATATCACTATAACCAAATATGTTTCGAGTGAGGGTTTTAATTAGTTGGGTAATGTTCTGTACGGAAAGAGAATTTTGCACCAGACAAAGATACAACCATTTGTCACGGATAATGATGCAAACATTTATCACGGGTGAAGATACAAACATTTACCGCGAGATTCTCTGTTCCCAAGAGCCGTCCTAATGATTTAATGTCGTGGATGTCGATGCCGAGAAAATCGTCTCCTGTTGATAATTACCCTTTCCAACTTTAGCCTTTTGATTACGATGTGATTTTTGGAAAAGATCGGCACAAGTGTCAACTAGTTTTGAAAGATCAATTTTTTGATGAGCCAATTTGACCAAAGTCGCCAGTTGGTATATTAGAAATGGATGTACCAACTCATCCGAGTTTTAGTTTTCGTAATCGTAATGGCTCATATGTGACTCCTAATTAATTGGTCTGCGAACCGAGATTCATGAAGTTCGGGGGCTTGTTTAAGCGAGGGGAAGGTGTTAGGCACCCCCCCGACTTCCGTGAAAACACTGTTACCGCAATCTCGATGCTTTCCTATTCTTTTAAAATCTCAAAACATGTGTATAAGTGCGTGTGTGCTTAAATGAATGTGGTGATGAATTTTGCATAAGAAGCCGCTTTGATTTTTTATAGAAATCGTGCTTTATTCGGAAAGTATTTTAGAATGTCTTTTGACTTATACGCAAAGGCTTTATTTTATAATAGATATAAATGGAAAACAATGAGATTTTTATCTAGGTGTCGTTTTAGAAAATAAGAGTTTTTAAACTTTCGTCAAATAGGAATCGAGACTATACATTGCCTTTGGACAGTAGAATGAAATCGAAAAAATGCAACTTCTAGGAGCTCTTTAACCCTATGCACCAAAGTTTAATAAAAAGACGTTTACTTTTACAAAATCAATTTCTTATGACCTTTAAGAAAATATTTGCAGCATTTTCGTTAAATAGGAATCGACACTCATTAAAACCTTTGATTTTTTAGCCTTGTGATTCTAATACCCTAATTTGATTTACTTTTAGAAAATCTTTCCCGTTTTTCCTTTTCCTTTTTTGAAACCGCTTTTTATGTAGTAAATTGAATCAAGCATTCACAAAATGTGTCGGGGCTATTCATGGGCATGTGAACCATCCAAATAACCCCAAACACCCACGATCACACATTTCACTATTGCGGGGCCTTAACCCGATTTTCGATATGAGTATCGTTTTAAGGCCCGAAATTTACATATGTATAATATAAGGCCCATTGCCGTGACTACGTTACCAAATTGTCCATCTTCGGAATTTGATCACAAGGATCTCATTCCTAGGCTCACAAACCCCAAAATCACCACACAACCATACAAAAGAAAACTTAATAACGCTAGATTTTCTACTATACCACGATAACCTAAAATTGCAAGTTAAACACTATGAACTACCTATTAACACAATGAACTATATATCACCATCCGGATATCATCAGGACATTAGGAGGAAATTTCGCTCCGATGGAACCCTCACTAATTATCCCTAATCCCTGGATTATCACTTAATATAAAAAGATGCTACATCCAAGCAATCTAACAACAAGAAATCGTAAGAAAAAAATATGAGATAAACTTCAAGGAACGCCTTTTTTCACCTTGCAATATTTCAATAATCGCTTTATACTTCACTGTCAAATGTGTAACACAATATTGGATGAATATTGAAGCTAAGAAAATGACAAACTCTCTCTTTTTGGCCCAATCCGAGTGTTTCTCTCTCTAAATCTCATTTTCTCTCTCAAGATTTTTCTATTTTTCTTCCTCTGCTTTCTCTCGGTTGAGAAACTGGACGCTGTATAGTGTTCTGAAGGCAGCCGCAGGTGCATCTGCGGCTGCCTGCTGTAACCGTCTGAGCCGCCGCCTCGGCTGTTGTGTGTCTCCTCGAGCCACGAAAATGCCCAAATGTTGTTGGCCGCAGATACATCTGCGGCCGCCCGACTTTCTTTTCTCAATTCTCGTGTCGTGCTATCTCGATCCTCGTGCACTAATGTCGGTCGTTCGTTTCTCACTGGAAGGCTCGTATTTGTAATTTGGGAACCGCTGGGAGACGTGCTATATATTTTCGGGAGGCTTGCTCGGAAGGCTGTGACTTGATATAGAAATTGCTCGACTATCGTAAGCGTAGTGACCATTCATCGTCTTTGGTGATCAAATTAAGATTTTCTGGATCAGCTGTTTGCCTTGCCTCAAGTAACCTGATGTTCGTTGTTCGTTGTGGTAGCTTTGACCGTAAGTCGTTGTGGGGGCTTTGTGTTGGGGTCCGCCTTCCTTTTCGTATGTCGGGTCAAGTGACAATTTTGCCCTCCTGTCAGGGTTAGTGTAAAAGTGCAAAATTTGGGTGTCTACAATGGATATTGGAACATGTGAAGTTATAAAATATCTAAATCTTAAGGATAAAATGTCATGATTGAGTATTAAGTCTCTTGTATCGATTACAAGGACTTGATATAAAATAATGAAAGATCTTTCGGAATTAAGATGTGAACTTTGTTTATGAATAAAGGAAATCATCCATAAACCTAATGATTTAGCATTTATAGTGAGCACCAAGTCATCTATAGTAAGTATAGTGATTTGGGGGCGTCACACAATCATTCGAGACCTAGGCCCGTGCAGACTCATTCAGCTCTTATCTGAAGGAGGTTGTTCTTTCCATTAATCACATTGGATTTAGACTTGTGAAGGGTAAGGCCAAAATATCTGAGAGATCCACAGGAAAGGTCGGCACAACATGATCAGAGAGAAAGAATAAAACAACAAAAAATCATCGAAGCAGAGGCTGAGTTGGAGACTTTGGGGCGTCGACTTCAGGAGTAAAACCCCCACTTATTTGAGCTGAGGAGAGAAGAGGATCCACTAACCATTATTGAAGGAGGAGAACGAGAGGCGACCCCACAGAGTTGGCCTTGATCTAGACTGGAGAGAACAAGGCGATTCGAATCTCATAATCGGAACCATCCTTAGGGTTATATAAGGCGACTTGGTCAAATTGACCAGGACCATATTGAAGATATAAGGCAGCCTGACTCACCAAGCCAATATTATTGGAGATGGACTTGATCTCCCATTGAAGGAAGGAGTCACTATGGTGTAAGGACAAACCCAGGTCGGGAAAAGCAGCAAGGGATACCATAGACGTCTATTCTTGAACTTGTACTGCATAGGATAACGGAGTTAGAGAGAAGGTTAGTAGTGGCAGAAGCAATACCCATAGTGGAGGTAGGACCAGTCGTACCTCTGCCTTTGGACCCAAAATCCCTATTCTCTTCAGCTATAAATCAAGAGAAGACTTATCCAAAGAAGAAGTTGCCACCTTTGGAGACCTATGACGGTGTAGACGACCCATATGATCATACGAGTTCCTATGATGGTACATACGACCCATATGATCATACCATTTCAAAGACGCTATGTGCCAGATCTTTGCGACCACTTTGAAAAAGGGAGCTAAACAATGGATGATGTTGTTGCCCCCAAACTCGATCAAATCATGGAAGGAGTATGACAACCCGAAAAATCATAAGGCTAGTAGGTATGATCTTAATCAGTTAATACGATTGAAGATTTTGATGATCTTTAAATAAGGAAGTGGAAGATTGCCATTGAGGTAAGAATAAGGCTAGTAAAGGTAATTAAAATGCGAAAAAAGGCTAAGATGTAAAACCTAGTTTAAAGAAGATGGATGTGTGGAGATGAGTAAACATTTTAACCTAATCCGTGTGTTAGAGATTAAAATATAAAGTATGTGTTCCGAGGTTTAAAACCTAGAGTTGAATTGAGGGAGTATATTTTGATGTATAGCTAAGTGTTTATACCACGTATAAATATAGGAAGCCTTATTCACAAATATGATTGGAGTATGGGAAAAATATTTGTATAATACAAATATTTATACGAGTATAATACGGAGTAAAATACATAGGAACAAATTTTATGGGTATACTTTAAAGACCTAAAACGACTCATAAGAGCTATTGTAGACGAGTAAAGGTTAAAATTGTAACCTAAACTATGTGTTATGTGATTAAGAATTATGTGTTAATGCTTAATTTAAAAAAAAAAGATTTTCTCCAAAAATAAACACAGAAATACACTATTCACGTTGAAAACGCCTTTTTCGTTTTTTGAAATTTCACATTCACAGATAGCGTTTATGTGAGATGAATGTATGTATTCTCTAATAAAAACTTTTCCCGAAAAATTAGTGAAAATCACTATTCACAAATACAGAGAAAAAATACGAGAAATGAAAATTGATTAAATACGATTGGTATGAAGCTAGGGAAAGATAATCTAGTTAAGAGAAGAAAACCTAGTTAGACTAACTAGACTTATTTAGCAATCTAAGTGAAAGGATATGGACCAATCAAATGAGTGTATGAAACTTTCCATTGGAAAGTTTATAAACTTTTCATAAATGGAAAGTTTTGAAAAAGGTGGAAGTTGACCATTTTGTCCTTGGATGGTGATGACTAATGGCAAGATTGTCCTTGAGGAAATTGCTAGGAAGATTCTTTGTGTGGCTTAAAGACCATTTAGCCCTTTTATGAAATTAATTATTGACCTTGATGTCCTAAGAGGAAAGTGCAAGGAAGTTTCCTCCTTGTGCACTAATGACAATGTTGCCTTAGACAAATTACTGAATGACAAATAAGTCCTAGAGGAAATTTCTAATTTCCAAGTAGAACCAAATGACCATGTTATCCTTGGTTGGTAGGAATTAAAGACAAAGTTACCCTTGTAGGAAATTTCAAGGAAGCTTCATTTCTGGAGCATGGTCACCCTAATACCCTTGGTTGGTGAAGATTAAGACCACCTTACCCTTGGTGGAAATTTCCTAGGAAGTTTAATTTGGTAGTTAAGGAACCATGATTTACTATTAACCTAACTATGCTTGAGTTAATTGTTTACAATTTACCGAGAGAGAGAGAGAGAGAGAGAGAGAGAGGGGGGGGGGGGGAGTTGGTCATTTCCTTTTGTTGCATCTTTTTCCAAAGATAGAAACTTTAGAGAGAATGCTTGAGAGAGAGAAAAAGGTTGTGTCAAGCACTTAGAGAAGATGAAGCCATTTTCGGGTAAAGCAAGGAGAAGAGGAAGATGATTGATCATGTCATCCTTTCCTCTAAGAAGAAGAAGATTGTAAGAAGGTTTAAAAGTTTCTCTAACCTTTAATTTTAGTTTATGTTGTATTTTTGTCATTTTGACATGGTTGTTGTGGGAGTTTGATGATTAATATTGGTGGATCCAGTGGAATAAGGAGTATTTATTGGTGGTTATATGTTTAGCTCATCTTTTGATATAAGAAAAACTAAGAAATCAAAGATCGTTATGTTTTGATAAAAACCCTAGATTTAAACATTGTGTTTTCAAAGAAAATTATCTTGTATGGTTAATATATTTAAAGATCCATAAGTTGATCATATATCTAGAAGTTTGATGTTGATGTTTGTAATAACCGCATATATTATTAGCCATTGTAAATTAAATTAGGAATTTATTTCCCATAGAATGAACCCTAGTGTATTTAATTGAATTATTAAATGACTGTGAATTATTTGTTTGAAATTTTTATTTAGTTAAAGGGAGTCCAATTATTTAAGATATTAAAATATTGGACTAAACCTAAGAGTTTGATATCAAGAAATTGATGAGCTGAGTTAGGTAAATATTCAAGTAAACCTTGAATATAACAAATCTAATTGAATTAAATATTTTAGTTAATTAATGGTCAATGCTTGTACCAAGTTGCTATAATTGTAAAAAAAAAAAAACATTGCTTAATTATGGAATGGACATGACCGCATTTCTAGGAGAAGACATAACTTATGTGCATTCCTTTTTGGTTGGCAAGATTTTATTGGTGGATGCCAAAAGGAATTTAAAGTAAATTAATTGGGAAGATAAACATGTAATGAGATATTTGTTGAAGTAATAATTAAATGATGATATGGATTAAGAAAGAGAGAGGGTCATGTGACTTAATTATGTGTAGAGATGTGATTGGATGAAGCTTAAATTGTCTAACTTAATGGCTAAGGAAAGGGGAGATATTTTGTAATGTATTAAGTGAAATATTAAATGGGAGACCACTTTATTATTTAAGCTAGCCATTATGGGCATTAATTTGCAAGTGTGCTAGTAAATTTAGGATGACCCAATGTTTATTTAAATTGAGCCTAATTGGATATTATTTAGTGGACTAATACTTGATGGAAATTAATTTAATTAAAAGTCAAAAAGGTGGTCAACTTTACTACCATTTAGTCATTAAAATAAAAAGCAAAAATCTTGGGTAAAATGGAATGGAAGTGGACAGATTTTTAGGAGTAAAAGAGGCATGTGTTTTGTTTTATTCTCCTAGCATGTGATTGGTGGAAGTGAGCTTAGTATTCAAAATGGTTAATAAGGAGATAAGCCTTAGAAAGATATTTGTGGACTTCAAATGAGATTTAATTGGAACTGAATTATTATTTCAAATCCATGTCATTCTTATCCATCCATCCAAGCTACTTTTCATTTCATTTTTCCATCTAAGTCCAAGAAACGTAGGAAGAGAGAGAGAGAAGAAGAAGAAGAAGAAGAAGAAGAAGAAGAAGAAGAAGAAGCCATGAAAGCTTAGAGAGAGAAAGCTTGATTTAGCAATCAAAACATAAAATCTCTAGCATTAAATTTGTTCTAGAGCTTGATCATTCCATAGATCTAAACCCTAAGCCTTAAAAGAGTAGTTTTTAAGATCTTGGAGGAGAGAGAAAGTGGATGTTACCACCTTTGAGCACTTACTTTGGACTATCAAGGAGAAGAGCTCATAAATCGCAAAGGTTTAAAGTCTCTCTAAACCCTAACTTTTATTTTGGTTATTTATTGTTTTAAGTATTTATGACATGGTTGATATGGTACCTTTGTGTGCTTGTGGAACCATGTGAGGTTTGAATATGTAAGGATATAGGTTTTAATGGTATCTATGTGGCCATGTATGTGAACTAGGTAATTTTGTGGATTAGATGACTTATGTTGTCATATTAGGTTAACTAGGTGGTCTCATATGTGTGACTTGTATGCTTGGTTTTATGATCTAAGTTGATAAATGAATTCATAAGGAGAAGAACCTAGTTGGAATGACATAAAAATATTGTGAAATGAGAAAGTTATGGAATTTTTAGTAAAACACATCCATGTTGGAAAATCAGAAAAATTAGCTACTGATCAGCCCCTTTAACACTGTTTTTCGAGACCTAGACAACTCCAAATTTGGTGTTTGATAAATGAAAACTATAGTTCAGGAAAATACGAGTCCAACGCCTCCGACTGGACCTCAATCGGAGTTGTAGATTTCGTTTTATAATCGTTTCCGTGAAGGACCCCAAAACTGTCCAAAAATCTGAAAGGCCAAACATAGTTACTGTTCAGTTTCTGCCAGGGGAAGTTTCGTAATTTTTACGACCTTCAAAAATTCTGGAAAACTTTGGGATGATAATATGACGAGTTTTATAGATTGTGTCCAAAAATGGTGATTTTTGGATGTATAGAATGAGAGATATGGATTTTAGGGGAAAAGACTATTTTAAAAGTAAACTTGTATAACTCTTTGTGGTTAACTCCAAAAATTGTGAAAATTTTACTGGGAGTACATATACATATCAGGAGTATAACCTGTAAGTTTCGGAAGTTTTGGATAAAAACACGGTGTATGATAAATGTCGTAATATTTGGCAGTTTTGGCCATTTAAAAAAAATAGTAAATGAATTTTAAAAAATTATGAGAAAAATATATGTTAAATATGGAGCTATATTCTGTCAAATTCCAGAAAAAAAGAATTTTTAGAACTAATTTGGTATTTTTCATGGAAATGGACTAGTTATGAGTAAATGAATTAAATATGTGATGTGATGTTGAAAATTTAGAAAATAGGATTTATGGCTTGAAAATCCTATATATGGTATACGCAGATTTTTGATGAGGGATTTAGTCATTGTTGATAAAATCTTATGGGTATGGCATTTTAGAATGATAAAAATGCATTAATTAGTAAAGTGTAAACAATTAAAATAAATTGTTTATAAGTTTAGGACATGATTAAGATATTATTAAAAGATTAATAATATTAGAGTATGATATTATTGAATGCTTGATAACATTTAGATTAAAGTGTTATTAAATTATTGATTTAAAATATTATTTAGTGATTAATAATATTAGTAAGTGAATTTAATGTTATTAAATAATTAATAATATTAAATGGAGTTTAAAAGAGGAATTAAGTTATTATTTTGGACATTCAGTAGGCCATATTTAATGTATAGTATGGTCATTATTTTGAAAAAATCGTGATCTAGATGATAATATGAACACTTTGCAATATCTGAATTAGGGATCCACGTGTATGAAGAGAAACAATTGGGTTAAATCATTAGATTAAATCCTGATATGGATAATCAATAATGGACTTACAAATGAAGGTTAAGAGAGAGAAAATAAAATAGAGTCTTAATAAAAGTTTAAACGTTGAGTCAAGCTTTGACTAATATGTGTTGTTGATCTCGCATACCGTGTAGGTTGTACAAGGAATGTGAAGCGATAACGTAAGCTGGTTTGCAGTATAGGCAAGTTTTTCAGATATTGTTGCTATGTGTATAACTGTTGTGTGTACACTTGAAGTATGTGAGAATTTGAATTAAATATGCTTTTGTGAAATCATATGATGTGTGTTGACTCTATATGATAGAAAGCTTGAGTTAATTGAATAAGTTGAACTGTATGCCATGTACTCATTCTAATGCATGATCAGTATGTTGCATAAATAAATGCAAAGCATGAGAAACATGATGCATTCATATAATGTCATGCATGAAGTATGAGAAGCATGTATAAACATGAACTATGTGTTATGTGCTATCTGTTAGACTTGTTGAGTCGTCGTGCTCACTCTTGCTTAAACAACATTTTTCAGTTGAAGCTCGAGAAATTTAGACAATGTCGACAAAGACAAAGATTGATATGGGAATGTCATACATGTGCGAATGGTATTAGGCATGGTAATGAAATCTCTACGTACAGAGAGTTAGATGCTTTTGCGATAAATCTGTTAAGGTAGTTTGTTTGTATAAATCAAAGTTAGAAAACTTGAATAGTTAGTATAACTTGCGATTTGGAACAGATGTGAGATATATTATCGTATCCTTGTGTACAAAGGAATATTTGTATAAATAAACAAAATTTGAATATGGTATTTAGTGAGTTTATTGTACTCATATTTTTGTAACAGACTAGATCATATTATATTCGGTCTGAGATGTCATTAAGTAAAGATTTCGATTCTGAGACAGGATCATGATATAGTTTTGAATAAACTCTGTTTTAAACAACTACAATATAGTTGTAGATTGTGAATGAGATTGTAATAATTTTTAAATAAACTAGTTTTATCAATTATATTATTGAGATATATTGTGGATTTAAGTACAAGGTTGTACGTCTAACGAGCGGGATCCGGTGTGGCCAGCACGCAGATTTTCGGGTCGTTACAATGTTTTTGTGTTTAAATCACATTTCATGGAGGAAAAATCAAGAAATCCAAAGTTGGAGTTTAACTTCAAACCCTAGTTTTAAAATGTTATTTTCAAACAAATTGACACACTATGTTTTCATCGATTTGAAGATCTATGGGTGGTATGTTATTCATATATAAGCGTTGTTGATAACCCATGTGGAACGATTGAAAATGTAGTTAAAAAGAAGTTTTAAGGATTTTCTAGCAAAACTAGTAAAATGTGTTCATGTTTGATGAACATAGTTTTTCGGGTGTTAATTTTGGTTCTTTTAAGAAACCATTAGAAGCTAAACTTATTTTTGTAAAATACCATGTGATAGGGACTAGCTACTGTCCAAATTTGAGTTTTTCTCGATAAAAGATGAAGGAGATATAAAATTTTAAAAGTGGCTTGAAAATCACAAAATATGGAATTTTTGGAAAGTGGGCATGCGCTGGGGCGGAGGATACTTGCGCTGGGGCGCAGAAGCCTCTGCCAATCACATCACATCACATCACATCACACATATTACACACATTAAATCTCTAGCACATAAGTTATGTCAAAAATGTTTAGGTCAATATTAATCATATATCATATAACTTAGGTTATAATTTCAACCTCTAATTATAAACGATCATATTTTTGAGTCATATTTAGTCTTTTAGATAGCTCAATGTTTATTCGAGCAATTGTTCTCTAAGTTTTGAATTGACAACCTTAATTAGATCTTGTTAGATCATATTTAAAATATTTGGGATATTACAAATACTGATCAGATGAAGATTCTACAGGCAATTAGGAACACACCTACAGTAGATCAGGGATTGTCAGGATCTCATCAGGTTAGTAGGAGTTTATATTATGAGTACCATCAACATACTGGATACTCGATAGAGATGTGCACCAGACTGAAATACATGATTGAAAAGCGTGTGCAGAATGGAAAGTTGATCTAGTATGTGGTCAGAAGAGAAGTGCCCACCCAGGACAAGAATTTACAGCCTGAAGTGGGAGGAGGGGTCTCTGATATTCAACCTCGGTGAATGATAGATGTTATCACAGGGGGATCGGTTCCAAAGTAGGCAGGGAGGAAGCAACGGTCGATGTTGGATATAGTGATGGCCTTATCAAAACAAACAGTAAAATCAGAGCGGTCATTCCCAAACACAGTGATCTCATTTTTAGATGAAGATTACCCACCCTAAGCGGTCGATCCTCATGAGGGGGCATTAGTCATTACAATGCAGTCGGTCTTGTAGACATGAAACGTATCATGATCGATAATGGATCTTCAGTTGATATATTGTATAGTCATGCATACCAACAAATGGATATACAGGGAGTGAAATTAGAGGTCAAACATAAATCACCTCTATATGGGTTCGACAACTAGCATGTACCTGTGGTCAGGCCTGTGGAGTTACCGGTGGTATTTGGGATGGCTCCATGACATATGCAGGTTATGGTGAAATTCTTTATGGTGTAGGTTAATTCTGCTTACAACGCTATCTTGGGGAGGACAACCTTAACTGCACTGCAAGCAGTCACATCGATCCTGCATTTCAAGATCAAATTCCCTATGCCTAAAGGGGTTGGTATGGTGAAAGGCAACTTGGATTACCGAAGGAGTTACAGAACCACTGGCGTTGCTTGCTGAAGAGACCGAAAAGGTAGAGTTGATACTAGGTAACATAACTAAGATGGTAAAAATAGGTGCTAGGTTATAAAGTACAGTCAAAGCTGGGTTGGTTGAGTTATTTCAAACATATTTAGATATCTTCGCTTGGACATCTCATTATATGTAGGGGATAACAGAAGATGTTGCTATTCATAGGCTATCAGTTGATCTAGAAAAAAAAAACCAATTCATCAGAAAAGATGGATATGTGAACCAGAACGATAGAGGATCATTGATGAGGAGGTTTCCACGCTCTTGGACGCTAGAGTAATTGATGAAATAGAGTATCTAAAGTGACTGACGTGGTTTTGGTTTGAAAATAGAATGGCAAGTGGAGGGCTGAATCGACTACACAGATTTGAATAAGGCATTCCCGAAGGACTTTTATCCACTTTTCCACATTGATCAACTCATAGATGCGACATCGGGGAATGCCATCCTGAGTTTCCTAGACACGTTTTCAGGGTACAACCAAATTATGATGGCAAATGAAGTTATTTTGAAGACAACCTTCATCGCTCATCGGGCCATCTATATGTACAATCGAATGATGTTCGGGCTATGTAGGAGCCACATATCAGAGAATGATGAACAAGGTCTTCCGAAAATAGATTGGAAAAAAATTGGAAGTATATGTGGACGGCATGATTGTCAGGAGCACTATGGTACATGACCATCTACGTGATTTGGATGAATGCTTCTAGACAGTAAACATTATAACATGTGGCTCAACCCCACGAAGTGTACGTTCGACCTAGGATCGGGAAAGTTATTGGGCTATTTAGTTAACAGAAGGGGGATTAAAGCCAACCTAGAAAAAAATTAAGGCAATCTTAGATATGAAGTTGCCCCATAATTTTAAAGACGTGTAAAGGTTAACTGGACTGGTAGCAGCTCTTCGATACTTAATGTCTAAGTCAACAGTGAGGTGTCTTCCATTCTTTGACACATTGAAGGAACCAAAAAATGAGACGACATTTCTATGAACATTGGAGTATGAAGATACATTCCAGGGGATAAAGAGATATTTCTCCTTGGCTTCATTGTTATAGAAACCTTTATCGAAGGAACCATTGTATTTGTATTTGGCGGTGAGTGCTTTGGCTGTTGGGGCAATTTTGGTTTGGGAAGAGGGAAGAAGGTACTGTCCTGTTTACTATGTAAGTCATGCCTTAAGAGATGCAGAAGTGAGGTATCCTAACTTGGAAAAATGCGCCTATGCACTGGTGATAGTAAGCAGAAAGTTGCGCCATTATTTCCAAGGGGGAGTTGTTGTCATCTACATCAATCAACCTTTAAAGAAGATTCTTTAGAAACCGAATGCCTCAAGAAGAATGGTGGCCTGGTTGGTCGAGCTTAGTCAGTTTGTGTTAGACTACGCATTCTTGTGAAACGCGTGGAATGTTCTTTAGATGTTAGTTTTGCAAATTTGGCAGTTAAGGGGTATTCTAGTCCTTTTTGATTACCTGGTTTTACTTTGGTGTTACCTCTCCTATTTAAATTCCTTAAAATATGAGCGTATGGGACAATATTGGGATGCAATTTATTAGAATGAGTCCTAGGTTATTTACGAATTGGACAGGACGGTGGATTCTTTTACACATTATGATGGGCCCAATATTTTAGGTAGACCTATTCAAGTGTTTCCTTTTGGGAAGGCTTGCTGATTTAGGAGAGATACAGTCTACCATGGTTTAGGAACCTAAATTAGGTAATAATCCCGGATATTAAAGAGATGAGGATTGACCTGTCAATGATATATTCCTAATTGGATTCTAGCCAAGGGATTCCTTATCCTAATTGGTCTTGGGAGCTTACTACAGGTTAGTGGAAAAGTATAAATAGGGCTACAAGACTGGAAACAAGTTACACAATTCTTACTTCTCAAATACCTATTATTTTTCAGCAATAATAAGTTCTCCATTGTTACAATTTTTTGCATGTTCTTATTCTCACACCAGAGCATCTCCGGACGACCAAAGTCGTCTCTTGATCTAGGGTGGCTAACGGTTATTTTCAATGCAGGTGGCTCGTTGTTTGGTAAGTTTTATCTGGTGGACTAAAATCATGCGACAACAATTAGTATAAGGTCTAATTAGGCCCATGCAGAAGTAGGAAACAAATGGGCAGAATTTGCCAAAAGATTGCCAAGTAGAACTGAAAACTCCATTAAAAACCATTGGAACGCAACAAAAAGCCTCAACTTGGATGCTAAATCAACCAATCACCTCAATAAATCCTCCTCAATAGTTAATATATAAGTCTCCATAAATGGGATAATACACATATATTATTTATCTTGTCAAGATAAATAATAAAGATAATTACCAGTCACTTATGATTGACTAGAAGAAGTGATATGGATAAATTATGTATAAAAGATAAATACATGTGACATTTATCAATAAGAGTCTATAATGAGTGGACTCTTTATTATGCGGTTATAAAAGAAGATGCAAGTCCTTGCGACACACCATACCAATTTCTGATAAAAGTATTCTCCAAGACCCATTATGATGAGAAAGTTGTAAAGTTTTAGTGTGGAGTTACAAGGAAGACTTTTTTCCAATTACGGCTATCTTCGACAACTACTATGAAAGGACAAGTTTATACACACAATTATTAAATAATATATTAAATACTATTTTTATTTATATTATTAAAAAATAAAATATACCATGGATTTAGTTTTAATAATATAAATAAGTATAGTATTCAATATAATATTTAATTATTATGTGTTTATACTTATTCATCATGAAAATCACAAATAAGTACAATATGTGCACTATTTTTACATTTGTATTTTACCTTTTCATATGGGTTGTAGTGTGATAGTACAATTTGATTGATGTTTTGTATTGTCTTTTTATGTATATTTTTTTCCTGCACAATTATTAGCGCTGAATAATTTATTGGCGCTAATTAATTTTTTTTTTATCACTAAATATATATCAGGAGAAATTAAGTTAAAGTGTTATGGAAAGGGATAAATATTGTAATGGCACCACTGATACAACTTGTTATGATGAATATAATTGTGTCTTAAATATAATTTTTTTGTTAATAAATATGTAACGAAGGAATTGAGTGAAAAGCATAATGAAAGGGAGTCCAATCCAAAAAAATTGGATGAAAATTGTATGGAGAGGAACCAGATCTAAAAGATCACAAGAACATCAATCGTAAAAAATATAGTACTTGGGTCATCATAATTAAATTTCAATTCAATATTTCAATCACAAAATTTATCAACTGTCTAACATATATTTTTTTATTTTTTTTCTTCGAAATTTAAAGTTTCATGCACTGTCATTGTATGCACGAGCGGTGTTAGGATCATAATATTTTATTAATAAAATATTTGTATTAGACATTATAATCCTTGTTTTTAATAAGATATTCTAATGCAACTCGTGTATACATTGTGAGCGTATCATGTTTAACTTCTTTTTTTTTTTTTTTATAGTTTTTGAAACAATCCAAAAAAGATTAAAATATATTAAATCTGTAAATATGCTATAATTTATGGATAGACTATAATTGATAAAAGAACACAAATATAATCCCTTCAAACAGTAAACATGTCGAATTAGGGAGATAAACTCACCAATCTTGTGTGGAACATCGACTGAATGAATAATGATTTATTATATTAATTACTAAGATAATCAATAAATTTAGAGTAAATATTAATTAATGATTTTAATTTAGTTAGAACATTAATTTAATAATTAATTTTAGATTAAAATATTAATATAATTAAATCGCATGATAGAGTAAAGTTCAAGAGCATACATCCTTAAAGGACATACCTAGCCTACCCCATTTAGTGACGGACCCGGCGACGGTTTGGTCCGTCGCTATATGTTTGTCCATCGCGATATGTTGTCTGTCGCTAAAAACTTTAGCGGCGGACCAATCTATGGCGACGAACCAAACCGTTGCCGGGTCTGTCGCTAAAGGAGGTATGCTTGATATGCTCTTTAAGGGGATATGCCCTTGAACCAAGTCATCGCATGATATATTAAAATATATTTTTGATATTTTTTAATTTTCATTAAATTGTGATAATAAAATCATCATATATAAAATTTGCTAAGATCTATTAATATCTTAAATAGATTTTTGATAAAAAAAAATTGCAATAAATTTGGTAGAATTAAAAATAAAAATTCTATTGGAAGTTCATTTTTCTATGGATAATGATATATTTTGCGACTTTATATGTTAATTTTTTAGTTGTGAGTTACGTGGGTAATTATAGTTGATAATATTTTAACGATGTATTTGATATATTTGGCCAATTTTATAATTCTACCCAATCTCATGTATTGATAAATGTCGCAATCGTAATTCGGTAAAAAAACTCTCACAATGCATAGTAGGACTCTTTTCCCATTAGAGATATAAAAACAAACAAAAAAACATTCATTTTTACTAATAGGTTGGGGTACAAATTTGGAAAGTGTTGAATTGTTTCGTATTTGGTTTTTTTTACATTAATTTAGATAGAAAAGAAAAGATTGAACATAAAATTTGTGAAATCAAATTTATACTTTTAATTATATAACTGATGGGTCAATTGTATCTGTAATGTTCGGAACTTACGAGATAGTTGTAGTATGAATTTATATGCATAAATAAAGATTGAATAACATCTTATATGTGTTATGGAATTTACATATGTGTTTATTTTTGTGTTTCGTTTCAAGAATCCAACTTAAACAATTATTAGAAAAATAAAAGTAAATTTTTATTAGGGTTTGGAGAAAATCTAAACCCTAATTTTAGAAATCCTAAGGTTTAAACCCTAAGATTCAAGACCTAAACCCTAGAAAAGTGCTATTCATAAATACGCATATAAATACGAAAATTATACAGATAGAATACGATAATAATACAAAAATTATACAGTATAAATATGAAAAAGTCAACTGTGAACAGTAATAGTCAATTATGACAACTAATATACTTAATCTAAATTAAGACTAAACTAATACACTTAATTAAAATTAAGCCTAATCTAAGTAAAATTAATTGGTGACTTAAGAAACTAATTAACCAAACAAGTTGTTAGCTTAATAATTGATTTACCTAAGCATCATTTAAGCTTGATTATGTCCTAACAAACCCTTCCATATCCGGCTACTTTGAGGAAGAATAAGCCAACTTGAATACTTCTTCCTTTATCAAAATGTAGGCTAAGTTGTGGACCAATCAAAAGCTAGCAACTTAGGTTATATATGATGTGTTTTTGGTGTGATGAGTAAACATTAAATGGAGCACATGGGGGTGGCAAAGTGGCTAATGGATTGTGATGATTTAGGGTAGAAACTAGCTTGGATAATTACCATTTCATAGTTGGTTAAGTGTCATTACCTCCCCACCTTGCTTGCCTGTAAATAGAAGACTAATGTTCTCATTATTTTCGTACTAGTTCAAGCAATATCTAGAGCAAATCAAAGTTTGAGAGAAACATTGTGAGCTATTATTAATTAAGTATTTGAAGCCTTGCAAAAGTACTATCAAGCTAGCATCTTAACAAGGTACACCACTAGTATTATTTTTGTTTCTTTTTACTTTTTAATTTGTTAATTTAATCAATTTATAAGTAGTTATAATGTTCAATTTTCTTTCTTTTATCGACAAGCTCAAGAACATAAGTCGTAGTCATGTACGATTTTTCGTTCTCCGTGTTCCTTTTGACTAGAGCAAGTCGTTGTTATGTCGATTTTCATTTCATAGTTTATAATTAAAGCTCAAAGAATGCAAGTCGTAGCCATGTATGATTTTTCGTTTACCGTGTTTTTCATGTGTTATTGAGTAATAGTTATAAACTGTTAAAATCAAGTAAACAAGCCGTTTTAATGACCAAATTATTTCATATACAAATGTTATAATCACATATGTAAGCAGTTATAATGCTCAAATTATTTCAAGTATGAAATCCAAAAGCTCAAAAACATAAGTTGTTACCTTGTACAATTTTTCGTTCTTCGCGTTTCTCGTGTGTTCTTGAGCAAAAGTCATAAATCTCTATATAAGAAGGTTTATGATTTTCTTATTTTTATGTTATAAAGTGTTATTGATTGTTAGAACATGTTATTTTAGCAAATTAATGCTTGGAGTATCGTGTTTTATCAATTTAGTCAAAGAAATAATGAAACAGTTTTGTGCAGTCCCATTATTATCGAAATCTATGTAAATCAAGAAGGAAATTCGAACTTTGGTACTGATATAAATTGTAGAGACGGAAGTTACGAACGCGTGAAATTTTGAACGACTCAAAAATATTTTAAAACGAAGAAGTTATAGCCATTTAACTGACCCGGGGTCTGAAAGCAAACATGTTGTCCACTTTTTAAAAAGTGCTTTAAAAATGAGTTTTTGAGTTAGCAAATTTTTCGAATAAAATCACTTGTGAAAATCGTCTAAACAAGTTATAAAAATATTTATTAAGAAATAAAATTTAATAAACTAATATTCGGGTTTGCGTAAACAATTATGTAGGCATTTAACGCTTTACCTTCGAGTCAAGTTTTCTATTCTTAACCTTTGTTTACTTGCTTTTTGTGTGATTTATACATCTTGTACAAACAACGTGTTATAATTCTTTGATATGAGAGTTATTGCTTCTTGTTTTGGCATAACTTGAAAAATGAAATGCTCATTCGTGATATATTTCGAACCATGCTTTATTTTATCAAACCAAGTTGTCTTGGTGCGATCTTGACATGTGAAGTAAACTGAGATGAACGAATATTTATCTTTGTTCATGATTTGTCCAGTGTAGTGTATGTAATGCATAACATAGGATGTTGTTAGGTTAATTCCCTTTCTATATCCACTGTAAATGGTTCTAAGTCGAAAAATAAAAAATAGTTTAAGGTCTAACCACCACTCAGTCTTGCTATGTTAAAACATTTATAATATCAATTGTTGTGCCATAAATCCTTACAATCCATATCAGTGTGAGGTCATTTAATTATATGTTATGTGTTAGACTTGTTGAGCTTTTGTATGCTTACCCTTGCAAATAAACCTAAATTACAGACAAACCCGAGAGCTCCCGCTTTAAGAAGAAGAAATGAAAGAATAAATGCGTAGATTAGTTTACTTGCTTTATTAAATTGCTTGTCTTTTTGTTTTAAAGTCTTGATGACTTATGTAATATGAACAAGGAAACAATGTAACCGACTCTATATCAATATATATCAAGTTTCATCACATATTCTTGTCATGTCTTTACTTTCATAAAAACTTAGAATTGTTAAACTTATCATAGTACTGATCTATTTATCTGGATGAGGAATAGTAAATGACTTGTGAGTACCGTAAGCATCCGAGACAGGACTACTCGATGTTAACTGGTCAAATTCATCGTAAGGTTCATTAGACCCAAGTACAAACTTGTTATTACCATTCTGAATGTTAGATAAGTAGAATTATTGATATGAAGAGATATCACTATAACCAAATGTGTTTCGAGTGAGAGTTTTAACTAGTTCTGTAGGTTCTGTACGGAAAGAGAATTTTGCACCGGACAAAGATACAAACATTTGTCATGGATAAAAATGTAAACATTTATCACGGGTGAAGATAGGGGCTAAATGCAAATACGTGGCAATTTAGAGTTTAACTAGGAAAAAAAACACTTTTACAATGGTTCGAACTAACAACCTCAACATTAACACTTCAACACTTTAACCACCTTAGCACCACGAACCTAGCTACAAATTTAAGACAAGAAATTCTTCATATACTGTAACCACATATTTTCTCAGCACATTGATCAAAAGACAATTGTACCCCCCCCCCCCCCACACACTTGACTTGTACCTTTCTCTTTCTTTTATATGACTCGAATATAATAATAATAATAATAATAATAATAATAATAATAATAATAATAATAATAATAATAATAATAATAATAATTTGTGCGTAAACAACATGGGTCACTCTTTTAGCATTGACGCCATTTTCCTGTTTTACGGGTATTGCGGTTGTTATGTTTTCACATGCAAATTGATTTGGGAGGGAAATCACAAGGACAGTTCAGATTCATTCTAATTGATTTATAAGTTATTTTAGGTTGCAAAGAGTCTTTAGGTAATAGAGTATTTTTAGAATTTTAATTTACGCCGTGCTTTCAGGCACGAACAATTACGTGTCATCTCTTTGGTATTTTTGCGGGCTATATCAAGAGCAACTATTGTAGTAAGCTTTGACTCATGGTATGAGAATCTTTTGTCCAATTTCAAGAAAAAATATAGAGGAAAAAAATGTTATGGTGATGCGATTTAGTTGGAGTTATGACAATACTTTTTTGTTTGGACTTAGTTGACTTATTTTATATTTTTGGGTATTTATGAAAAAGCCTTTGAAATTTAGATAAGGCACACTTAGAAGGGGGGTTGAATAAGTGTGAGAACAAACTATGATAAACTTTTCTGTTTTTCCGAATTCAGTTTACTGTTTTAATGAATACAGCTTGCTGTATTAGTATGGTCTATTGAATTAAAAACTTTCTTTTAAATCAATGAAAATTTCTTGGCTGAAAATATCACTTAAAGAAAATACACGGTGTAAATAAATTATCTGTGAATATTTTAGATTTTATTGTTTGAGATAACGATTATCTAGTGTGAAAAGTAATAACAAGCAATAAAATCAACACCAAGATTTTTACGTGGTTCAGCTATTACCCTCTATAATAATAGCTTACTCCACGTCCAATACCAACTAGTATTGGAGACTCACTTTATATATTTTTCTCACAATTACAAAGTGACACCTTTTACAAAACAGATTAAATGAATTCTTAAATTCTCTTGAGCACTTTTGCTCCTTGTGCACCTATGCACTCCTCAAGCACCTCTGCTTCCTTAACTCTGTTTGTAAAACAATTTTTAATCCACACTTGGATTAAATTCCTTTAGACAATCACTTAGTCTAAATAAACAAAGATCAGATAGATACAAATTTAGAGGTCTAGTGATCAAAGCAAATAATTAATTTAACAATATAAGGCTCAGCTAATGTATGCAATGATCAATTAATAATAAAAAGATATTACCAATTTAATTCTCACAGAAATATGCTTGATCAGAATTTCCAATAGCCCAAAGAGCAGTTTGCACAAAAATGATTTTTTCAATATATAATCAGTGTTCTGTTAAATCATGTCTCGGTAGAAAAAATCCATACGCAATTTATAGCCATATAAAATAATATCGTTACTGCTTAGAGAGATATCAATTCCGTTCTTCATAAACCTTATCTCATAAAGAGATAAAACTTGTTAGCACAATATCCAGTCAGAACATATCTCAACAATATGACTGTAGCTTTTAAATAACAATATCTAGTCAAATCATATCTCAACAATATTACCGTGGCACTTGGATAAGAATATCCAATCAAAACATATCTCAACAATATTTGTTACTTGGAAAGATAAATTGTACCCATACACGGTATATTCAAAATGGTAAGCATATCTGTAACAAGTAATTATGACCCCTTTTAGTAGATATCATCATTATCACATACACTAATATCGAAACTTGTACTTTTTAAAATATTATGCACGAAGTACAAAGTTATATCCACTGATATCCATTTCAATATTTGGATAACATTATTCATACTAACCCATAAGATAAACATGAATAATCGTTAGCATTAAAACCAGTTTATGATATGCACATAAAATGTCCTAGAGCCTTAAATTGAAAAATTAAATATTTGTAATGACCTTACATAAAATTCTTAAAGCTTCAAATCCATTCTTCAGTCTTCTTGAACACTTCAACAAGTATTCCCTGAAATTCACAATAAAGAATTTAGTATTCATAATAAATCATCATCAAAACATTAGGTTTAGAATATGACAAAGTCAACAGCCTTTCTTTTGAATTTTTACATCTTTTTTTCCCTAATTGGATCCCACCAAATGACTTGTAGTACTACCATTTTTCCACATGAAATACTGTTCATGGATCATATTGATCGATGGTTAAAGATACTAAAGGCAAATAAATGCTGCCAAACTTCTCATTCCGTTTTGTCAATAAAGGAGGTGTGTGAGATACCCCAAAATACTATATTACACAAATTTGAATCCGTCATCGTCAATCAATTAAATGCTCAAACCTACCAAGAATTAATTTTAAGTTGGGAATGAGTAGCACATTAATGTTTGCCTCAAAAAGAAACTATGACTAGATTGAGTATAAATCCTTTTGTATTAATGGTTGGACTCTCAGTTCTATCACCACTACAAAACAGTAAAAAGATAACACCTAAAAAACGTTGTAATTTTTCCACCAGAAACGTCGAGGTTAAGGGTGTCATCTATTTGACACATTTATATAACGTTTTAAAAACGTTGTAGTTTATCACATAACACAACGTTTTTTAACTAAAAAATATTGTAGATTTGTTTTAAATAAATATTAAGATGCTTGAAAACGTTGTAAATGGTATCATTCCACAACATTTTCTGAGTTAAAACGTTGTAGTTTGATACATCACACAACCTTTAGATTAATTTATACAACGTTTATAAGATGTCATCTATTGTAATACATTTAAACAACATTGTACCTGTAATGTTGTACTTGTAGAACTACTAATATTAATGCAATGATATATAGCTAAAAAAACTCTAAATTCTCATTTAAAGCCAAAAGTTTAGTCTCCCACTGTAGACTAATTGACCAAGTTTAGTACAAATTAGAATGTTAGCAAACCATAACAGACCCACAAACAAAACCACAATTGACCCAAAACTACAAACCACTATCATAAAACTGCATCTCCAAGCCGGTTCAGCCATCATCATGGTCTGAATAACTAAAGGAGACAAAACAGATAAAACAACAGTAGATATCAAACATAGCAGAAATAAATCCTAACACATTGAGTCAGCAGCATAAGAAGATTCAATCTCAGCATCCCAATAGTCAGCAGCATAGTGTGCCATCTCATTTGCCAGATGTTGTCGGAAACGTAACCGGTCTTTATCAATTCAATCCGAGATGAGTCAGGAATAGATATACTCTCCCTATGAAATATCCTAATGTTGCATTGTTGACAATCCCCTGTAAAACAGAGTATAACTGATAAGTTCAGATACACAGACATAGAGTACATGTTTCTAAATATACACAGATGCGGAAGCTGAGGAGAGATAATATACCAAACTCGATAACTTGAACGAACTTGAGCAACTGCTTCGTCTAGGAGGATTCTCCTTGCTGATCGTCCAGACACTTGATCTTCCCTTGGAAACATCAAGAATTCCAAATTTGCAACTTCAGGAAATTTTGGATGGGACTTGTCTTCAGGATCAACAAAATGTTCAATCTCAGCCAGTGTGAACTCACGAACCCCTAGAAGACCTTGGCGCAGAGATATCTACAATTTGTCATATTTTTTCGAATCAAGATCAATGCTTTATTTCTAGTTTGAAAAGCATGCTTAAACAACATATAACCTCCACCGCTAAATATAATCTAAAACAAGATGGAACATTTCGCCATAGAAGCGGAACCAAAACAATCTACTTCAAAATCTTTAGGTGAGAAATGAACTTCAGAGTTTTCCCCCTTACAAGAAGTGCTTTTGATTTATTAACACAAAATATCATTTCACTGCTTTTATTCTTACCTAGAAACATTATCTTTTGTTTTCCCTAGTTTCTATAGGCTGTCCAATAGCACCTTAACCATCACCAACATCTACTTTTAAATACCACCTCTATAAGTGGCCTGATACTGGCCTATGTGGCTAATACTACCATGTCTACGTACTGCAAACACATTATTGTCTTCTGCTGGTTGTACAATTATTGCAACTTCTACTATTCACCCAATGATCCTAATCTTATTCTTTAGTATTCAGTGAACCCCTTTCACTCCTACTGCTTAGCAATGAGGATAGCAAATGACAATATAAACACGTTTGATAAGAAAAAGACAGCACATTGATTATGTGGTCTTTTGCATGTAACAGGAGCAGAGAGGCAACTGATCCACTCACCTCAATAATAATCAAAATTAAGCAAGTTGGTTAACAAATAGAATTCCACTAACATTTATAGCCGCGCATGACCATGTACGCAATCACACAGCAATCTAGAACGACTCTTTCACAATTTAGCATAAAGGAAAAAATAAAATGAACCAAGTGGCAAACAATAACAGCCACTAGTCCAATATAAGCAAAGTGAAGCCTTTCACATATTCACTTCCATTAGATTTTCTTGACCATACACTTGAAAATTAAGACTAATATAACACAATAATTTGAATCACTCTTTAAAGTTCAGATCATCCGTTTCCTTTAAACTAAAATCACATTTACATGAACAGAAAATGAGGTGTATCCAGTAGACCAAATAATATTAAAAATATTCATGAATTTTGATTGTTTTTTTCTCAAGGCTCAACTTATCATATGTGGTACATCTATGGTCCCAACATACTTATCATATATTACCAGTGAGACACACAAGCAATGAATATGCTCCACATAAATACATATTTCAACCAACCCACTATATATATATATATATATATATATATATATATGTGGTACATCTATGGTCCCAACATACTTATCATATATTACCAGTGAGACACACAAGCAATGAATATGCTCCACATAAATACATATTTCAACCAACCCACTATATATATATATATATATATATATATATATATATATATTGTACCGTGAGAGAGAAGTGGTGAGCAAAAGAAGCACCCCAGCCACCATCACCAAAGGATTCCTCAGTAATGGAATCTCCGAAAAGATAAATCTTTGGCCTCATTTTCTTCAAAAATGGATCTTTTTTACTCTATTTTTTTCACAAAAAAGAATTGGTTGTTACTGCTTTAATAGAGACTCAGCCTAGTAGTAGTTAGTAAAGTATAAATGTACTTTCTTGATCAATAAAGTTATGAGAGGAGATGAGAAAAGGCAAGAACGACTGAAACCTTCAACAAAAAGAAGAAACAGAGGAGTAGTGATTGTAAGGAACAAGAATTTTGAATTACATTATAAATAAAATTGAAAAACTAAATTCTAATTAACTGAGTTATTGTGTGATTTAATTTAAACCTTTATGTGGTAATTTGATTGTTGACTATTCGGTTAATTTTAGTAAAGGAAGTTCGATTAATGGATTTATTAAATTAACGGACTAGCCTAAGATTATTTTGTGAGGAACCCTAATTAAATATTCAATTAATATTGAATATGACAAGTCTAATTGAATTATATAAATTAAATTTAAATTAATTATTTAAGTGTTCCTATAATTATTTAAACAATCCCAAACAATTAATTACGTGAGGGATTTGTGTGATGTGCTTTGTGGGTTGATATTTAATTAAGTTAGCCCAATTTATTAAGAAGTGGGTGAGTTATTTTGGTAGCCCAATGTTGTTGGATTATTATGATCATAGATGACCCAAATGAATTAAATTGCAAGCCCAATTTTTGGTCAAGTTGTCAAAGCTTTTAGAAGGCATGAATTTACCAATTTGGCAATAAAAAAATAAAGCTAAAATGGGTCAAAAATAGGGCATGGCTGGTGGAATGGTTTAGGAGTACTATGTACTCCAAAATTTTATTTATTTGATTTTCTTAGGCTAGTGTGTGGAACACTCAACTTGTTGGCTAGAAAATTTTGTAAAAAGCTTGAAGTCCAATGTATACATACATAGGTTATATGTATATATTTCTACCACTATAAATAGAAGCTAGCTCATTTGGTGGAGAGTTTGCAAAATATTTCAAGTATTCTCTATATAGTGTACTAGTGAGTTTTAGTGAGTTAACTAGGTAAGTTAAGGAAAAAGGAAGTGAGTTGTGTAGTGAGTCACTACCGAGTCAAGTCATTTTCTTCAAGGGGTGTTCTTGGATGTCATCTAAATCCATCATCTACTTTGGAAAGAAGAGAAAAGTAGCTCACAAGTCAAAGAGGTATAAAAATTTCCTTTAAAACCCTAATCTTGGTTTTCTTTCAAATTTTATGGTAGAAATATTATCTTGGAGCTCTTTATGCTTAGAATCATGCTAGACATGTTTATATAGGATGCCATGTGGTTTAAATGTATAGTGGTATGGATTTATGTAGAAAAATCTAGCAAAATACTTGAAAATATTTTTACCGACGAACAAAACATAGGTTGTACGAATAAATTGCACATTTTACAATCTACAAATTATTTTTGTGATTTAATAATTTCTGGGAATATATGGATAAGTTAAGAAAAAAATCCCTTTGGAATCACCCAAAAATGTGTTAAAATGAGCAAGTTATGTATTTTTGACCAAACACACCTCACTGTCCAAGTTCTTGCATGAACAGTCAACTTTAAGCCAAATTTCCGAAATCAAAACTTATCCAAAAATGATGTTTGAGCCCAAAAAATTGTAGTTCGGGAAGTCACGATTCCATCGATACCTAGTATAGCTCCATCGGAGTTATAGAACTCAAGTTATTAAGGTTTTTCTCCAAGACCCCAAAACTTGACAAAAATCTGGAATTGGTAATGTTTCTGCTGATTTTTTTTTCATGAACCGGCCGGAACTTTCCGGCGACCGGTTCACCGGAATTAAGACCAGTTCAGGTGATGGGTCCTTGACGGAAGTTGCTTGGTTTTACGTGTACTATTTTATAAAAATGTTTTTGTATTTTTATCAGGTTATTTGGTAATTTCCATAATTAAAATATGATTAAACCTTACTAACTTAAGGAAAAATGATAAATTAATATTTTTAATTTCTGAAAAATCATAAAACTACTAACTACTTATTATTTAAGTAAGATTAATTAATAAATTAATTATTTTTAATTGTATTTAAGGTGTAAATAGTGCACTAATTAGCTATTAATTAGTTAGTAATTAGATAAAATTACTACTAAATTATTAAATATGTGATTTAAGTATTTAATAATAATATAAGAAAGATAAAGTAAATAAATTATTTATTTATTATTTAATTTATAATTAAATAATAAATAAAGATAAGTAATTAACTAATTATTATTTAATTAATATTAAATAATAATTAAAGAGAGATTAAATTTATAAATTAATTATTTATTATTTAAATAATAAATAAATATAATTAAGAAATTAATTATTATTTAATTAACATTAAATAATTATTAAAGAATGATTAATTATTATTTAATTAAGATTAAATAATTAGTAAGGGTAATTGATTAATTAATTATTATTTAATTAACATTAAATAATAATTAAATGAATAATAAATTAATAAATTATTTATTTATTATTTAATTAAGATTAAATAATAAGTAAGTATAATTAATTAACTAATTAATTATTATTTAACATTAAATAATAATTAAAGATAATTAATGCTAATAAACTAATTATTTATTATTTAATTAAGATTAAATAATAAGTAAGGATAATTAATTAATTGATTATTATTTAATTAACATTAAATAATAATTAAAGTTAATAAACTAATTATTTATTGTTAAATAATAATAAATGAGGATAATTAATAAGTTAATTATTATTTAATTAATATTAAATAATAAGGCAATTAAGATTAATACTTTAATTATTTATTATTTAATTAACTTTATATAATAAATAAACATAATTAGTTATTATCTATTGTAAAATAATGACTAAAGGTAATTAATTAATTACTCTTTAACTGATATTAAATAGTAATTAAATGAAGATAGAGTTAATAAAATAAAAAGAATTTAATTAAACAATGATAGTAAATTGTTTAAGAGTTTAATAAGTGTTTAACACTTAAGAAAAGTAATATTGATTAATTAAATCATTAATATAAGATCAATTAAATGTCTTATACGATTAATATAAAATTATATGTGTTATGTGATTAATTATTTAGCATAGATAAGTATTTAAAGTGCACGATTATATGTTCTACCAATTAAGAGCCCAACGTTATCAATGTTAGGTTTTCAAGAGAAGTTTAAATTAAGCGAATTAGTCGTAAGTCGACGAACAAGCAAGTTCTTTAACCTTACTCAAATTATATTGAGCAAGTTTCCTAACTCTATTCAATATCATGGTGCTAATTCTTAAATCTTGAACTTATATTATATTGCAAGTTATTCCACAATAATATTATTGCAAATCGCATATATTATTTGAATTCATATTCCATTCTTGAGTTATGAATTGATTAAAGAAGAAGTCTAAGCCATTGTTCGGCTAGACCTATGCGAAATTTATTTTAAAAGTTATCCAAACCATAGTGGTACGGATTCTTAGACTGAGAAAACCAACCCATAATGAGGAATAACCTAAGTATTGAACAAACAATACAAACAGAATAAATGTTATGCATATACATATGGTACGAGAGACTGATCCCCTCAAGTACAATTCTGACAAAGTAACCTAAGAGGGTCAATCAAGTGATTGATTTCCTCAATAGTAGTTCATGGTCCATTTGACCACTCAGCAGTTAAATAATAAATTGTCACTTCTTTATTTTGTGCATTGATTCTATTGTTCATTGTGGAGCTCCTTTTATTAAATCATTCAGTTGATATTCCTATTCATTTATGACATAATTATTGTTATTCATTTAAATTGCTGAGCAAGCTAGTTGCTCATACTTGCTATGTCATAAAGTATTTCGCAGCTAAACCTGAAGGATCGGGTAAAGATAAAGGCAAAGGGAAAGCAAAATCTTAATTATCTAGATAGCTGTTAGTCTATTTATATTTTGTTTAGAACTTATAAGATTGTAATGCAAACACTGATATTATTTTGTAGTTTGTGATGTTTATTTTGGTAAAGGTTGTAGACCTTGGGACTAAAAAGTCATTGTAATAGACAATATATGTTTATTTAATTTCCGCATTAGTATTACATGTTGTTTAGCAGAGATTGTTTATATTATTATGTGAGCACCAAATTCGAGGTAGTGGTACTTGAATTTGGGGGTGTCACAATGATGATGAATTGTAATAAGAACAAATTCTTTTCATTTAATTCAACTGTCTTCGAATCTCCATGGAATTGCTTTTTGTTAATATTTATAGTTGTGTGATATGTATGGCTATATGCAGGCTAGAAACATTAGTTCTAATTTGTTTCTAAATTGCCTCGCGGTGTGGAAGTCATGATGTTCATTATTTGGAGTGATTGGGGAATGTTGAGTTCGTCCATTGGGAGTTGAGGAGTTGTTTCTTAACAAGTTTCAGGGCTTCGATAGGAAGAGAGGTGGTAAGGTGCTCTAGCAGTGTGGTTGATATTCTACATGGTATTTAAATGAATAGGAATGCTCAAATTTTTAGTGACCAGTGCATGTATTTCCATCCACTTTGGAGTGTCATGGTCATGTCTTCTTTATGTCTTCAACGATAGGTGCTTATGGTGGGACTTCGTGTTCAGACTTAAAAAGGACTGCAACTTTCTAAGGGTTTTGTAATTTACTAGTTTTCTAGGGGCATTTCTCATCATCCTCCTTTCCTTTTGTATTCACCCTAATCTTATAAAATTTTCTTTTTCTATCTAAAAAAAAAAATTGTCAAACAACAAAGGGCAGATTAAAAAATTCTAGAAATAATTTTAAGCCAATTTACAATCTTACTTTCCCTTTCACTGCTCCCATAACAGTGAAGTGCTAGTTGTCCTTATTATTCAAGCACTGGTTGTATAGATTTAATTAACTATTTAGATAAATATAAGCAATTAATCATATTTTGATATACTAATAATTGATGTTATCAGTTTGTTAGGAGTAAGAGTGTTACCAGTATACTTTTTACAATTGAGAGAGAGTTACCAGTATACTCGGTCATCTTAGTCAAGTATTGCTTTTGGTAAATCTTCTTCTGTGAATTGAACACCTATAGTTGACAGTGGAAAAAACACATCACCAAAAATTCATCCAGAAAAGAAGTGCAGACTCCACTTTTGTAATTGCATCAAGTTTTAATACCTTGTATGTGGGCTCCCACATCTAGCTCCAAGGTCCGCTCCACTTGAATATGCCTGATAAGAGGCAGAGTTTTTTGCAGCAAATAAAGTGACATTTGCAATCTGATGTTCTCATCTTCTTCATTATGACTAACCTATTACAACTAAATAACAATGAAGTATATGAAAACTGAATTCATAATAAGTAGTTATAAAAGGAAGATAGGATACAGAAGGTGGGGGGGGGGGGGGGGGGGGGGTTCAGTTTTAACTTATATAGGCATGCTTACATCTCAATTGAGCAATATTAAATCTATCTCCAGGAGGCTTAATGGAACCAAAAGTGAAATCGACTAACTGTATAGATACAAAAAAGGGGTTAAAAAGGACCTGACGCCAGAAGGTGAGAACATTGGACTTGACGGCGCAACCAGGGGAGCCATAGTCGTAAAGGCCAGCAACGCCTCTATAGATCTTGAAGGAGGGTATGTAAAATAGACGGCGTTCAAGAGTGTTGACCACCGCTTGAAGAAATGCTTCTCGATTCTGTGCTTCTTGGGCTACCTCCATCTCTATCCCAAACCCTACCTCTTTCTCTCTCTTTGGCAGGAAGAAGAATCACATATATGCACTTCACACTACTCTTTGAGGCAGAGGATTTGTGAGAACACTGGATTAGTTAGGGATATTTCTTTAATTTGGATTGGGGAAGTTTTCCTTTAATTGTTATGAAATTTGTTCATTTAATAATTAAAAACTATATATACTCCGTGTTTTAATTTCAAGTTTTCATTTCCGCGCGATTTTTTCAAGCTCCGTGTTTTTTAAATAGATAACGTTTTCCTTAAGAAAACATTATAACTTTAAAACCAAATATTGCCCCTTATAAATACATAACGTTTTTGCATATGTATCTATAACGTTTTTTGAAAAAACGTTATGAAAAAAAAACACCACAACATTTTTTATAAAAACCTTGTTGTTTAAGTGTTATCTTTTTACTGTTTTGTAGTAGTGTATTATGGAACTGAGAGTCCACAACAGTTTTAAAATTTTCAATTTAGAAATATTGGATACAGTACTCAATTGTTATATTAGTGTCACCATGCCTTTAGCCACAGGTTATCCCCAGTAGATATTACAAGCATTAATAGAAATTCCATATTTGACCGATTCTTCATTCCAATAATGCGCATAACATGCAGGCAGAAATAATCTCGCATCCAAGTCCACACAGATCTATCATATGAAAAAAAAACTCACATAATGAGAAAATCAAGATTCCATCAGAGAGGAGAAAAAACCTCTCATAATGACAAAGAAATCATTCAACTCAAGGTAAAAAGAAACTTTTATATATACAAGGGAAAATACGATATCACGTCAAGCAAGAAAATAAAATTAAGAAATAGATATAGAGGAAAAAGGGATAGAATTGACCCTACACAGATCTGAAGAAAACTTTTTAGATACTAGACTTTTTTGGTTAAAGACAAAGGAGGAGAATAGAAGAATTTGCAATAAATCCTTCTCTAATTCATCAATATAATTTAAAATAAGAAAGTATGCAAGGAGATAAGCAGAACTTTCACAGAAAAATTGTAAAATCACTGTACAAAGGTTCGAATTTAATGATTTTTTAGCTATAACATAAATCTTGGAATCCTCTTACTTTTTTCCGGCCTTTTTTTAATCTGATCCTAAATATCGTAGCATGCAACGAGAATTGGATATGACCCATAAAAATAACGACATTTTGATTGAAATCACTATATCAGGTTGCAGAGGCAGAGCCTAAGGAATCATTGGGCTCCAAAATACAAAACCTCCTTTAAGCATCTCATTTAGGAGATAAATAGATTTTTATTGGTTAATCATATGTAGCCCAATAATTAAGTGGATATTAAATGGGTAGTCCTATTGTGTACTTGGTTTTTTTTTTTGGTAATCCACGAATAAATGGGATGGATTTCATTTTTCACTTCATTCTCAAAAATCTAATAATAATTCATTAGTATAAAAGCACACCGTTAGATCTCACTGCCTCATTCCTCACAGCCACTGACATTCGATCTCTCAGATCTCCTCAGATGCTGAGGAGCTAATCTATTTGATTATCAGGTAAATTTCCAAATTCTACTTGCGATCATAAATCAAACATGCGTCTTAGTTTCTCTTTTCCTTTTCTAAGGTTATTTCAATGAATTTCATTTCCATTTTAGATAACTTGCAAGTATAATTACTTATTGATTTGATCTCTAATTTTAGAGATGGTGGAATTACTGAAAGAAAGTTTATGCATGTAAACAAATCATATTTACTCCACAGTTTTTTAAAATTCAATTGGATTCTCTTTCATTCGATTTAAATATTCTATTGGATTCTCTTGCTTCCGATTTAAACATTCTTTGAAAATTTATATAGCTAAACAAATGGTATTTTAATGCATGAACTGTTTATTGTATCCAAAAGCATCTCCATTACATGGGAAATGAGAGTATTCATAGCTCGACAGAGCATCTAACTAATCCATTAGGCACATGAACTACCTCATAAGAGTCGTAAATTGGGGAAGTTTGTAAGTTTAAATCACTTGATATCCCCTTCGTCAAATTGTGCATTCAGCCAACCCTAGTCATGTTGAAGTTTCTTTACTAAAACTTGTCAAAAAGTTCTTTTTGGCTTGCACACTCGTACTCTTATGTACGTGGTACATTAATTGACTGTTTTCTTGTTTGTGCGTAAATTCCAAGTTATCTAATCAAACGGAAATCATAATTTTCTAATGGTTTAAATCTCTATATTTCTAAATGAACTTTCAATGTTGATTTGCTATGCTTCTAAAGCAACTATGCATTGATTTCTAATTCAACATAAAATTTCAAAATTTTATAATTAATATGAATACATTTAAGGTTTTGGAAGCTGTAAATATTACGGAAGGTAGGCGGCATAGATGCCAAACAAATTTAACCTCTATCTATCGTTGTAAAAGTTGTTCCTAGAATTATGATTCTCGAGTATTCAATCAATTAATCCCCCAAGCTGGGGACGCTTATGCAGAAATGAAAGAGTAAAATTAGTAGTACTTTTTAAATAGTTCATAACACATATAGTTGCTCGTATTGGTTTGTATGTGACATTCATTTATATATTGGAATGAAAGTGATAACGAAATGGAAATTTTACATTTAGCAGGTCTCCACAAATTAACTTTTGTATGGATTCTTGTGTTTTAGTGGATTTAATGAGTTTTTTAAGACTAATTTTGTTGAATTACTATTATTATAATTATTAAACTTGTATAAATAAAAAATTCTTCTCATTTTTTGATTTTTTTCCTTTTAATAATTTAGTGTATTTGTGATGATGCAAAATCCTGATGCGTGTAGCGAGGCTTCTCAGACTCGAAAGTTTCTTGACTTTGTAGTAATATGTGCAAATCTTCTTACATGCATATATAGAGAAAAGTAAGGAGTTTCTAGATTTGTTTTGTTGCAGTTTAATTCATAATTTCTTTTGATTTACTTAATATACTAAATTAGATTACTTAGTCCTTTGTGTCTTTGGTGGTTTTTGTTTACATTGTGTTCGCACTAAGCTATAAGTAAATTTTAAGATGATTACCAAATGTTTAGTGTATTTTTCTAGACACGTAGTGTTTGGTGAAATTTGCATCTAGACATACTATCGGTTTAATATGTAAATCAAAAACAAAGTTGAGACAACAAGTCTACAAATCTTTGGTTTGATCCTTGGATGAACAACATGCCTCTTGTCACCTCTCTGACTTCTCCTATTATTCTTCAATTTGGTTTGGGTCCGACTGCTAAGGTTAGTAGTATTATTTGCAATGGCACTTGGAGTTTGCCAAGATCAAATCGTATTGCAATGATTGATTTTCGTCAGTCTGTTGACTATAATACGCATTGTAACCCAGATGTGGAAGACACTGTTTATTGTGATGGTTATAAAGATAAGGAAGTTAAAGCCGTGGTGCTTTGGAATTCCATAAGGCATAGAGGTAATCCAATTGCTTGGGGTAATCTGGTTTGGCACAAAATTCTCCCTCCCAGATATTCTTTTCTATTATGACTCATCTTTCATAGGGGTCTTAAAACTAAGGATAGGCTGTCCAATTATGGCTTGATGGTTAACCCAATTTGCAATCTATGCAATGCCCATTTGGAGATTGCTAATCATTTGTTCTTCCGTTGCCAATTCTCCTTCCAGATTTTGCACACGGTATTGAGATTTTGTGGTTGGAGAGGGCTAAGTCGTGACTGGTCTTGCATCACTAATTTTCTCATTTCTAGATCAAGTCACAAGCCTCAATATAGTCTTCTTCGCCTTGGTTTCGCAACAGTGGTCTATCATATTTGGCATGAGCGTAACACAAAGATCCATGATAATAATGCTTTACCTGCTAGGACAATTGTGCATAATATTATGCATGCGATTAAATGTAAATTGCACACAAATTCTATATTCCAGAAAGTTAAGGATAACTTTAGAATGTTAGTCCTGTAATGTTTGTATAGTCATGACTTCATTGGGTCTGTCATTTGAAGTCTATACTATACTTTCTGGGGGTTCCCTGCTTTGTATTTCTTTTGTTTCTTTTAATATTATTTTAACTTAGCAAAAAAAAAAAAAAGTTGAGACAACAAAAATAATATTTGTAGCTTAAATCTAATAAATGATTTCTTTTTTGGATAAGGAATGAATAGATCTGAAATACTACTACGTGAAGATCTAGCTCCAATATATGTAGCTATATTGCATATGTTTTGAAATGTTTGTGTGAAGAAAATAAATGATTTGGTCCCTCTCTTATGTACTCTATTTTTATTTCACATGTAGTAGCACATTTTAAAATCTTTACACGAAATGATGATATCAAGAAGTTGAAAATGAGGTCGTTGTTCACTGCATTTCAAATGATGATAAGTCTATTGGTTTCAGGTAATAAGTGAATACATTATATTTTCTTATAACTCTTGGAGTGATAATTGTCTTTGAAGGAGTATGCTATCATTTAATTAGGATTCGGGATTTGATCATAGTTGTTATATATTAGATTGACAATTGTCTCGCATGACAAAAATAAACTTAGCCGATAAGTTTATTTTCTTTTCTTCCCTACAAATTATTGTAATTCAAATAGAGTATTACGAGAAAGTAAATATATTTCTTAATTCAGATAGTTTTGTTTTAGTTTATTCCTAAGTGAATAAAACTTTTGTTACTCTTAGATCTATAATTTCTTTTCTTATCCTGATTTTTTCTTTTAAGCCAAACAAAGTATGACGAGGGAAATAAACAAAAAATAGCTAGTGTTAGATAGTTGTACTATCATCATGCTCAACGCATTTGCTATAACTTTTTCGAAGTTTGAAAAAAAATTCAGTTATATAATGAGATTTTTTTTAATGGTGCAATATCTTCGACTTTGTTCCACAAAAATTTGATACGCATGTAACCCTCTTGCTTTTATCACTTTTTAGTAATTTTAGCTGTGAGTATCCTCTGAGGGAAGTAGAGATCAAGTAAGAAGGTAGTAATGTGAGTAAACATGAAAATGTTACTTTTCTTACTGCTTTTACGTGCTGCCTTTATCATAATTAATTATTATATCTTCTGAAATTTCTTGAATTCTACATGGTAAGCCATAACGATTACAATATGTTTGGATTTACATCTACCTTAATTTGTTTGGCCAATGGAACATGTGAACAAAGGTGAACAAGTTAACTGTAATATATGTTAACTGTAAAATGCTTATTATTAAGGATTAACATCTGATTCGCATAGCGTGTCTTGTTTCATATGTGATTTCACCTTAAACAATGTTTTACATGATTTGTATGCTTGCGTATTGAATAAGCATAGTTCAGGTCAGCTAATTGCCCTCAAAATGAAAATCTTGGAAGTTTCATATATTTAGTGAGATAGATATAGATCTTTAAATCACCACGCTATATAAGTTCATATATATATAGAGAGAGAGAGACCGATCAGAAGTCACTTTTGTTACTTTTTATGCTCACGTATTGAAACTTTATTTTAATGAAAATAAGTTTCAATTGCTCTTGAGAGCCTTGACTTGAATTATAGCAAAGTTTAGAGATTAAAAGAAATAGTAGATGAAGAACAATCTCAAACTTGAACCAAACTTTCTTTGAATATGTATGGAAATTTTGTGAGAGAGAGTTTGTAAGCTAGATAATATACATAGAAATAAACTTGTGAGAGAGTTTATTACGTTATCCTTAATTAGAATTGTATATACATCTAAACAAATGATATTACTCCACATTCTTTTTTAAGTAATTTGTAAGCATAAGTTAAGTCTCATTAGCTGATAATTTAATTTTTGAAGTAAGCTAGCATATATATGTACTTTTTTTTCTTGGTTTTATCTTTGATAGTTTCCTTTATTCTAGAATGATCTGTTTATAGTAGCCCTATCCACAACTTATGGATTTCCCATATTTTCTTTGGGTTTAGTGACACTTATTTTTCTCAATTAAAAAAAGAAAGAAAAGAAAGACTCAGTAGCTGATGATTTGAACCTGACTTTCTTTGAATATGTATAGAAACTTGTGGGAGAGAGGTTTTGTGTAATATCCCGGATATTTCACAGGATTTTTAAATAGGATCTTGATGATGAGATAAATGTTGAAATTTAAAATCTAGATTTGGAGAAGAAAAATGTGTAGAAGTGAGTAAACATTTTCCTAATCTTTGTGTTAGGATTTAAATGTGAGTGAACATAGGTTTTTTAAATTTTAAAATCTAAAATTTGATTATTATATATACTTGGAGGTATATTAATAATAAGGTAATATAATACCTTTAAAGCTTGGTGATTATATTTGACTAAAATAATTTATGTAAGAAGTTTTAATATGATTTATGAGGAATAATTATATAATTTATATAATTATAAATTATATAAGGTAATTTAATTAATTATATATATATATTGTATTATATATTGAATTGCATATATATATATATATAAAGTGATTAAATTAATTGAGTAATTTAAATAGTAATTGAATATATATTAAATAAATATATTCCATAATTAAGTAAATCATTGTAAATGATTTATGGAAGTGAGTAATTTAATTACACAATTATTTGTGTTGGAGAATGTAAGAACCAAGAGTTTCGAGTTACATTACAAATAAAATTGAAAAAATTAAATTCAAATTAAATGAGTATTATGTGATTTAATTTAAACCTTTATGTGGTAATTTAATTGTTGACTATTCGGTTAATGTTAGTAAAGGAAGTCCGATTAATGGATTTATTAAATTAACGGACTAACCTAAGATTATTTTGTGAGGAACCCTAATTAAATATTCAATATGACAAGTTTAATTGAATTATGTAAATTAAATTAAATTTGATTATTAAAGTATTCCTATAATTATTTAAACAAGCCCAAACAATTAATTAAGTGAGGGACTTGTAGAATTTGCTTTGTGGGTTGCTATTTAATTAAACTAACCCAATTTATTAAGAAGTGAGTGAATTATTTTGGTAGCCCAATGTTGTTGGATTATTATGATCATAGGTGGCCCAAATAATTAAATTTCAAGCCCAATTTTTGATCCAATTGTCAAAACTTCTAGAAGGCATTAATTTACCAATTGTGCATTAAAAATAAATCAAAAATGGGGCATTAATAGAGAGCATGATCAGTTATGGGATAGGAGTACTACGGATTCCAAAATTTTATTCATTTTGTTTTCTTACATTAAGTGTGGAACACTCAAGCTAATTGCTAGTATTTTTGGAAGAAAGTTGAGGTCCATTCTATACATATAGGTGTGTATGTATAGATTTAGACTACTATAAATATGAGCCTTAGCTCTGTAATATCTCAGTTATTTGAAAGAATTAGATATAAGATTTTTAATAGTTAATAAAGGTTAGAGTTTAATAACCTAGTTGTGGAGATTATAATTGTGAAAAACTGGATTAAATTAAAATTATATTTGTTTAATCTATGAGCTAACAAGAACCACTAAGGTTCAATAAGTGTGGCTGAGACTTTTAGAAATAAGGTCCTATAATGTATATGAAGAGAATAAAATTTGATTAGAAAATATTTCTAAAAGAAGAAATATGCCGAGAAATCGATACGTGAATAAATTGATTTAAAAGTTCAATTTATTTTGAATATAGCAAGTCTAATTGGATTATGTAAATTAATTAATATAATTATTAATTAATAATAATTATGTGATATATTAATAAAATTAATTAATAGTCTAACTAGTAATTAAATACTAGTAGACTAGTCCATATTTTTATTAAACAAGTCTACCTAATTAATTAAGTATGAATTTGTATGTTGGTTGTTTTAATTTAATTAAGCAAGCCCAATGAATTATTTAAATTGGGAAACTAATAAATTAATGTAGGAACCCAATGTTGGTAAATTAAATTGAGATGAATAGTAAGCCCATACAATTAAATTCCAAGCCCAATTTTTTTGATCCAATTACAAAGCTTCTAGAAGGATTTCATTTATGCAAGTTAACTAATAAAATTAAATCAAAAATGGAGGAAATGTGTGGAACACTCAACTATTTTGCTAGCAAATTTGTAGATTTGTTTGATGTCCAAAATGTATACATATAGGTATTATATGTATAGGTTGAGTCCACTATAAATAGAGTGCTTGGGTTCATTTGTAAGGGCTTCAAAAAATATTGCAAGTATCATCTATATTGAGTGTTAGTAAGTTCTAGTAAGTTAACTAGGTGAGTTAGCCAAAAAGCTAGTGAGTTTAATGAGTTGTGTAATATCCCAAATATTTTAAAAGTGATCTGTCAAGATATGATAAAGGTTGTTAATTTAAAAACCTAAAAACGATTGCTCAACAATACATTGAGCTATATTAAAGATTAAAAACGACTCGAAACTACGATTCGTTTACGATTAGAGGTTAAACTTTTAACCTAAACTATGTGTTATGTGATTTATAAAGCTTGTATTAACCTTTAAATGTGTTATGTAGTTTATCTATGTGTAGGATTTTGTGTTTCGGTTCAAGTAATTAACCTTAACACTTATTAAAATCGAAAAGTTATTTAAAGGTTAAAACCTAAAAACCTAATTCTAGGATTTGGAAAACCTAAACTAGGGTTTGGTTAAACTTAGAAAAGGTTAAAAGCTAAACCCTAAACCTAGAAACCCTAAGGGTTATAACCTAACCCTAATCACTATTCATAAATACACGTATAATACGAAAATTATACGGATAGAATACAAAAATAATACGATAATAATACGAAAATTATACGGTATAAATACGAAAAAAAGTCAAACGTGAATAGTAAAAGTCAAGTATACAAGTTAGTAGAGAATTAACTAATGTTGAGTTAGATGTTAACTCTAGTTAGTAGATAATGTTAAAGCCTAAGCCAAGCCAAAGTCAAGCCAAAACTTGGAGCCAAAGTATAAACCAAACTTGGAGCCAAAGTTGGAGCCAAGCCAAGCCAAACTTGGAGCCAAAGTATAAACCAAAGTTGGAGCCAAAGTTGGAGCCAAGCCAAACTTGGAGCCAAAGGAGCCAAAGTTAAAGCCAAGCCAAACTTGGAGCCAAAGCTTGATTGTCATTTTTACCATTTTACCCTAACTTGAAAAATCCTATAAATAGGAGTCTTCACTCTTCATAATCCTTACCAATTCACCAAGTAAATTAGAGCAACAAAGCTAGAGAGATATATTGATAGATTAATCTTGTTGATGAGTATTGAAGCCTTGCACAAATTGTTGTCAAAGCTTGCACTCCAAGAGGTAATCTCTAGTTGTTATTATGTAATTTTTCAATTCGTAGAGTATATGTGAATATCTATAATGCTCGATTTATTTTATGTCTAGAGTAGTGAAATCAAAATTATAAGTAGTTATACTGTCCATTTCATTTCAAGTATTTAGTTAAAAAGCTCAAAACACAAGCCGTTACGATGTTCGATTTTTCTTATCGTTCTTCGATTTGTTCTTCGTGTTCTTGAGTGAAAGTCATAATTTCTACATAAGTAGGTTTATGATTTGGTAATTTAGTGTTATGGGATGATGAAACATGATGGCCTTGCTAAATAATGCTTGTGGCATCAAGTTTTAGTAGTCGAAACGAAGAACGATGAAACTTTGTTCTTCGTGTTCTTCGTGTTCTTCGATTCGTTCTTCGTGTTCTTGAGAAAAAGTCATAAATTTCCATATAAGTAGGTTTATGATTTTGTTATTTTTATGTTATGAAGTGATACGGAGTGTTAGAACATGTTATCTTAGCAAATTAATGCTTGAGGTATCATGTTTTACCAATCGGATCAAAGAAAGTTAAGTCTAATATAGTCGCAGAATATTTTTGCGAATTTCCGAAAATTTAAATTCTGAATCTGCCTTATCAACCTGAATAAAAGTTGTAGCTCATGAAATTATAAGCAATTTAGACTCAAGAATCACTCAAAAATGTTTTCGTATGACGAAGTTATGACTGTTACTATAAAATAGGTCAGAAATATGAATCAGTTTTAGAGCAGTCACCTTTAGGCAGAAATCTGTACAAATCTGTCAGGAATTTCGTACTTTGGTCTAAATATTAATTGTAGAGACGGAAGTTATGAACGCGTGGAATTTTGAACGACTAAAAAATGTTTTAAAACGAAGAAGTTATGGCCGTTTAACTGAGCCGGGGTCTGGCAGTCCAACAATCTGCCCAAATCCGAAAATTTGGCTTAAAAATGAGTTTTTGAGTTAGCCAATTTTCCAAATAATTCCACCTATTGAAATAGTTTAAATAAGTTAATATAAGACTTATGAAGTTATATAATACGATGAATCTAACCGCTTATACACTAAATGATTGTGTAGGGTTTAACGCTCCGCCGGAAAACCCTAGTTTCAATTTGAGGCAAGTTCTAAACTTTTATGTGTTATTTAGTATGTTCTAAGATTGTTCATGTTATTATGTGATAGTTTATATGTGAAAGTACATGAATGAAGGTCTTATGTGATTAAATGATTAAGTGTTAGTTATTGATTAACTGTTAAATGTTAATTGATATTTGATGATGCATATGAGTATGTATAAAATATGTTTATTGTTAAGCATAAATTAATATGATTATTAACTGAGATGTATGTTCAGTCAAAGCATGTTAAAGTTTATATGAAAGCATAAACTGTGTATGTGATAATATGTTAGACTTGCTGAGCCGTCGTGCTCATTCTTGCGAATAAAACCTTATTTGCAGATTAAAGATGAACGTTAAGAAGATCTTGAACGTAAAGATGAAGCGTAGATTAGGTTTTCATGTTTATTACTTGTATTTGTATAAGTCATAATGACTGTTGTAATACGAACAAACAAACATGTAACCGAATATTGAATGAATGATATAAATTATTATCATCAGGATGTTGTTATTTCTTTAAATTTGATATAATGTAGAATTGTTAAATATTAAAACAATGTTGATAATGATCTATTTATCTAGATGAGGATCGGTAAATAACTTGTGAGTGCTGTACATCTGAGACAGAACTAAGCGATGTTGACTGGTCAAATCCATCGTTAAGGTTCCTCGGACCCAGGTATAACTCGTTATTACTATTCTGAATATCATATAAGTAGGATTATTGATATGAAGAGATATCTTTGTATATTGATACTTGTAGTACGAATGAGACCGTTACAAGTGGACGTATATAGAATATTTAAATTCTAAGGTTAAAATTAAACCGTTATATATGGTTTTATCCATTTATATGGATGAAATACAAGTTGATACTTGTATACTTATGAGACTGAGATCAAGTTAAGATCCAGGGACAAAGTTAAGAGAAATTTTTAATGTATAGTCTAAAATAAGACTAATTCAACCAATATGATTATGGGATCATTGGTTAAGTCGATAGAGGTACGAAGTTAACGCACAAGGTCCGCCGCGTGGAAAGCGCGGGGATTTTGGGGTCGTTACAAGTTGACTCACCGAGTCAAACTGAGTTCAACCGAGTCAAGCTTAGATCAAGTCTTGAAGGTGTTGATGTCCTGAAGATACATTTCTTACTTTGGAAAAAGGAGGAAAATAGCTCACAAAATAAAAAGGTACCCCAAAAATCCTAACTTTGGAGTTTATGGTATATTATTTAATTTCTATAGTCAAAAGTATTTTCTAAAGGTTGTATATGATATATCTATGCTATATTAGTATGTCTATGGTATCATGGGGTTTAATATGTTTATCTATGTGGTTAGATCTCAAAAATCTCACAAAAATCCTAGGTTTCATTTTTACCGACGGATTATTTCGAGTTTGTGATTTGTAGTTTTTCATTTTGAAATATACAAATGATTTTCATGGTTTTATATTTTCTGGTATTGTTTATATAAGTGAGGAACAAAATAGCTTTGGATTCACTTAAAAATCATTTAAAATGATTTAGTTATGATTTTTGGAAGCAAAGTAACTCATAGTCAAAAACCAAAATAGATCAGCCTACTTTATGCCATTACCAGAGGACCAAAACATATCTAAAAATAGCAAAAGACCATAGTTTATTGTAGTTCAGGAAAAGATGAATCCAACGATATAAAGTAGAGCTCCATCGGAGTTGTAGAACTCAAGATATTCAAGTTTTTGTAAAGGACCCCAAATCAGAAGACTAAGGGGCATTCTGCCTGGTTTTTTTTTTATAATTAATTGCAACTTTCTGATCCGGGTTGGACCAGGTCAGGCGCGACCCGGTCAGCCTATTCGAGTCTGGTAGCAGATTTTCTTTAAAAATTAATATTTAAATGATTTAAAATAATATTTAAATGATTTAAATGGTATTAAATGTTTTAAAATATAAATTAAATAATAAAATATTATTATTTAATTAATAAAAATTATGAAAAAGGACTAAAACATTATTAGATTAATAATGTTAGTAAGGAAAAATAATTATTATTTCATTCTAAATAATAAATAGCTAATTATTTACTATTTAATACAGATAAAATAATGAGTAAGAATAACTAATTAATTATTATTTAATTAATTGAAATTAAATAATAATTAAAGGATAATAAACTTTATTTTTTATTATTTAATTAAGATTAAATAATAAGTAAATATAATTAAGTAATTAATTATTATTTAATTGATCTTAAAAAATAATTAAAGAATAACTCAAGGTTAATTAATTAATTAATTACTATTCAATTAATATTGAGTAATAATTAAAAGGGGATTAATATAAATTAATTAATTATTGTTTAATTATGGATTAAATAATAAGTATGTATAATTAATTAATTAATTAATTATTTAATTAACATTAAATAATTATTAAAGGAGAATTAAGTTAATAAATTAATTATTTATTATTTAATTAAGATTAAATAATAAATAAAGGTAATTAAATAATTAATTATTATTAAATAATTAAAGGATAGTAAGCTAATTATTTATTATTTAATCAATATTAAATAATAAATAAGGGTAATTAATTAATTAATTATTATTTAATTAATAGTAAGTAATAATTGAAGAAGTATTAAGGTTAATGAATTAATTATCTATTATTTAATACATAATAGATAAAGAAATGTAATTGATTTTCAATAATTAAAGGAGAGTAATTAATTATTATTTAATTACTATTAAATAATGATTAAAGGGGAATAGAGTAAAATAAGTAATTATTGTTTAATCAATATTAAATGATAAATAAAGACGATCAATAGTATGTAATAGTTTTCAATAAGTTGGATAATTAATTATTTATTATTTAATAGATATTAAATAATAAATAAATGTAAGATAAGTTATTATTTATCAAATGATGGATGATAAATAATAAGTCTATTACTTAGACAATTATAATAACTAGTTAAGGGTTGAATCATTATTAAATAATTACTAACGATACGTGAGGATTTCAAATATTATTAAATGATTAATAATATTGATGAACATTTAAATTATTATTAAAATAATTAATAATAATGAGAAGTCAATTAAAATATTTTTAAAGGGTAATAATACTAGCAAGCAATTAAATTATTATTAAAAGATTAATAATAATGATTAAGGTAAATTATTATTAAAAAGGAATTAATGATAGTAATGATTATTTAAAGTGTTATTTAACAACTAAATAACATTATAAGTTATTACTAATTGATAGTAAGATTAAAAATATTTTTCGAGATGGATAATATCATGATAAATTATCGAGTTAAATGATGTGATTAAGTTAAACCAAGGGTATGGTCCATTAGTGACTAATTAGTTGTTCGACCTAAACAGAAATAAAGTCCAGGCATTAATGCAGTGACATTAATAAATGTCAGAGCTGCATAGTTTTGTACAAAAGATTTACGGTGTTAAATATGAAACAATGAGTCAAGTCAACGAGAGACTAGAATATGAAATTAATCCTATTGATTTAAAAAGGGATGATAAGAAGAAATAAATATCTTTAAAATAAGATTTAGCCTTAAGTTAAACCTTAACTGATATTATGCACCGTTGATCTCACATACCGTGTAGGTGGTGCAAGGAACGTGAAAGGTTAGCGTAAACTGGTTATACAAGTCCAGGTAAGTTTTTCAGAATGTGTTGCATTATTTGCATAATTTAGAAATTTGATAAATTGTTATGTGTGCACATGCTATTATGTGCAAAAAAGTGGTAATGTGCTTTTGTGATACAAAATGAAATAGACTGTCGATATACAGTAAATGATTTAAGTTGATTGTTCTATATTGAACTGTACGACATTATAAATGACATGCATGAAAAGCATAAATCATAGAGTAAATGCAAAGTATGATATGCATGAGATATGTAGTCACTGCAAAGCATGAGATGCATAAAACATGATGAAATATGTTTATGTGTTATGTGAAACTGTTAGACTTGCTGAGCTGTCGTGCTCACTCTTGCTTAAAATAAACACTTTCAGATAAGTGCGAGTTATTCGGAGGTTCATATACAGATCACGGAATAGGAATACGTGCTGACTTTCACAATTGATATATATTCTGATAAACCTTTTTGGGGGTAAATAGTGTTACGATATGGTAAGAATTGATTAGTGAAATGTTTGTATGACATTCGCATACGCTAAACACTTGTATCATTACAAGTCACTAAGGATTCATTGATGTATAATAGATCATAATAAATATGATCTACGTTGCATAAAGTTTATGTAAAGAGAAGATATTGAATAAACATATATATTGAAAGTTGATTAATGAGTTGTATATACTTACATGTTTAAAATAGACTAGGTCATACTATACTTGATCTGAGAGCTATTATAATTTAATAAAGATTGCAATTCTGAGACAGAAAAATGGTGAAGTTTTAAATAACTCTGTTTTAAACAACTATAATATGGTTGTAGGTTATGAATGAAGTTGTAATAGTTTTAAAAATAAACTAGTTTTATCAATTATGTTATTGAGGCATATTGTGGATTTAAGTACAAGGTTGTACATTAACGCACGGGATCCGCCATGATTAGTGAGAGTTTGTCAAGTTTGCTAGAGAGCCCTTTTATTGTGAGCTAATAAGGAGTGAGTTAACTCGGTGAGTAAAGAAAAATAAAGTGAGTTCATAGTGAGTTTCACAGAGTCCAACCGAGTCAAGCTTAGGAGAAGAGCTTGGAGGTTTATCTCCTATTTTGGAAGGAAGAGAAAGCAAGCACACAAAACAAAAAGCTTAGAAAACTCTAAAAACCCTAGTTATGCTTGTTATCTGATTAAAATAAGAAATAAATGGTAAAAATACCTTTTTATGTTCTTTAAGTCTAGATACATGCTAGATATGTTAAATAAGCGTTTCATGGATTTTTGGTATGAATCCATAAGCATTTATGTGGAAAAACTTAGCAAAAGTTGTAAAATGATGTTTACCGAAAAACGAAATATCGAGTAGCCTCATTCCCGGAATTATTGTTCATGATCCGTAAGTCAGAATCATAATCCGTCAATTTTGTTTGCTAGATCTTGAAGTTATGAAAATTCTCCAACTTGAATGACTAAAATCCGATTTAAACAAGTGAGATATGATTTTTCTACTCAAACACTCCACTGTCGGAAGTTTTGCGTGAACAGTCCGGTTCTAGGCTGTTTTCAGTGGTCAAATCATATCCGAAAAATTAATCTGATAATGGAAAATTGTAGTTCGGGAAGTCACGATTCCAACAATATAAAGTAGAGCTCCATCGGAGTTATAGAACTCAAGTTATTAAGGTTTTAGTAAGGGACCCCAAAATTGGGCAGATTTGGAAAAATCATAAAACCTACTGCCGATTTTTTTCTGGTGAACCGGCCAGAGCATTCCGGTGGCTAGTTCACCCATTTTCGGTCTGTTCCGGTGACGGTCCAAATTAGAAAGTTCCTTGGAATGTCGTGTACTATTTTCTAGAATTTAATGGTATTTTTATAATGTCAGTAACTATTTTTCATAATTATTTAATGATAAAAGCTTACTAAATGTATGAAAAATAATAAAAAAATATTTTTAAATTTTGGAAAAATATGAACAAATAACCTACTGATTATTTGAAGTGTTATATGTATGGAGATAGTATTATTTCCAAAAATTGGTATTTTTAATATTAATTATGGTGTAAAGGTACACTAATTTGTGACTACCTAGCTAATAATTCAAGAAAATTATAAATAAATTGTTATTAAATCTTAAATATGTTCTTTAAGTATTTAATAATAATATCAACATGTTTGGAGAAAATAAATTAATTATTTATTATTTAATCAGGTATTAAATAGTAAATAAAGGAAGTAACTATGTAATTATTATTTAAGTGATATTAAATAGTAATTAAATTATGAGAAAGTGTTTAAACTAATTATTTATTATCTATTTAAGAGTAAATAATAAATAAAGATAATTAATTATTTAATTATTTAATTAACATTAAATAATAATTAAAGAGGGTTAATTACTTACTATTTAATATATTAAATAGTAATCAAAGGATGTTAGAGTTAATAATATAATTGTTTATTATTTAATTAATATTAAATAATGAGTATGAATAATTAATTAATTATTTAATTCATATTAAATAATAATTAAATGGTAATTAAGTGGAATAAAATATTATTTAATCGAAAGAAGATTATTAAGTAATTACAATATATTGATAATATTAATGATTAACTATTAAATGATAATAGTTAAGAATTAAATCATTATTCAATAATTAATAATGATATGTAATTAATTTAAAATATTATTAAAGAATTAATAATATTGTTTAACAAGTAATTAACTATTGAATAATAATAGTTAAGGGTTGAATCATTATTAAATAATTACTAATGATACGTGAGGATTTCAAATATTATTAAATGGTTAATAATATTGATGAACAATTAAATTATTATTAAAATGATTAATAATAATGAGAAGTCAATTAAAATATTATTAAAGGGCAATAATACTAGCAAGCACTTAAATTATTATTAAAAGAGTAATAATAATGATTAAGGTAAACTATTATTAAAAAGGAATTAATAATAGTAATGATTATTTAAAGTATTATTTAACAATTAAATAACATTATAAGTTATTTCTAATTAATAGTAAGAGTTTAAAATATTAACCAAGGCAGGTAATATTATGATAAATCATCGAGTTAAATAATGTGATTAAGTTAAATCAAGGGTATGGTCCATTAGTGACTAATTAGTTGTTCGACCTAAACAGAAATAAGGTCCAGGCATTAATGTAGTAACATTAATAAATGTCAGAACTGCATAGTTTGTACAAAAGATTTACGGTGTTGAATATGAAACACTGAGTCAAGTCAACAAGAGACTAAAATATGAAATTAACCCTATAGATTTAAAAGGGGACGATAAGAAGAAATAAATATCTTTAAAGGTTTAGTATTGAGTCAAACTGTGACTGGTATTGTGCACCGTTGATCTTACATACTATAAAATTATTATGTGTGCATAAATTATTATGTGCAATAATGTGGTAATGTGCTTTTGTGATACAAGTTGAAATAAACTGTTGATATGCAGTAGATGATTAAGTTGATTGCTCTATATATATTGAACTGTATGAAATTCTAAATGACATGCATGAATAGCATGAATCATAGAGTAAATGCAAAGCATGATAGGCATGAGATATGTAGTCATTGTAAAACATGAGATGCATGAAGCATGATGAAATATGTCTATGTGTTATGTGAAACTGTTAGACTTGCTGAGTCGTTGTGCTAACTTTTGCTTAAAATAAAACATTACAGAGCAGCTTGAGAAAGTGGATTACTCTGGTAGAGGCAGATGAAGATTGACTAACGAGTCATCAAGATTGAAGCGTAGGTGCCTTTATAGTAAAACTTGCGATAGATTAAATTACCTTCCTTGTGTAATATTTGCGATTAGGTAATGTTTTAATGTGCTACAGAATAGTAAACCTAAATGTTGAAAGAACATGTATAGATTATTTAAGATCGTTTGCAGAGGTTGTCCTTTATGTATGAGGATAATAGATGGGGTAATTGAGTCACTATACATATGATCTCAAAGTTGTAATAGAATGTTTAAAGATTGCGATTCTGGAATGGAATAGAGTTGAAGGTTGTATTCAAACGTACTGTTTGTATTCATTTAACGTTTAATACCTAGATTATAGTAATAATTGTATTAACTTATTATTTATGAGTTTAATATAATTAGTTTAAACTCAGGATTGAGGTTACTTTTAACGGACCAGATTCGGGGTTAAATGTAACGTCCCGAAATTCTCCATGCTAGCCACGGCGGATCCCGTGCGTTAGTGTACAACCTTGTACTTAAATCCACAATATGCCTCAATAACATAATTGATAAAACTAGTTTATTTTTAAAACTATTACAACTTCATTCATAACCTACAACCATATTAGAGTTGTTTAAAACAGAGTTATTTAAAACTTCACCATTTTTCTGTCTCAGAATCGCAATCTTTATTAAATTATTATAGATCTCAGATCAAGTATAATATGGCCTAGTATATTTTAAACATGTAAGTATATACAACTCATTAATCAACTTTCAATATATATGTTTATTCAATATCTTCTCTTTACATAAACTTTATGCAACGTAGATCATATTTATTATGATCTATTATACATCAATGAATCCTTAGTGACTTGTAATGATACAAGTGTTTAGCGTATGCGAATGTCATACAAACATTTCACTAATCAATTCTTACCATATCGTAACACTATTTACCCCCAAAAAGGTTTATCAGAATATATATCAATTGTGAAAGTCGGCACGTATTCCTGTTCCGTGATCTGTATATGAACCTCTGAATAATTCGCACTTATCTGAAAGTGTTTATTTTAAGCAAGAGTGAACATGACGGCTAAGCAAGTCTAACAGTTTCACATAACACATAAACATATTTCATCATGTTTTATGCATCTCATGTTTTGTAGTGACTACATATCTCATGCATATCATGCTTTGCGTTTACTCTATGATTTATGCTTTTCAAGCATGTCATTTATAATGTCGTACAGTTCAATATAGAACAATCAACTTAAATCATTTACTGTATATCAACAGTCTATTTCATCTTGTATCACAAAAGCACATTACCACATTCTTGCACATAATAGCATGTGCACACATAACAGTTTATCAAATTTCTAAATCATGCAAATAATGCAACACATTCTGAAAAACTTGTCTGGACTTGCATAACCAGCTTACGCTAACCTTTCACGTTCCTTGCACCACCTACACGGTATGTAAGATCAACGGTGCATAATATCAGTTAAGGTTTAACTTAAGGCTAAATCTTATTTTAAAGATATTTATTTCTTCTTATCGTCCCTTTTTAAATCAATAGGATTAATTTCATATTCCAGTCTCTTGTTAACTTGACTCAGTGTTTCATATTTAACACCGTAAATCTTTTGTACAAAACTATGCAGCTCTGACATTTATTAATGTCATTGCATTAATGCCTGAACTTTATATCTGTTTAGGTCGAACAACTAATTAGTCACTAATGAACCATACCCTTGGTTTAACTTAATCACATCATTTAACTCGATAATTTATCATAATATTATCCATTTCGAAAAATATTTTAAATCTTACTATCAATTAGTAATAACTTATAATGTTATTTAGTTGTTAAATAACACTTTAAATAATCATTACTATCATGAATTCCCTTTTAATAATAGTTTACCTTAATCATTATTATTAATCTTTTAATAATAATTTAATTGCTTGCTAGTATTATTACCCTTTAAAAATATTTTAATTGACTTCTCATTATTATTAATTATTTTAATAATAATTTAATTGTTCATAAATGTTATTAATCATTTAATAATATTTGAAATCCTCACGTATCATTAGTATTTATTTAATAATGATTCAACCCTTAACTAGTTATTATCATTGTCTAAGTAATAGACTTATTATTTATCATCCATCATTTGGTAAATAATAACTTATCTTACCTTTATTTATTATTTAATATCCATTAAATAATAAATAATTAATTATCCAACTTATTGAAAACTATTACATACTATTGATCGTCTTTATTTATCATTTAATATTGATTAAACAATAATTACTTATTTAACTCTATTCCCCTTTAATCATTATTTAATAATAATTAATTACTCTCCTTTAATTAAAGAAAACCAATTACCTTTCTTTATCTATTATGTATTAAATAATAGATAATTAATTCATTAACCTTAATACTTCTTTAATTATTACTTACTATTAATTAAATAATTAATTAATTACCCTTATTTATTATTTAATATTGATTAAATAATAAATAATTAGCTTACTATCCTTTAATTATTTAATAATAATTAATTATTTAATTTTCCTTTATTTATTATTTAATCTTAATTAAATAATAAATAATTAATTTATTAACTTAATTCACCTTTAATTATTATTTAATGTTAATTAAATATTAATTAATTAATTAATTAATTAATTATACTTATTATTTAATCCATAATTAAACAATAATTAATTAATTTATATTAATCCCCTTTTAATTATTACTCAATATTAATTGAATAATTAATTAATTAATTAATTAATTAACATTGAGTTATTCTTTAGTTATTATTTAAGGTCAATTAAATAATAATTAATTACTTAATTATATTTACTTATTATTTAATCTTAATTAAATAATAAATAATAAATTTTATTATCCTTTAATTATTATTTAATTTCAATTAATTAAATAATAATTAATTATTTATTCTTACTCATTATTTTATCTTTATTAAATAATAAATAATTAGCTATTTATTATTTAGAATGAAATAATAATTATTTTTCCTTACTAACATTATTAATCTAATAATGTTTTAGTCCTTTTTCATAATTTTTATTAATTAAATAATAATATTTTATTATTTAATTAATATTTTAAAACATTTAATACTATTTAAATCATTTAAAAATTATATAAATCATTTAAATATTAATTTTTAAAGAAAATTTGCTACTAGACCCGAATAGGCTGATCGGGTCGCGTCTAACCCGATCCAACCCGGATCAGAAAGTTTCAATTATTTACAAAGAAATCACGCAGAATGCTCCTTAGTTTTTTTGATTTGGGGTCCTTTACAAAAACTTGAATATCTTGAGTTCTACAACTCCGATGGAGCTCTACTTTATATAGTTGGATTCTTCTTTTCCTGAGCTACAATAAACTGTGTTCTTTTGCTATTATGGGATATGTTTTGGTCCTCTGGTAATGGCATAAAGTAGACTGATCTGTTTTGGTTTTTGAGAGTGAGTTACTTTGCTTCCAAAAGTCGTAACTAAATCATTTTAAATCATTTTTAAGTGAATCCAAAACTATTTTGTTCCTCACTTATATGAACAATATCAGAAAATATAAAATCATGAAAATCATTTGTATATTTCAAAATGAAAAACTACAAATCACAAACTCAATATAGTCCGTCGGTAAAAATGAAACCTAGGATTTTTGTGAGATTTTTGAGATCTAACCATATAGATAAACATATTAAACCCCCATGATACCATAGGCATACTAATATAGCATAGATATACCATATACAACCTTTAGAAAATACTTTTCACCATAGAAATTAAATAATATACCATAAACTCCAAAGTTAGGGTTTTTGGGGTACCTTTTTGTTTTGTGAGCTATTTTCCTCCTTTTTCCAAAGTAAGAAATGTATCTTGAGGACATCAACACCTTCAAGGCTTGATCTAAGCTTGACTCGGTTTGACTCGGTGAGTCAACTCACTAAACTCACCAGCTTTTTGGCTAACTCACCTAGTTAACGTACTAGAACTCACTAGCACTCAATATAGATGATACTTGCAATATTTTTTGAAACCCTTACAAATGAACCCAAGCACTCTATTTATAGTGGACTCAACCTATACATATAATACCTATATGTATACATTTTGGACATCAAACAAATCTACAAATTTGCTAGCAAAATAGTTGAGTGTTCCACACATTTCCTCCATTTTTTTATTTAATTTTATTAGTTAACTTGCATAAATAAAATTCTTCTAGAAGCTTTGTAATTGGATCAAAAAATTGGGCTTGGAATTTAATTGTATGGGCTTACTATTCATCTCAATTTAATTTACCAACATTGGGTTCCTACATTAATTTATTAGTTTCCCAATTTAAATAATTCCTTGGGCTTGCTTAATTAAATTTAAACAACCAACATACAAATCCATACTTAATTAATTGGGACATTTACACTTTATAATACTTTTTTAAAAAAAATTACATTAAAAGTGCATTTTAAAAATATTTACAAAAATGTTATAATTTAATATTTTATTTTTAAAAGTAGTGCAATTGTTGTTCCTTCAATTTAGCTACGTGATTTAGTAAGTTTCCTTATTATCTGTTAGTTGCTTATTTTGTGGAAACTTGGAAACCCTTTTTCCGTAAATGTCTCTCTCCATCCAACTCTATTAAAATGAAATCCTTTCCTCTATCAAAGTAGTCAAGTAGTTGCCGGTTAGAAAACAAGTTCAGTCGATTTATGTGAATGCTGGTACTTTGAAAACCCTTGTTCCGTAAATTTTGCATGGTTGAGGGTATTAATCACTTTTTCGTCTTCAATTGATGTCTCTAGATCGGTGGTTATGCAAACTCTTGTTCCGTAAATGTTGGTATTTTGAAGGTTAAAGGTTCTTCTAATCTAATTCGATTGTCGTCTTCAATCGATTTCTTCATATCGATGGTGCCCCGGCAGCCGACGGCAGCAGCAGAGGAAAATGGAACTAGAGAGTCTACATTGAGAGAGGGAGGAATCGGCAGTTGCAGCAGCTTGTGCTCCCATTCAAACTAACCCAAAACTATTTCAGTCATCCAATAGGTAGTGTAAGGTATAGAGGCTTTCCACTCATAAACTTTAATATTTAAACTTCTTATACATTGATTGTTCTTCGTTGTTGTGGAGTTGGTTTAACTGTGATTTGGGGACCATGAAGGGTCCGGATGATATAAGGTTGGAAGAATAAAGGAGATTATGTGTTATATGTTATTATAATTGATGATTGTTAAGCTAAATATGGACTGCACACCAACTGCTTGATAAAAGTTCTGATAGAACTTAAGTTGATAATCCTTGCTAACCTGGGTTCATTTGCTTTAGGCCTGTATATTTAACCTCTATGAATTGTCTGTAAGGCTTATAGAAAATGTATCAGCCAACAAGGCTGCTCATTCATGAAATGGGAAATAATGCCTACCTAGGGATGCATAGCACTATACTTGGAATTCATACCCATGTCCGTGTAACCAAAAGCCTAACGGTGCACGACATGGGGAAAAAATATGTCAACAGTGTAGTGTGATTCAGCAGTGATAATAAGAGAGGGAACATAAGAAAGTAATAATATAATAGGTTATTAGAATTGAACCCTTGACCTCCAAAAGAATGCGAAAAAGTATAGTACAAACAAACCAACTCATCAACAAAGTTGTTTAGCACTTTGTCCATCCTAAACCGCATTTATTCCTACACACCCTTCAAAGAATTAATCATTATTTGCTTCCCAACTTTATATCCTATAACAATTATCATATTAGCCGTAAGACCATATGAAAATCATTAACGTTGTCCACCCCATGATTGAGAAAATTGCAATTAAACTTGTTTCATGTTCTAATTTATTTATGTAATCCAAAATTCGACTGAAAATAGACCCTTTTTAGGAAAATTAATGGCCAGAAACCGCCTTCGGCTGTTTAAAACAGATAGATCTCAAAAAAATACCCAATTTAAAAAAAAAATTCACCTTATTCGGACATCCGAGTGCAAAGTTATGACAGTTTAAACTTTTTGCATTCGAACACTCAATTTTAAAACTCATTTTTTTCATAATTCCAGTTTCAAAACATCCTTTTTAACTATTTAAGCTTCAAGATCTCAAAAAGAACTATGAAAATGACTACTCATAATGGTCAAACGCATTATTGAACAGACATGCTTCACTAGTGTAATGTTATCATTTGGCTTTTCTTACAACCATATTGGACATCCGAGTGCAAAGTTATGACAGTTTAAACTTTATGCATTCGAACACTCAATTTTAAAACTCATTTTTTTCATAATTCCAGTTTCAAAACATCCTTTTTAACAATTTAAGCTTCAAGATCTCGAAAAGAACTATGAAAATGACTACTCATAATGGTCAAACGCATTATTGAACAGACATGCTTCACTAGTGTAATGTTATCATTTGGCTTTTCTTACAACCATATTGGACATCCGAGGGCAAAGTTATGACAGTTTAAACTTTTTGCATTCGAACACTCAATTTTAAAACTCATTTTTTTCATAATTCCAGTTTCAAAACATCCTTTTTAACTATTTAAGCTTCAAGATCTCGAAAAGAACTATGAAAATGACTGCTCATAATGGTCAAACGCATTATTGAACAGACATGCTTCACTAGTGTAATGTTATAATTTGGCTTTTCTTACAACCATATTGGACGTGGTCTTCATTTTCCTTTTCTTAAGGTCTGAAAATCCAACTATTCCGCACTACCTTTATCAAGTATACAGATAAACATTGGAGTGTTGAACTCAATTCATGTACTTAAAAAGTTACAATGAATACTGTTTGAGTTGTTTCGTGTGTATTAAACAATTTAAGTACATACGGATACCAGAATATTACAAAAATGAGTAACAAAGTAAATGCATAAGCTTATCAAGTAGAAGGTTCATGCTCATTAACGTGCAGAACACCATTGTTTATCCTATGTCTATTTTATACTCACTTCTGTGGTAGAACTCCTAAACAGTCACAGGCACCGGTCATTTGATTAAGATGAGAAAAAGGAAGTATGTGGAGACGCTAAATAAGTTCAGCACAGAATCTGCTTATGTACAATGTGAAACTGAGAAGAATTCATTGCTCTTCAACCATATTAATCAAATATCTATCAGAAATAACTTGTCCATTTTGATCAGCATTGATCAAAAAGTATACAAGTACATGCATACCTCTAGGTTTGAACCAAGAGAAATGGTTGTTGGATCTGTTGCCACCAATGCTTCTTTGAACAGTTTTATGGCCTTGTGCAGATCTTTTAGGTGACCCCATTTAGGTTATCTGAGAAGTCCTGCAACACACAAGGAAAATGCTAAACCCTGCCAAATATTTAAGGCACAGTTTTATATCATATATAAAGACTAAGGAAATATAATTCTTTGTAATGGATAGACTAATAATAGAAGAACAACTACGGTCTGTTGTGTTTCACTTTCTCAAGAATAGCATGTGGACAAGTTATACCTAGTTCAAAAACTAGAAATTTGCAAAAAATTTGTAGATGAAAATTCTAGTTAGGTTTGCGCATTAATGAGAAAATTATGACCAGTAGTTGCATTTGTGTACGAGAACTACATGGTTTAGGTTTGTATCCTATCAGGCAGTAAAAATATTTAAAATATTAATAGATGATCTAAAAGCGTACCGTACTCGTCTATTGGAGCATCATAATCATAGCTGGTAGCAATAAAGGGTCCACCCGTAGTGCGGCCGAAGTTAGTTCCCCCATGGTACTGTTACAGGCAACCAAAATAACTTCTCTATGTAAGTTCATTATCGTGTCAATTCAGAGTTTCAGTCTTAATTGGTTCATGGTGGCAATCATGATTATTTAAGAACTTCCATAAGACCTACAAGTTGCAATACCATGTAATAATTTTGAAAGGTGCCTCCTCTCTGATAAAAGCGTGCCACTGCGAAAGCAAGGTCTTCCACAGGTCTGTATGGGACAACACCACCAAATGAAAGAAACCTAACATTCCAAATGATCAAATGGTTGGAAGTAATTTCAGTAATGAGATCCTGTCTAAAATTAACCAATCAAAGAAATCATGTGAAAGATTTTGAAGCCAGAAACTTTACCATCCTGTACTGATGGTGTTTATTTGGGTTTTGGTGTGTTTTATTGATTGTATTTTGAGGCTTTATTTTAGGGAGGAGAAAGTAGTTGCATGGCAGCTAATTGTGACATACTATTGGGAAATGATATTTTGAAGTTACATAGTTTTTTTTTGTTATACGTAATAATTCATACAATGATTGTTTATAAATTATTAGATCTCATATTTTAATTGTCTTATAAAATTTACTATTAGATCTCATGTTAGTAATTGGTTACTTAGTTTAACTTTGTATTTTTGTATTTACAATGTTATAATTTTCACGTAACATTTTTATATTTTGAATCTGTGTTCTTGTGTTATTTCGTTTCATTTTGTATAGGATGGTTTATAAAAGAAATAACATTGTGATGGTCGGTGAAAAGAAGAATGATGGGAAGGTTAAAACACGTAAAAGAAATAAGGAGGCTGATTATTCGGTTAATCCTTCAAAGAGGAGACATTTTGTAAAAAAGGGCAATGAATTGATTGTTCCAGATTCTGATTTCGAAGTTGAGCCAGTTAAAGTTGGTAATGAAGTTCAAGATTATGCGGCAAATACAAATTCTAATAATATTTTTAGAAGTCAAAAATATATGAAGGTGTGATTTTTTTTAGGTTGTTTTTAAATGTTTGGAAACCTTATTTGTTGTCAGTTGTTTAATTTTTTTTTAATATTATAAAGTTTTTGGTTTGTGGTCATTATTTCTTTTTTTTTTTGCTAATGATTTGTATTTTGCAGATTTGGGATTTATACTACGACGAGTATCATCGAAATTTCAATGGAAAAATTGTTTATTGGTCCGATATGGAGGTGTGCAATCTGATCATGCAGAAATTGTCTGCTTCTCAGATGGAGATGTTTAAGTCGTCGTGTTTTGGAAAATTTGTAAATCTTGGAGAGACCATGATGTTTTCTCAGTTAATACATCAGGCATTGGTGAGGGAGGTTTACCAAACCGATAAGGGTGAGATGTGGTTTATGTTTGGTGAGACACGGGTAAGATTTGGGTTGCCCGAGTTTTGTTTGATTTCTGTTCTGCGTGGTCAAGGGGATGAAGATATTTCAGTATTTAGGGGGAGGGAGAATCAGTTGGTTGAAAAGTTTTTTGGGGGTGAGGTAGTGACGCGCAGCAGTATCGGGAGGGTGTATCGGGCTGCTGTGTTTGATGATGAGGAGGAGGCGGCGAGGATGTCTGCCATATTATTGGTATTCAATTTTCTCCTAGCATCTGTTTCGGAAAATCATGTGGACGAGGTATTGCTTAACTACATTTCTTATGGCGACCTCAACAGTTATCCCTGGGGGAAATTGCATATGAGATGACAAAGAGGTCATTATCCATTGCTTTGAAGGGACAGTTAACTAAGGGCAGTAAGGGTAGGGTTGAATATAATTTTTTCAAAGACAATTATTGTAAATTGTATAAATTGAACGGAGTACCATATGTGTTTCAAGTTTTCTTGTTTGAAACCATTCCTAGCCTGAAGGTTAAGGGTTTCTGCATCGATAATAGGCTTTCAGATGTTAGGTTATTTAGATGGAAGGAGTTGGGGAAGGCTCCCAATAGGGGTAGGCTGCATGATTTGGTTTTTGGTACACCACAGGTATGTTGGTTACATATTACATTATATTTGGTTACCTTTGTATATAATGTTGGTTACTTATATTTATATATTGTTATTGCTGTATTTTTTTTATTTTTTTTTAAATGTTCAATATCTTTATAGATGCCTTAGTTAATGTTTTGTATTTGTTTCAGTTGATGATTCAATTAATCAGCCCTACGGCTTCTGAGAAGGAGCAATTGAATTTGGATGGATTTCATTTTCAGTCTGGGTATTTTACTGCTGTTAAAGTTGATGCCGTTAAAGGGGGTGAAACCAAAATGGGTGGAGATGGTTGTTATACCCTTGATGATATTAAAAATGTTGTTGATGCACGTGTTAGACCGTTGGAAGAAAACTTGACTGAAGTCAAGATAGAAGTTGAGAAGCTTGGGGTTGATTTGAAAAATGACTTGGAAGTCTTTCGTTCTAAGATTTGTGATGACATTAGGTCAATTTTGACAAAGCCTTTTGATGTTCAAACTCATGTTGGTGTGGGTGGAAATGAGGATGTTGATAGGCATCATGATAATGATGAAGATGAAGTTGCTGACATTGGTCGTGGTAATAACAGAGATGATGATGGTGATGTTCGTTGTGATGGGGATGGTGGTATGAGTGGTTTTTGCAATGATTTCGAGGATGACAAGGTTGAATACATGTTTTTTTATTTATATTTTTATGTGTCTTTTAGTATTAATTGTATTTGTTTTTTCAGGATTACAAAAACAATGAAGAAACAAATTTGGACAATTTAAGTGGTGCTATGGGGAAAGAAGTTGTTGTTTATACTCATACTCCTGTTCGGGTTTGTGTTGTTTGTTAAATTTAGTTACCTTACTACGTTGGACTGGTTTATTCGTTAATTTTTTTTAGTTATTGTTAGTAATTTTGTAGTTTGTAGTTGGACTTGTAATTTTATTTGTTTTTATTTTTTTGTCAATTGCTTAAGGTTGGTAACATGGAGGTAAAGAACGACTCGGCTATTGATGAGATGATTCTTTCAACTCAGGATATTGTTCAATGTATTGAAGTGGAAAGGAATGCTTTTAAATCTCGTGAAAGACCTGTTCGTGTTCATGTGATGGGTGCTGCTATGAGGTCTCCATATACGACGAATTTTGGTTCTTCTGCTTCATCTTGTTCTGTTGTGAGGCATTCTCAAGTACGCAGAGCTGTTTCTGCATTTCCCAATGTTTGTATGGGAATGCCATCTAGGTCTGAAGATTCCCTGTTTGATCAGTGGTTCAAGATTGGTATGAATAACAGAAAAAGGTATTTTATTTGTAGTTGATGAGTAATTTAATTTTTTTTTTAAAAATAATAATATTTTGTTTTATTTTACTAATATTGAAGGATTTATAAATTTTCTGGAGCATGTAACAAGATCGAGGCCCCCTTCAGTTTTGGATCTATAGTAATATCATCTAAGATGTGGTTTTACAAACTTAAGACTCCGGGACAGTGGCTTGATAATGATGTGAGTTTATTGCTTTTTAATTTTATACTATATAGGACTAAATTATTTATGAATTATGCCTTGGTTATTTGTTTTTTTTTTTATAATATAGATTGGTTATCATATTTAGCCTTTTTTGATTAATCATGATTCCCTTGTTGGTTAACAGTGTTTTAATTTCTTAGTTAGCAGTGTTGCCATTGTTGGATTAACAATGTTGTCATTGTTAGTTAACAGGACTGCCCTTGTTAGTTAATTTGTTTTGACATTGTTGGTTACTATTATTGATATTGTCGGTTACAATTGTTTATAGTGTTCTATTAACATAACATAGTTAATTGTGTTTGTTACCATTGATGAAAATTCTGGTTACCATATTACAATTGTTGGTTAGTAGTGTATTTATTTGTTATTACTAGTGTTGATGTTGTGTGTTAAGTAATAATTATACGTGGTAACTTTATTTATATGTTTTGGTTACCCAGTTTGATAATATTAGTTACTAATGTTTAGCTTGTTTGTTACTTATGTTGCCATTGTTAGTATACACCAGGGCAATTATTTTTATACATTGGATTGGTTAACGTAGTTTTATTTGTTGGTTTCTAATTTTGTTCTTGTTGGTTACCAGTGTTGTCATTGTTAGTAAACAATGTTGCCATTGTTTGTAATCAGTTTTTCCATTGTCGTATTAGCATAGTTATTGCTTTTCAAACACCATTTAATTTCCCGGCCGTATGTTACTGCTTTCAAGTTTATATTGAGTGTTGCTAAGGTAGTATTAACATAGTTAATATTGTTGGTTACCACTGTTGTTAGTGATGGTTATTAGTCAGTTAATTCAAGTAATAATGTTACCATTTGTTTTAACCAGTGTTTTCAATGTATGTTAACTACTAATTATATGAATAAATCTTTGTTTACATGTGTTTGTTTACCCGAATTGATACTGTTGGTTACTAATAACACAATTTATTTTTTTGCAGTTGAATATGAGGATCTAATGTATTTTTATTTTTTTTTGCAGCATATCGACATATTGTTGTACTATCTCAGAAAATTGGCTAAACACTTTAACAATATTCACATCAGAGCCACTACCACGAATACTTGGTTTAATATGAAGTTTAATGCGTTATTTGATAAATTTCATAGACATAATCAAGATCCAAATATATTGTCTGGGGATGGTGATGTTACGGAATACATTCATGGATTTATTATGGATGTGAACACACCATGGGTTAACGTTGATTACGTTTTGTTCCCCATTCATATGAGTGATCCTGAGCATTGGTTTTTGTTGGTATTCGATGTTCATCGTAGACGTCTAGTCGTTTACAATTCACTTCAACCGACCAGGTCATTCATGCGGACAAATATTTATGATGCTTGTGAGGCTTACATCTTTTTGCTTCCTATGATGTTAACACTACTACAAAATAGTAAAAAGATAACACTTAAACAACAACGTTTTTGTAAAGAACGTTGTGGTATTTTTTTTTACAACGTTTTTTCAAAAAACGTTATAGATACATATGCAAAAACGTTATGTATTTATAAAGGGCAATATTTGGTTTTAAAATTATAACGTTTTCTTAAGAAAAACGTTATCTATTTAAAAAACACGGAGCTTGAAAAAATAGCGCGGAAATGAAAACTTGAAATTAAAACACTGGAGCTCACTCATCCTCACAAGTGAAACAACTATCTCTCATCTCCTCACCCTTTCGCCCTTCCAAACTCTCCGACCTCCACAGCTAATTCCCCTCCCCTGAAAGGCTGAAACCGAAAAATCCCAAAATCCCCCCCCCCCTCTCTCTCTCTCTAATTCCGCCATTGAATATTACTAGCAATATTTTAGCTAGCCTCATATGGCGACCCCGTGGAAAATCAAGTCCTCAAATTCATAGAACAATCTCCAAAAGTTTTTCCTTCAAAGACGTCGAAACTCTCTGCTCCGAAAACAACAACGTCGACCCATCCCCAAACCCGAATCCCTCTTCCGTCAAACCCAACACTACCACCACCCACGCATCCGTCTTACGAACGAGATCTGTCCATGGACTCGGCCTTCATGGACGAGCTACAGAGGATCTTTAACATTGACGAAAAGACCAAAGTGACCCTGCCTAGGGTTTTCATCGGCGGCAGGTACATTGGTGGGGCGGAGGAGCTTCGACAACTAAACGAGACCGGCGAGCTGAAGAAGTTGGTGGAGAGATTGCCGGCGGCAGAGGCAGGGGTTTGCGAGGAATGCGGCGGCCACAAATTTATCCTCTGCGACGAGTGTAGCGGAAGCCACAAATGTTAAACAGAGAAAAGCAATGGATCTATGAAGTTCCTTATTTTTTTTGATAAAGAGAACTACGTTTCATGGCACCAACCTTGGAATCCCAGCAGCAGCAGCAGGCATCTGACAACAGCAGCAACATTTCCCAGACTGAAGTCCCCACCAAATCTAGAGTCACAGTTGTTGGCAGTGGCAATTGGGGCAGTGTGGCAGCCAAGCTCATTGCTTCCAACACCCTCAAACTTGCCTCTTTTCGCGGTTTGCCTTTTTCCACCTTTCAAAATATTCACACTTTTATTGGTGTTTATGTTTATGTATGTATTGTTCTTGATAGAATTGGAATGGAAAAAAACCCAGAAGTTTTGCTAGCCTCGTGTGTAATTTTTATGTTCCAATTGTTCAAATATATGATGTTAAGAATGTCCTTTTCGATTTTGGTTGTTGTCATGATGATATATAGATGAAGTGAGAATGTGGGTATTTGAGGAGATTTTACCCTGTGGAGAGAAACTCTCTGAAGTCATCAACCAAACCAATGTAATCCCAATCGCACTCGTGTTTTGCTATATTTTTACTATTTATGTTGCATCATAATGATGATAAATTTTAACTTTTTAACAGGAAAATGTTAAATATCTTCCTGGCATAAAGCTTGGATAAAATGTGGTTGCAGTCCCAGACCTTGAGAATGCAGGTATTAAATTTCCTAGCATGCCCTATAGCTCTAACTGATTGATTGGTCAGATAATTAACTAATTAAAACTATCAATTAAAGTTAAATATTATTTAGGGTTTTATTTAATCCATTGGTAACTAGTTCTAGTGGGGGCATGATGCAGTGAGGGATGCAAACATGTTAGTATTTGTGAGCCCACATCAATTCATGGAGGGTATATGTAGAAAGATAGCTGGAAAGACAAACCAAGATGCCAAAGCAATTTCCCTCATTAAAGGAATGGAGGTCAAGATGGAAGGTCCATGTATGATCTCCACCCTCATCAAGGAACAGCTTGGGATTGATTGTTGTGTTCTAATGGGGGCCAACATTGCTAATGAAGTAATTGAACGAATTTTCAATTTTAAAGACATTGGTTCCATTTTATAATTGGACATTTGGCAGTCAATTTGCTTAACAAGAAAATCCTGGTTATGCAGATTGTTGTGGAGAAGTTCAGTGAAGCAACAGTTGGATACAAAGAGAACAGAGAGATTGCAGAGAAATGGGTTCAGCTATTTAACACTAATTATTTTATGGTCTCAGCTGTGAGTACATTAGATATGCTTTTAACTGTCAAACATTCACGGTAGCATTGAGCAGATAACTATCCTAATTTGTTCAACTGTAACTGGAAATCAATTGTTAAACATTCAAGGTAGTGTTGAGCAGATAACTATCTCAAAATTCTTCAAATGTAACTATAAATCAGTTCAATGACCTAAGATATATGGGAAAAACTCTCAGTACACGGACTACTATGTACAAGCTGATTATGATTCTATATACCATATGGATTAACTAAAATTGGGACCTTTATCTTATGAATGAACAAATTTTGAAAAATAGGTCCAAGACATGGAAGGAGTTGAACTATGTGGCACATTGACAAATGTTGTGGCCATAGCAGCAGGTTTCTATTCTAGTTTACTGTTGTTTATTATACTTTAAATATCCAGTAGATTATCTTTAGCAGTCCACAAATTATTTGATATTTGATGACACAGGTTTTGTGGATGGCATGGACATGGGAAATAACACTAAGGCAAAGGCTGAAAGATCTAATCTGTTTTCAGCTTATTGCTCATCCAATACACACATAAAAGTTTGTGTCTTGACTATTTATTTGATTATTTCCTAGGCTGCAATAATGAGAATTGGTTTAAGAGAAATGAAAGCCTTTTCCAAGCTACTGTTCTCCTCCGTTAAAGACAACACCTTTTTTGAGAACTGTGGTGTGGCTGATCTGATAACAACTTGCTGTAAGGAGGCACATATATTTATTTGTCATCCTGCATGTATTCTTTATTCTTTGTTCAAACCGAAGCAAATACTAGCAACGTGCAACATTCTTAATTTGTTTCATCGTAACAGTGGGGGGCAGAAACAGAAAATGTGCAGAGGCTTTTGCTAGGAATGGTGGCAAAAGGTTTCTCTCTTCTGCACAAGTCTAATGCTATTCAGAATTTTAGTCGGCATCAATTTTTAATCATGTTTGCCGCAAAATCTTATCTACAGGTCTTTTGATGAGCTTGAAGCTGAGATGCTGCAAGGCCAGAAGTTACAGGTAGTTACCAAAACTAGTTACAGAAAGAGCAATACTAGTTATTGAAGATCAATCAGTAATTTAATTGTCCATCTTCACCTCTAACTACCAAATTGAAATATTTTAAAGCATATTGCATTCACTCAATTCATTTAAAACAAAATCAGGACCTTTTAGTTTCAGGGAAACTCTATCCTAATGCACTGTTTTCTAAAACTGAAATGCATCTCCACACTTCAACTATTTAGTTGGATAAACAACACCTGTGAATGCCTTTGCACTCATATTTAGCCACAAATGTCAGTGATTGGACAAACGTAGTTCTCTTTATCAGTCACTTGTAAATTTTTATAATTTTATATTAGGCATGATTTCAGATAAGATGGGTTATAAAAATTTATCTATCTGGTCGAAAGAACATCCCAATGTTATTAAGCCAATAAATATTGCTTTCTCACTTGTCAAATCCTTTAAAAAGGACGACCCTAATGAACTGGTGCAATTTTGTTACTTATATTTTCCAAACTTCTGCACATACTACTATTATTACTTCTTGTTGGAAAGTTTCATATGCTTTTAAAGATGTATATATGAACCGAGTTGTGGCCCGAGTATTCTGCAGTTGTTTTCAGTTTTCCAATAATAATAATAATAAATGATCATCGCTGTTGATCAAATGAAAACTAACTGGTGATGGACTTTATTTTAGTTCTTCTGTTAGCAATCTGGAGGGATGTACCTTTCATATGTGACTCCTATTTTTATCTGACCAATTAAAACTCTTTTATTGTCTAATGGAAATCAATCATTTATGTTCATACAGAGGATATTGAAGGAGAAGACAAGATAAAACCAATAGCAGAAGGTCAAGACATTCATGAAGCAGTTGTAAGAGGATTTGATAGGAACAAATGAGAATCATATTTAGAAAGAAATCGCTGTTGGAAGAGGTTAGTTCAATAAATTCAAATTCAGTTCATTTTTACCACGTGTTATATAACTCACTATTCTTGTATTGCCATGTTTGATGGATAGAAATAAATCCATAATCTGTAGTTCGTACTTAGGCATATAGATTGAACTAATTTCATTACTTGAATGAATAGGATAATGTGTCTGTAACTTGATGAATTTGGTGGTCTTTCTTTGCAGAATCTCTCTTTCAACTTTTGAAGGAGAAGTTCCCTTGAAGAAAAGAAGTGTATCACCACAAGAATACAACCCTTAAGAATCCATCTCCGTCTGTTGAACTTGGTGCAGAATGGCTGAATCAACTCAAAGATGGAAAGCCTCTGTATCAGTTTAGGTTCTGAATCGTCTGTCTGTACAGGTTTAGATATTTATTTTGGGAGTTAATGGTGGATGCACATGTTAATTTAGATTAATGTATTTTGGGAGAAGATTTTTTTGCACATGATTAGGTAGTAGTGCGCCACAGTTAATTTGGTATATTTTGTGGATAGTTGGTATATTTTGTGGATGTAATAATTTGAGACTATAAACGAATGGTATTATTGGATGTATTTTGAAATTGAGAATGGTTGATACATTTTGACTTTAAATGAGAATTTAGAGTTTTTTTAACTATATATCATTGCATTAATATTAGCAGTTCTACAAGTACAACATTACAGGTGCACCACTATTGTGTAATGTGCTAAATAGAAGACACCTTTAAAACGTTGTATAAATGAGCCTAAACGTTGTGTAATGTATTAACAAAGATATATTACAACATTTTTATGTTACACTACAACATTTTAAAAACGTTGTCTAAACGTATTACAATAGATGACATCTTATAAACGTTGTATAAATTAGTCTAAAGGTTGTGTGATGTATCAAACTACAACATTTTATACCAGAAAATGTTGTGAAATGATACCATCTACAACATTTTCAAGCATCTTAGTATTTATTTAAAGACAATGTACAACGTTTTTTAGTAAAAAACGTTGTATTATGAGCCAACTACAACGTTTTAAAAACGTTGTATAAAATGGGTCAAATAGATGGCACCCTTAACCTCGACGTTTCTGGGAGAAAATTACAACGTTTTTTAAGTGTTATCTTTTTACTATTTTGTAGTAGTGTAACAAAATGTGGATTTTGGAAGGCTAGGACAGATATTGATCTATCAAGTGAACAATATATTCAAAAGGGGGAGAATGATCTTATCGAACTTGAATTTGCTGAAGGAATGCCTGTACAAGTTGAGGGGTAAGGTTTATTCTGTTTCAAACTATTTAATTATTTTGATGTCCAATGCTTGATGTTCTGACTTTTTTTTTTTTTAAACTTCTTTTCCAGTGATTGTGGAATGTTCACAATTTGTTTTGCGGAGTATGTTCTTCACTAGAAGTTTAGCGAATTTCCAAATCCATTCCCTATTTCGCAATACAGAAAGAAATTGTGTGTAAACCTCTACATGCATGTTCGGAACAAGCAAATTGAGGGTTATGAGTCTGATACAGAACATCCAGGGAGATTTGTGCAAGATGATTAGATAATTTCTACTATGTTTCTTCCTTGTAATTTGTTAATATTTCTTTTTTTTCGAATTGTAGCCAAACAGTTGTACGAAGGTTACTAGAAAAATATTTATGTTATTATTTTGTTACTTTCATTTTATTTTGTTACTTTCATTTGATGCTGCATATTTATTTATTACAATGATTACCGCTGCAATGACATGTATACTAAAAAATAAGAAAAAATTCTTTTTTGTTTGTTCAATGGTATCCAGAATAATATTTCTGGGTAACCATTTTCAATTCAGTACGGAAATGAAATTGTTAACCTTACAATTATACGTAACCAAAACATATAAATGAAATATTTTTTGATAAAGGTATTCTTTATTAAGTGTTAATTGTAATTCATTTTTTGTAATTCAAATTTGTGTTAGCCAACAGTGTTAAGATTATATCAGTGAATTGGTAACCAAATATGTAGTTATAGTCAACGAAATTTAATGAGGTTATGAGCAATAAAGCAAGTCTAGGTAGTATTTGTTAATGCTCCTGTTTCTTCTCCTTTTGTACCTTATGTTAAAGCTTACTGTATGATTATTAAGCAGTATTATATTGGTTGGAAAACATTTATACAAAGGTAAGAAAACTATGTCATTTAGGTAACCAGATAATGAGTTAAGTCAACATCCATTTTCATTAACAAATTTATATTGTATACATTTGGTAACCAAAGAGTTGTACATATGTAACTATACTATGTTATGTGTGTAAATAGATATCCTTTAAAAAAATTAAGTACATTTAACAGGAGTTAAATGTATTTTGTTTTCTTTACATATAATGGAATACATTTGTTTACCCACTATGTAATATAAGAAGGGAAAAATAGAAGATTTTGGGTTTAATAAATGTTTATCTAATTAAACATTAATATGTTTGTTATCATGCAACGTGTGTGATGACGTGAGATTATTTGTTTGTTTATTAAACATAATAAACTTGGTAACCAAACATTAATACACAAGTAACCGTACTTTGTTTTGTGGGTAACCAGTTTTCATTTATAACCCAGTTTATTTAACATACAGTTTTGTTGCTTATGAACTACTTCAAACCAGTTTTTGGTCGTAAAATTGTTGGATTTTTACATGTTTTCCTATTGTGTCCTTTTTCTTGACACCTGCTGCAACAGTTTTGAATTTTGATTTCTGATCCATGCTTGTACCTCCCTATCTTCGGTCTTCCAGCTGGTCTTCTTGTATTCGGTGGTTTTACACAGATGCTTCTTATTTTTTCTGGCACGTCCCAGTTATCCATGTCATCTAATGGGAAGATAGAAGTTGAATACGTGTCTACCAAAGTTGTTTTTGAGTATTTTTTTGAGCAAAAATCATAACAGCTCAAATTTCTTTTGCTTATAACAGCAGCAGCGTGTGGACAGGGCATCTCGTGGTACTGGAATTTATTGCATGTACATGTCTTTCGTTCCATGTCCACAATAAACTGTTTGGTGGTATCGTAAACGGTGAAAATCACAAGGTTAGACGTCTCAACCTGCAACATATTGCGTGGTTGTTGTTATTAAGTATCAAATTTTACTTTTTGTTAAATCTGAATAATGGAACGTATATGGACTGTTGGAATTTTTTTTAAACTTATACAGGTGACCAATAATGGATTATATGGTTTCAAAGTACATTTGATACTTTTAATAAACATGTATGTAATAAGGTAAAAGTAGTATTAGTTACCTTATGTTTTTTTGATTCCATGATGTTAGACTGTAGTATTCTCTCTGCTGTTGTAGAAAGGGTCGTGAATGTTGATATGGCTTCTTGTTTGTGTGTGAAATACCATATCTGGACCATACAACGGCGGCATTCGATCATTGTGGTAATTGGAAGTCCCCTAATTCCCTTGATTGCATTGTTTATAGATTCTGCAGTGTTTGAAGTCATTGTTGAGTACCTGCTTATAGCCCCATGAAGCCTTGTGCATTTCTCCAATGTAACCTCTTTCTCCAAATATGTCCGTATTCTAACATCAATTGCATCAAGGTCAGCCATGTTTCTGTTGAATTCCTCAATAGTGTATGATCTACAAGCCCCGTTGTATGCTTTTTTGACTTCTTCTCCACTTTTTTTGAATTTGTTTTTAATATTCTTCAATACATGATATGTACATGAACCATGCATGACATCGGGGAACACAAAGTTCAGTCCTTGAACAATGGCTTCATGCCTATCTGAAATAATGCATTGTCCTTCCCTAACTCCACAAACCTTTCTTAAATTGATGAAAAACCATCTCCACGATAATTCATTTTCACTGTCAACCACTGCAAAAGCAATCGGAATAATGTTTCTGTTTGCATCTTGCGTGCTTGCCATGAGGAGTGTCCCACCGTAGGTTGATTGTAAGAATGTTCCATCAATCACAATAATTGGGAAGCAATGATGCCATGCTTCAATTGATGCTCCTATGGCAAAGAATAGATACTTGAAACGTCCATTAGTTTCCAACTCAAGGGCTGTGACTGAACCTGATATAATATTTATGAAAATAGTGATTAGCAGGTAAAAACAGTGGGTATAATTTCGTTACAGTTCAATTGGTAACCAACACTTAATGAAAAGGTAACCATTTAAGTTTTATTGGGTTACCAATCAAGTACTAAAAAGTAACATTACCTGGATTTGTTTTCTCTAACATGTACAACCATGATGGGATCAAAGAGTAGTCATGTGGATTTCCTCTTACTTTTTCCAATGCTTTCTCCTTTGATCTCCATGCTTTTTGGTAAGATATAGACACGTTATATTCTGTCATCATGTCTTCCATAATATCCATTGGTGTGTATATCTTCTTCGGATATGTTAATCTATGCATTACGCATTGACTAACCAAGTCACTGTTAGCTTGTCTGTGATCTCCCATAAGTATGTCGGACGAACACGTGTGTGTATCATTAAAGTATCTCACCTTGAACATACTGGTCTTTCGAATTTTTGATGCTCTCAACTTCCAACTGCAACTTTCATTTTTAACGCAGATTAGGACATAGTCTCTACAGCTACTCCTATCAACCTTGTGTTGTCGATTTTGCCTGATGGAATGTAGTTTTATTGCTTGTGATAATATTTTCTTGTCTTTGTAAGTTTGATGTACTTTCATATCTACTCTATGCGGATCGGATATAACCTCATCAGATTGATCTTCATAATATGCTAAGTCTCGTTGACTGCTTTGTCCTTGATTAATAACTTCTATTGCAAGATGGTCAACATACTGGGTTCCAATTTGGTGATAAGATAGTGGTATAAGCTATGAATTCCATTGTGTTGATCGTACTGGACATTCAGCTTGGTTAATGTTTTCTTCGACATTCCTCGAACCCTGTAATGTTGTAATTCCTCTATTGATGTACAACTTTTCTACTATAAGTGGAAATTGCCCTTGTTCATCTGCTTTTCTAACCACTTCCATAAAGAATCTGAACGTTGCTTCGTCTGATATACTGATTGGTGGAATGTTGCTTCTAATATGAAATTTGATTGGCAGTTTTGTTGTGTTGGTGTCTATCCTTAATGCACTGCCTATCAAGTCGTGTAATTCTGTGAAACTACAAGTTTCTGGGACTAGTATGCCGGTAACTTCAAAATTTTCATATTGGCTAGTGTCAGACCACATTCCGTTAAAATAAAGTACAACCGGAATCATCTCCATTCTTTGATAACTGAAACATTAAAAGTAATGTGTTAATGTCAAAGGTTATAATATGAGCTATCTATGGTAAAAATGAGGTAAACTAACAAACATATGCAGTACACAAATCTGTATATTACACATAAATTGTTATGTGTTTGTTAAGGTAACTAAAGAAACATATGATGGTAACCAAATAACAAGTATATAGTAACCTGAGTTAATGTATTAAGAAATCACTAATTTGAAACACATGTTCAATCACTCTGCTTACAAACTAATAAAATGATCAATAATTTTGTTAATAAAGTAACCAAGCTCAATAATCAAACAATGGTGACCAAGTGTAATGTACAAATTAACCAAATTAGTAATATAAATTAATCAATAATTAAGTAACCAGACAATTATTTGAAGGAATTCGATATGTTTATTATACATAAAATGTATAACACACATAATGATAACCATATATCATGAATATAGTAACAAAATTAATTGTATTAATAAATCATTAATCCAAAACAGTTGTTCAACCAATATGTTTACAAAGTAAACAAATACAATCATCAACGAATAGTGACCAAATGTAATGTAAACAGTAACAAAACTAGTACTATTAATTACTCAATTAAGAAGTGACCAAACAAACATAAGTCTAGCAATCTGTTTATTATAAATAAACTGTATTGTTTATGTGAAGGTTACCAAACAAACATATAAATGTAACCAAATAACATATATGTAGTAACCAAATTAATTCTACTAAGAAATCATTACTCTGCAATAAATTTTCAACAAATCTGGTTATAAACTAAACAAGTTAGACCAGCGAACATTGATGACCAAATATAATGTATTATGTATCAAATTTAGTACTATTATGTAACCCATCATGAAGTGACCAAACAATCATATGTAGGTTGTCACTATATTTATTACACATATATTGTATTTTTGTTTGTCAAGGTAACCAAACAAACGTGTGAAGGTAATCAAATAAGATGTATATAGTAACCAAAAAAAATTCTACTAAGAAATAATCATTCTGATACAATGTTTACATCAATATGCTTACAAACTAAGACTTACAATCATCAAATAATGGCGACCAAATATAATGTCTACAGAATGTATACAGTAACCAAATTAGTACAATTAATTAAGCAATTATGAGGTAAACAGTTTCTATATAATTTGCTTACACACTAAACTATCACAAACATGCAACGAATTGATGAAATTTGCTTGGTATAAAAATCGAATGTAATCGATCCTTTATATGAAGGTAATCCAACATCATCGCAAATCTAATTTATGGCTATTTACCAGATTCGGCTTCAAGCTTTTCGTTAATGGCGGTTTACAGCTTTCGAAATTGCAGTCAATGGAGTTTGCCGTCAATGTTGGTTTCCAAATGATTCAAGTTTTCTGGATTTTTATTTATGTTTATCCGACTCTTTTTCGTTTGTCTATTTTGACGGAATGTGTTTTTGTAACTGCTACTCCTTGATTTCAGCTATTACGTGGTATGTGTTTTTGTTATTTTTGTAATTATGTTATGCTTGTACTATTGTTGTAATTACTTTATAATTATTGTATAGTAATGTAAAGAACCCTAATTAATTAGGTAGACTTGTTTAATAAAAATATGGACTAGTCTACTAATATTTAATTAGTAGTTAGACCATTAATTAATTTTATTAATATATCACATAATTATTATTAATTAATAATTATATTAATTAATTTACATAATCCAATTAGACTTGCTATATTCAAAATAAATTGAACTTTTAAATCAATTTATTCACGTATCGATTTCTCGGCATATTTCTTCTTTTAGAAATATTTTCTAATCAAATTTTATTCTCTTCATATACATTATAGGACCTTATTCCTTAAAGCCTCAGTCACACTTATTGAACCTTAGTGGTTCTTGTTAGCTCATAGATTAAACAAATAAAATATTAATTTAATCCAGTTTTTCACAACTATAATCTCCACAAATAGGTTATCAAACTCTAACCTTTATTAACTATTAGAAATCTTATTTCTAATTCTTTCAAATAACTGGATTATTACATTAAAGGAGTCCAAATTTGGGGTTGTTACATTTTGTAAGCTAGTTAATATACATAGAAATAACTCTTGAGGGAGATTATTACCTTATCATGAATTGAAAAGTAAATACATAGACACACACACATAATTAGATTTATAATGTAAGCGTAATTTAGTAAAGATCCTGAAATATGTAATAATAAATATTTTTTCACAAATTATATTTTGGTCTCAGATAAACTTTGGAGTTTTAAAAATAGATAAAGACTGTGTCCAGGTTAGACACATGATCAGAAATTATAATTAAGTTTGTCATGTATTTATTATACCCCAACACTTGTCGATAGGTTCTCGTTCTTTGTTATTCCTCCTTATCTCTATGTATGTTACTCTTCTTCTTATTTTTATTATTTTTTCTATTCTTTTTATTTTATTCATTCATTTGTTTGCTCAAGATTTTATACCTTAACATATTATATTGGAGAATAATTTAAATAGTTGAAAAAAATACTAATACTTTTAGGTTTTGAATGGCACATTCTCTTTGAAATAATCGCCATATATGGTTGTGATATGAAGTTATACTTCAATTGCATGTTTGAAAAATATTGTTGTGAACCGTTTTGTAAATAGTTTAAGTAACCCAAAGTGGTACTCTTAAGGCATCTTGTATTGCTAAAATTGAAGCAATATTATCAATCATATTATCTACGAGTATCATCAATGCATATATATTGGATTAATGATTAGAAAATTGACAAACGAATATTATTTAGCATTGGACATTTTGGGCATTAACGGTTTTTGGTGGGACGATGATTCAAAACGTTGGTGCCATCCGATGATGATAACTTGTGGACTCATCTTTATCAGGTGAAGTTTTAAGTAAGGATAAATTGATTTATTTTAATGTGTTTGTGGTAATATGAACTTTAATTTGGGAAGATAATATTGAAAATTATGTATTCAAATGTTGCAGATAATGTCTACGGCGCGTGCATGAGAAACAAAGATGTCCATACATGGGGAATCTTTGCGGTGCGTTTCCTATATAAAAATCATCCACCTCCTTTTGATTAAAACCTTCTAATAAAAAGGTAAGCATTATATGCCATTTTATGGCTTGTATGAATTACTATATGATTATGAGTAGACTTGTGTAATTTTCATTTTTGAGTGTGCCCGAGTGCTAGTCAAAACTATTGTTGTTTTTTACGTTTAGTCTCTTAACTCTTTTTTTTGTGTGTATTTCGTCCTCGAACTATATGTTTCTTTATGTTAGTCCACAAAATATAGTAGCTTTATGTTACTGGGTTTACATTACTCGGTTGCTGCTGCTGATGACCTTTGATCTAGTTTAGATTCAAGCAAAGTTCATTAGAATCTCAAATGGGAAGCCTGGCCAGAGGGTGAGCTTAGCTTACCAACAGATTTAAGGCAAAACTAGATCAAAGCCAAAATTCTGTGTTCCTATATCTTTGAACACACAGTGGCCTCTGTAAACATAAATATGATATTGATTTAGTTTGTAACCCTTGTTTGGAGTGTACTTGATCATTGTTCATCGCATAATGAACTTGTTCAATCACTTGAATGTTGTAATGTTAATGGAATTAAAAGTATGATTCAATCATTTGATTGGTATGGAATTCAGAAGCTCAAATCTGATCAGATTTTCATGATTTTTATTTGTACTCCTGTACAAGATATTCTTATCAGCTTCTCTATTTATTAGCATTTGACATTTAGAAAGAACTCGTGTATATGTATGGATTTAGTTTTTAGCCATTATGATGAATGGATACTATATGAAGGGCTAAATACAATTATGTTACATGAAGTATATCAAATTCATAATTTGGCCCCTAAAGTGATTGGATTTACAAATCGATAGATAAAGTTTTGAATTACTTACAATGTTGAAACCAAAATCAATTTTCGACGAAAATTGATAAGAATATCCAATTTGCATACAACCCATTTGGTTTTATACGGTTTGACTGTATTTAGATACGATTTGACTTAATTAAATTATTAAAATACATTTAATGAATAAGACAATCAATAACAAATGAATAAGAATCAAACTAAAGGCTAAAACAACGTAATCGAAATCCAAATGATAAACATAATATAGATAACTCAAAGTTCCAACCAAAATGGAAATTAATTAAGCAAACTTGATTCAATACGAAGCTCTAATTAAGTAAACCCTAATATTAAAAACATTAAAACACTTATATTCCACATGATACATAATTAGAAAAAAATAAAAGAAAGATTAACAAATAGAATAAAAATAAGTAAATCTGCATGATAAAATAACACAGAAATTTTTTAACTTCCTTTTATTCTGGATCTTTCACTTCTTTTCCCATCTCTGAGCTGTGTAGATTTCAGCAAATAGAAGTATCGTTCCATTTTTAGTGGTAAATTATTCTTGTTGCACAATCCCACAAATAAATTATGCCCAAGAAAAAGCTTATAACATATAGTACATTCTTATTAGGGTTTGATGACTTTGGGGGTTTATTATGCAAATCAAATGAGAAGTACCCACCTTCGACAGCGGCTATCAAATATTCAAAGTTCTTGGTAAAAAATTCAAAGGTTGGACCAAAGGTTGGGAAAAAAAGAAAAGGCAAAGAAATGAAAGAAACATGCATATTTCGGCGAAGGGGTCTCTAGGACATTCCAAGAGATAAGCAAGAGGGTTTGATATTTTAACAAGAAGCTTATTTGAGAAGCTTTGTGAAGGAATATTCCAAGGAATTATTATTTTCCAAATTTTCTATAAATAAGCAATAAACCAAGACTTAGTAAAAAGGAAATAAAATTTTAGCAAAAAGAGAGAGGAGAGGAAAGGAGAGGCTAAGAGAGGAGAGGAAGAAAGGAAGAAAAAGGAAGCTGAGCCAAGAAAGAAGAAGATAAGGAAAGAAAGAAGTTAAACTAAAAAGGTATACCTAAAACCCTAACTTATTTCTTTGGTGTTGATTGATGAGTGGGTTTTACACCTACAAATTAAGTATTTTTTGACTTGATAATTTGTGCATCTTTAAGTATTTTATGTCCCTATTATGTGTTTATATTATTCTTTTATAGGATAAGGTTTTGTATTACTTTTATGTATATTTATCGAGCATCAATTCAGATTCTTATCTCTAAACCTTTCCTTTTATTTTTGTAATTTGAGGATGTTATTTATATTTTGCATGATGTTTTCTTATTCAGTTATGAACTAATTTTTAGATTAAGATTGCAAGGGAACTCAATGATTAGTTTGAATTAAATTACTCTCTTTTAATTATTGTTGATTATATATGATTCGTTTATCATATTTTGTGCTTAATGTTTAATTACCTGACCAGTAATTAGTTTGGTAACTTATATGAAATTGGGAGATGGATTATAGGGTTAGACCTGAATATGATGACATATATTTATGTTTATTCTGCTTAATATGGAATACATACTTTTTGTATAGGATAGGAATATACATATTCCATGTGTAACCTTTGTGAGAATATGATCTTAATGACTCATTGTCTATTTTATTTCACATAGGAATATAGTGATTTATTTAGAAGGGAGATGTTTATATGACCATCGGAAGAGGCTTATAAATACTTAGTATTCTCTGTTAATGATTTGTATAATTAATTAATTAAAAAGGGAGTGAAGAGATTCAAGTGAGGTATTGGGAGAAATTGTAATATTAAGTCTTATAATCTGATATTAATCTTTAGTCATTAGTTTAGTTGATAATTTAATTAGATTTTATTTTATAATTTTAATTCAATTGTTTAGATAAGATTGATTTAGTATAATTTTAGTAATTGGTAGTTATTAGAATTAATTCTTCGTGAGATCGACACTCTACTTTTCACTATATTATTTGTTGATCGTGTATACTTACACGCATTTGCTAGTTAAGATATTAGGCAACATTTATATGTTGATGTTGAGTTTTATGAAGTTTATGAAAGGAGATCATGGTTAATCTTATATTCAATGGTTTAAACTTATATTAACAAGAATTAAGCATGAGAAGTGAAGAATGTAAGAAAACTGAAAGAAGAACTGAAGTACAAAAAAATGGAACCCCCCTCCCCCCGGCCCCCCAAAAAAAATTGCCCTATTTTTGTGAGAAACTTAACTCTTGGAATATTAAGAGTTAAAAGTTGAAACTTTGGGTAAAGATAGCACTGTAAGTCCTTTGGGCACAAGAAAAAAATTCACATCCAAATTCATTATAGATTATTTATGGTGATTTTTCAAAGCAAGCTGGTCAAGACTAAAAACATTCTGTCCTAAATTTTTCAAAAGCATTTTTGTACGTTAGACATCTCAGAAAAATATGAAAATTTTATAGGACATGTATATGGATGGACAGTAGCTCACGTGCAAATTTGAACAAAAATAGAGTTGCAGAAAATTAATGAAAAATAAAATAGTTTTGGAACTGAAAACGCTGAAATGGGAACAAATTGAATTCTGTGATGGATTTGAGGTTAATTTTTTTACTAGAGATTATATGGGATGATATTAATGTTCTATATAAATTTTAGATTTTTTTGAGGTTAAATTCGATATTTAAGGATTTTAACAAATTTGGACATAAGTAGCTATAAAAGAAATATTAAAATATTTGAAAAAATCAGGAAAAAAAATTAAAAAATCTGGTATGTGTACTGGAGTACCAATTTAAGAGTAAAAAATGTAATAAATTTCCTAAGTGAGGTTAAGGTGGAAAGAGAATTATAAGAGATTGTGAAAAACTGATTTAAGGGATCCAAAAAATGTAAAATAAATTTTTTTCGGATAAATAAATTAAATAACACTTGTAAAGTATAAAGTTTGGATAAGGGTAAAAATATAACTTTACAAGTTAGCATATAAAAATGTTGTAAAATGAAAGTTGGATTATAGTTATGGTACTTGAAAAATACTGAAATAAGATTTCAAGTAAGTATGGGCGAAAGAGATTGAAAAAATAAGGAAATAAATTTGATGTACGACCTTCGTAACTATGATGTAGGTCACGTGAGAATAGAAGTATTGGATTGTAGATGACGATGGATGACGGATAGTTAAGTCAAGCAAGTTTCCAAGACTATGCAAGTTTTTCTAACTTGTGCAAATTCCTAAGCTTATGTGCAAGTGTTCCGCACCGTGTACACGTTTTTATTATTGCAAGTTCAATTCCTATGTTGCAAGTTTCTGCACTATGTACAAATTTTCATGTGTGTGTGTGTGTGTGTGTGTGTGTGTGTGTGTGTGTGTGTGTGTGTGTGTGTGTGTGAAAGTTTTCTAATGTGTGCATGTTGTTAAGTTGAACGTATGTTATTGGTTCACATTAAATTTTGTTGAACTCTAGATTTATTGATATTTATGATTTTATTGGAAGAAAAGAGGATGTTATTTGTTTTGGGTACTCTAATATGAGATCACTGATTATGTTGAAAGTATTATCTACTCCAAATTGCTTTGGTGCAGATTCTGATGTTAAGACTGAGGATGAACAACTCTATATTATAGGGGAATTTTTATGTTTTGGCCTGTAAAAGTTTGTAGTTTGTGTGGCTGTTTATGCACTGTTAAAATAAGTGTGGAAATGATGAAATCATAACATGGGGTTGTTATTAGCCTGACCACCTAATAATACCCTATGGAAGAGTTTTCAGTCTGTGTGAGTATTAAACTAAATGTTTTGAAAAAAGAAACTTAAAGTTCATGGTCCTAATGACCACTCAGTTATGTATCTAAAAATATTGAAATCTTAGTGTATAATGATGTAATGAATTTCATAGACTCTAAAATTCAGAACTAGTTATTTTGTGATGCTACGGTCGTTGCTTCTAAGATTATTTTTGATTCATCAGTTTTACAGTTGTCGGTGATGTTAATTCAATAGCTGAAGTTTATACTCGTGTGTATGTTCTAAAATATTTTATACTTGCTGAGTATATTTGTTGTTAACCCTTACATTCCATTTACATTTTTAGATAAATTAGAAGGTTCAAGGATAAAGGGAAGAACAAGGCAAGTGAGAAAGATAAACTGAGACAAGTCTAAGTACAGGATTAAAGAACAAAGAAAGAAGTGTTGACGATAGAATATGTAAAGCCCCCAAATTCTCATACTCACTACAACAGATTCAGTACATCACGATACACAACTTTCATACTATCTATCAATATTTTTATTGATTTAATTACACTATTACATACATCATATCACATACCTCATCCCTGGATCGTAACTTAGGTCTTACGCTTTACCCCATCACTGATACCAACCTGTAGTCTCTACAGGATTTCTCTTCCTCTTATTTTCTAACTCCCAACCCTTTTGGTCTATCTTTCCTTTCTTCCTACAATAATTTATGACTGCAAGAATGAGTATCAAATATGCTCAGCAAGTATGAAACTAAATTAAAATATTTCAGGGAATAAATATGAAGCAATATCTCAATATTTTTGAATTGAAAGATTTATAAATTTTCGTTACTTGGATGGTCATAAAGGGCCAATTTTTTTTTTGAATTGTACTATAGGTGATCAGCCTAGCAACACTGCCATAACCTGTAACATGTTACCTCACTGTTGTACACAGTGACTTGTCAAAATAAACTCATCAATGAATAAATATGCTTCTAACCAATAAATAGCTCGCCAATATAAATTTTCAATATTTGAAACTTTAGGAATGTGCATCAGCACATAATTCATAAGAAATTTAGAATTTCAACATCAGAGTAAATTTTCTACTAAAAGGTTATTAAGACCATGAACTCTTTACATTAAGTAGACATTATATGACCCATAAATGTTTAACAGAACATAAGTGTCCCACAGTTATATAAACTACTAACTCTCCAAAAGTGTTTAACAGTCACATGGGCTAAAAAACTCTCCATAAATATTTTCTTATATTATAGGGTTGTTCATCCTCAGTCTGAATCAGTTTCACAGTAGAGTAGTCCAAACAACTGGCATACTTTGCAATTCAAACAAATTTAAAAATAACGACCTGATCAATGAAGTTACTATACATTATGAGTTCAGAAACTTGCTATAATAATATGAGTATAGGAACTTGCCATAGTAATATGAGTTCATGAATAAATTAGGAACTTACCATACGACTATGGGTTCAAGAACTTACCATGGTAATATGAGTCACAAACATACCATAATAGTATGAATTCAAGAACTCGTATATATCTCCAAAATTTACAGCTCAACTCAATCATAGGAATTTGCATAATGTGCACAATTTCAATAAGAAACTTATTCAAATAAAGAGCTTGCAATGAATTTATAACTTGTGTAGTTTAAAAATATCAAATAGTTTAGAGAACTTGCACATAAGCTCAAAAGTAACCAGAATAATTCAATAGAAATAGCATAAACTCAAAAATAAGAAATTGCATAATTTGCAGGACTTGCCTCTGTCTGTAGTTCATTATCTACATCATTCATATCTAATATTTCTTTTTCCCGTACTCAATTCTGAGTCATCTACAACATTATTGAATATTTTTCATCAACAATTAATTTAACTTCCTCATAATAGTATTCACTTTTATTAGTTTATTTCCCGTAATTATATTATAGCATTCTTGTTAACTTCTTTAATAATTTTTATAATTTGGAATTAAATCCAATTTTTTTTTTTAAATCTTGCACAATATCTTCTTCACGTCAAAATATGTTAATTTACGTCAAAATATATCTCCAAAGTTTTATTTCAAAACGAATTATAAAACTCGTTTTAACTTCTTTAACAAATGTTGTTTTTGTTTTTATCGTAACTCATTTGTTACTTATCCGTTTTTGTTCATTCCTAAGTTAAATTAAAGCATATACAGTCTACTATAACACCATCTAAGCCTAGGTTTCATCCCCTCTTCAATTATAACATATTTCAAGTTTTCTCAACTAGGCCAGAAAGTTGCAAAACCTAACCAATTTTATTAAAAAAATCATAACAATTAATCTACTGATCAATAGAATTTGATAAAATATTTTCCTAACTTCTAGGACTACAATTTTTCTTTTAACACCATGTTCAAATTCTGTACACACAGGTCTCACAAAAAACAGGTTCAGAATTTGCCATGTTTCAGTTTTAGCTTTACCCTACTTCGCTAGAAAAATCATAATAAATAATCTACAAGAAGTTTTTATGTGATTCTTGTGTTCACATGTAGATAAATTTCGTATTTACAACTTTTCTTTTTATACCATACACAAATTTTGCACCCACCGAAATAGAAAATTTGCACAAAAGTCCTTTCCAAATCTGTCTGCCAATTTTCTGGCAGACTGAACTAACTTGCTTCCAGAAATTTTTTTCAGACAATCTAGAAGGAGTTTTGAGTCGATTATTTTTCCTACATCTTCATAACTTCCATGTATACAACTTTTCTTTTTATATCATCTTCAACTTCCAAACATTCGATTTTATATAATTTTTACAAAAATAGTACAACAAACTAACTTTTTCAGATTTTTGTTCTTCATTCTTCTTATTTAATTTATTGTTTTCTCTTGTTTGATTCTTCTTTATTCAAGTTTACTTCATCACAACCAAGTATAAACACATCCTCTTTGCATAAAATCCATAAAACTTAGCATCCATACTTGAAAACCAAGGATTACACAAAGTTAGAACATACCTCAACTAGTTGTTTTCCTTGCTTAGTTTGACATGGCTTCCTTTCTCCTCCTCTCCTTGTTGCTAATTACAAGCCTATGCCCTCTTTCTCTCTCCATAACTCTCCCAACCGTGTATGAGGTGGTCTTGGCTTTGTTTGGTTTTCGTTTTCCCTTTTATAATACTAGCATGATAAGTCTTTGATTAAAAAAATAATCTTTTGGGTTAAATGTTCAAACCACCTCACCCCCCTTTAATCCTTATCCCATGCGCTAGATTTCTAGTAGTCTCCAACACCTTCAAACTCTAACTGCCCCGCTTCTCGTTTTGCATTTTTATTTCTTTGACCCATCTTTGACTTTTTAACCTGAAAAGTCAAATTTTCATGTTTATAGTCATTTCCTACTAATTTTGATGTCCCTAATGTCATGGCGACGTCCGTTTCTTCAAATTCATCTCTGACCTCCATGTTTGACTTTTAACCTGTAAAAGTCAACTGTTGATTTTGACAAAAAAGTCAACCCCGACACCAAATCGTGTTTACAATCCTTACATACTAATTTTGACGTTCTGGACACAACAGTGTAGTCTTTTTCTTAAAATTCCTTGCTGAATTCCAATTTGAGTTTCAAACCGTATAGCTTCTTCATTTTCATTACGTGTCCATACGTTACCTTCCGTTCCTTTATTTTCTTCTTGAATTTCTTACGTTTCTCATTGACATTTACATTAAAACTTCAGTTGTCATTACTTGTTATTTATAATTCTTATTCCATTATTTAAAAATTCTGGAATATTACAGAAGAGTAGCAAAGTTAAATATGTGATTTTGATGTATAATGTAAGGGTGTAATGTTAAGGTTACGATTCAGGTATGAAGAATGTTATGTAAAGTATGTAATAATACTAGTTGACTCAATGATATTATTGGTAGATGTACGGAAGATGATATATCGTGATGCACCAAATCGGTTGCAGAGAGTACAGGAGTTTGTGGGTTTTACAAGCTGGTATTAGAGTTGTAGGTTATAAATCTTAGGTGGGAGTACCTTAGGATATAACCTTAGAGGAATTGATGGAGATAGTAAGAAATAAATTCACATAGAGTTTTAAGTGATAAAAGATGGATTGAGAAAATTCATATTTAAGTGAAGAGGAAGTTAGAGGTATTTGTAAGGTTGTGAGACCCTATAGTAGAACCTCAAAAAAATTCGGAAGAAAATATGGAAGAAAATTCAGAGGAAGATCCAGAGGAGAATCTTGAAGTGATGGAAGAGGAATAAAATGAGTAATATGGAAGAAGATCTTGAAGAAAATTATGTATAAGAGTCAATAAAGGGCGGACTCTTTATTATATAGTTATAAAAGGAGATGTAAGTCCCTTCAACACACACCCTACAAAATTTTGACAAAGGTATTCTCTAAATCCCATTGTAGAGAGAGTTATGAAGTTTTGGTGTGGAGTTACAAGGAATACTTCTTTTTATCTACGGATATCTTCATTAAATATCACGAGGACCTTGTGTAAGTACAATATGCACACTATTAGATATTATAATCCTTATTTTTAATGAGATATTCTGATGCATGTATACATTGTGAGCGTATCAAGTTTAACTCTCTCTTTTTTTATATTTTTTTTATAGTTTTTGAAACAATCCAAAAAATATTAAATATGTAAATATGCTATAATTTATGGAAAGACTAATTGATAAAAGAACACAAATATAATCCCTTCAAACAATAAACATGTCGAATTAGGGAGATAAACTCACCAATCTCGTGTAAAACATCGACTGTATGAATAATGCCGTATTATATTAATTACTAAGATAATCAATAAATTTAGAGTAAATATTAGTTAATGATTTTAATTTAGTTTGAACATTAATTTAATAATTAATTTTAGATTAAAATATTAATATAATTAAATCGCATGATATATTAAAAGATATTTTTGATATTTTATAAGTTTCATTAAATTATGATAATAAAATCATCATATATAAAATTTGCTAAGATCTGTTAATAGCTTAAATAGATTTGTCATTAAAAAAATTTGCAATAAGTTTGGTAGAATTAAAAATAAAAATTCTATTGGAAGTTCATTTTCCTATGGATAATGATATATTTTGCAATTTTATATGTTAATTTTTTAGTTACAAGTTACGTGGATAATTATAGTTGATAATATTTTAACGATGTATTTGATATACTGGGCCAATTTTATAATTCTATCCAATCTCATATATTGATATATGTTGCAATTATAATTCGGTAGAAAACTGTCACATTACATAATAGGACTCTTTTCCCATTAGAGATATAAAAAAAACGTTCATTTTTACTAATAGGTTGGGGTACAAATTTGGAAAGTGTTGAATTGTTACAAATTTGGATTATTAATTTGGATAGAAAAGAAAATATTGAACAAAAAATTTGTGAAATCAAATTTATACTTTTAATTATATAACTGATGGGTCAATTGTATCCAAAAACTAGTGAACACCATAATTAATTCTGAAATACATACAATACAAATATCAAGTGTCTACGCTATATTGTGATTGCGTTCCCAATTTTTCTTTTTAATACATTTTAATTTAGCAAAAAAAAAATATCAATAAAATTGTAGACATATATGACCAATTCTAAAGTAGGAGAACCCGAATAATATGCCACTAGTAATCATCTCTTATTCAAGGGTTCGCTTAATGTGTGCCCTAAAAGCACATACTAAGTACGGAAAATAAGAGATGAGACCCGTTAAAATTTATTTTCTTATATAGTTGCACTAAATTCAATACATGGGGCCCACTAGTATATTATTTTTTTATACGTTAAATTCAGTGCGTCTACATAAATAAATAATATTATACAAATCATGTCAAGCAAGAAAATAAAATTAAGAAATAGATCTAGAGGAAAAAGGGATAGAATTGACCCTACTCAGATCTGAAGAAAACTTTTTGGATACTAGACTTTTTTGGGTTAAAGACAAAGGAGGAGAATAGAAGAATTTGCAATAAATCCTTCTCTAATTCATCAATATAATTTAAATAAGAAAGTTTGTAAGGAGATAAGCAGAACTTTCACAGAAAAATTGTAAAATCACCGTACAAAGGTTCGAATTTATTGATTTTTTTAGCTATAACGTATATCTTGGAATCCTCTTACTTTTTTCTGGACTTCTTTTTTTAATCTGATCCTAAATATCGTAGCATGCAACGAGAATTGGATATGACCCATAAAAATAACGACATTTTGATTGAAATCACTATATCAGGTTGCAGGGGCAGAGCCTAAGGAATCATTGGGCTCCAAAATACAAAACCTCCTTTAAGTATCCCAATTAGGATATAAATAGATTTTTATTGGTTAATCATATGTAGCCCAATAATTAAGTGGATATTAAATGGGTAGTCCTATAGTGTACTTGGGTTTTTTTTTTTTCTTTTTTTGTAATCCACGAATAAATGGGCTGGATTTCATTGCACTTCATCCTCAAAAACCCTAATAATAATTCATCAATATAAAAGCACACCATTAGATCTCACTGCCTCATTCCTCACGGCCACTGACATTCAATCTCTCAGATCTCAGATGCTGAGGAGCTAATCTCTTTGATTATCAGGTAAATTTCCAAATTCTACTTGCGATCATAAATCAAACATGCGTCTTAGTTTCTCTTTTCCTTTTCTAAGGTTACTTCAATTAATTTCATTTCCATTTTAGATAACTTGCAAGTATAATCACTTATTGATTCGATCTCTAATTTTAGAGATGGTGGAATTACTGAAAGAAAGTTTCTGCATGTAAACAAATCATATTTACTCCACATTTTTTAAAAATTTAATTGGATTCTCTTTCATTCGATTTAAATATTCTATTGGATTCTCTTGCATCCGATTTAAATATTCTTTGAAAATTTATTTAGCTAAACAAATGGTATTTTAATGCATGAACTGTTTATTGTATCCAAAAGCATCTCCAATACATGGGAAATGAGAGTATTCATAGCTCGACAGAGCATCTAACTAATCCATTAGGCACATGAACTACCTCATAAGAGTCGTAAATTGGGGAAGTTCGTAAGTTTAAATCACTTGATATCCCCTTCGTCAAATTGTGCATTCAGCCAACCCTAGTCATGTTAAAGTTTCTTTACTAAAACTTGTCAAAAAGTTCTTTTTGACTGCACAATCGTACTTATATGTATTTGGTACATTAATTGACTGTTTTCTTGTTTGTGCGTAAATTCCAAGTTATCTAATCAAACGGAAATCATAATTTTCTAATGGTTTAAATCTCTATATTTCTAAACGAACTTTCAATGTTGATTTGCTATGCTTCTAAAGCAACTATGCATTGATTTCTAAGTCAATTTAAAATTTCAAAATTTTTTAGTTAATATGAATACATTTAAGGTTTTGGAAGCAGATGCCAAACAAATCTGACTTCTATCTACTGTTGTAAATGATGTTCCTAGAATTATGATTCTCGAGTATCCAATCAATTAATCCCCCAAACTGGGGAAGCTTATGCAGAAATGAAAGAGTAGAATTAGTAATACTTTTTAAATAGTTCATAACACATATAGTTGCTCGTATTGGAAAGTGATAACGAAATGGAAATTTTACATTTAGCAAGTCTCCACAAATTAACTTTTGTACGGATTCTTGTGTTTTGGTGGATTTAATGAGTTTTTTTAAGACTAATTTTGTTGAATTACTATTAAAATAGTTATTAAACTTATATAAATAAAAAATTATTCTTATTTTTTGATTTTTTTTTTCTTTTAATAATTTAGTGCATTTGTGATGAGGCAAAATTCTGATGCGTGTAGAGAGGCTTCTCAAACTCGAAAGTTTCTTGACTTTGTAGTAATATGCGCAAATCTTCTAACATGCGTGTATAGAGCAAAATAAGGAGGATGAGTGAAAAAATATGCTTGATTTGAAACGTGGATTGGCTTCACTTCTCATTTTCACTGATTCTTATGGCTGATCTAGATTTGTTTTGTTGCAGTTTAATTCATAATTTCTTTTTGATTTACTTAATATACTAAATTAGATTACTTAGTCCTTTGTGTCTTTGGTGGTTTTTGTTCACATTGTGTTTGCACTAAGCTATAAGTAAATTTTAAGATGATTACCAAATGTTTAGTGTATTTTTCTAGACACGTAGGGTTTGGTGAAATTTGCATCTAGACATACTATCGGTTTAATATGTAAATCAAAAACAAAGTTGAGACAACAAAAATAATATTTGTAGCTTAAATCTAACAAATGATTTTTTTTTGGATAAGGAATGAATACATCTGAAATACTACTTCGTGAAGATCTTGCTCCAATATATGTAGCTATATTGCATATGTTTTGAAATGGTTGTGTGAAGAAAATAAATGATTTGGTCCCTCTCTTATGTGCTCTATTTTTATTTCACATGCAGTAGCACATTTTAAAATCTTTACACGAAATGATGATATCAAGAAGTTGAAAATGAGGTTGTTGTTCATTGCATTTCAAATGATGATAAGTCCATTGGTTTCAGGTAATAAGTGAATACATTATATTTTCTTATAACTCTTGGAGTGATAATTGTCTTTGTAGGAGTATGCTATCATTTAATTCGGATTCGGGATTTGATCGTAGTTGTTATATATTAGATTGACAATTGTCTCACATGAAAAAAATAAACTTAGCCGATAAGTTTATTTTCTTTTCTTCCCTACAAATTATCATAATTCGAATAGAGTACTACGAGATAGTAAATATATTTCTTAATTCAGATAGTTTTGTTTTAGTTTATTCCTAAGCGAATAAAACTTTTGTTACTCTTAGATCTATAATTTCTTTTCTTGTCCTGATTTTTTCTTTTAAGCCAAACAAAGTATGACGAGGGAAATAAACAAAAAATAGCTAGTGTTAGATAGTTGTACTATCATCATGCTCAGCGCATTTGCTATAACTTTTTCGAAGTTTGAAAAAAAATTCAGATATATAATGAGAATTTGATATGCATGTAACCCTCTTGCTTTTACTTTTTAGTAATTTTAGCTGTGAGTATCCTCTGAGGGAAGTAAAGATCAAGTAAGAAGGTATTAATGTGAGTAAACTTGAAAATGTTACTTTTCTTACTACTTTTACGTGCTGCCTTTATCATAATTAATTATTATATCTTCTGAAATTTCTTGAATTCTACATGGTAAGCCATAATGATTACAATATGTTTGGATTTAATGTGAGGGCTGAATTTACATCTACCTTAATTTGGTTGACCAACTTAAGTATCATGTCAGGTGGAACCACGGGTGGACCAATGGAACATGTGAAAAAAGGTGAACGAGTTAACTGTAATATATGTTGTACCCATCTATTAAGGATTAACATCTGATTAGCATAGCGTGTCTTGTTTCATATGTGATTTCACCTTAAACAATGTTTTACATGATTTGTATGCTTGCGTATTGAATAAGCATAGTTCAGGTCAGCTAATTGCCCTCAAAATGAAAATCTTGAAGTTTCATATATTTTATGAGATAGATATAGATCTTTAAATCACCATGCTATATAAGTTCATATATATATATATATATATATATATATATATATATACACAGAGAGAGAGAGAGAGAGAGACCGATCAGAAGTCACTTTTGTTACTTTTTATGCTCGCGTATTGAAACTTTATTTTAATGAAAATAAGTTTCAATTGCTCTTGAGAGCCTCTACTTGAATTATAGCAAAGTTTAGAGATTAAAAGAAATAGTAGATGAAGAACAATCTCAAACTTGAACCAAACTTTCTTTGAATATGTATGGAAATTTTGTGTGAGAGAGTCTGTAAGCTAGATAATATACATAGAAATAAGCTTGTGAGAGAGTTTATTACATTATCCTTAATTAGAATTGTATATACATCTAAACAAATGATATTACTCTACATTCTTTTTTAAGTAATTTGTAAGCATCAGTTTAGTCTCATTAGATGATAATTTAATTTTTGAAGTAAGCTAGCATATATATGTACTTTTTTTTCGTGGTTCAATTTTTGATAGTTTCCCTTTAATCTAGAATGATCTGTTTATAGTGGCCCTATCCACAACTTATCTTTGGGTTTAGTGACTTATCTTTGTCAATCAAAAAAAAGAAAGAAAAGAAAGACTCAGTGGCTGATAATTTGAACCAGACTTTCTTTGTATATGTATAGAAACTTGTGGGAGAGAGATTTTGTAAGCTAGTTAATATACATAGAAATAACTCTTGAGGGAGATTATTACCTTATCCTAAATTTAAAAGTAAATACACAGACACAGACGCACACATAATTAGATTTATAATGTAAGCGTAATTTAGTAAAAATCATGAAATATGTAATAATAAATATTTTTTCACAAATTATATTTTGGTCTCAGATAAACTTTGGAGTTTTAAAAATCGATAAAGACTGTGTCCATGTTAGACACATGATCAGAAATTATAATTAAGTTTGTCCTGTATTTATTATACCCGAACACTTGTCGATAGGTTCTCATTCTTTGTTATTCCTCCTTATCTCTATGTATGTTACTCTTCTTCTTATTTTTATTATTTTTGCTATTCTTTTTATTTTATTCATTCATTTGTTTGCTCAAGATTTTATACCTTAACATAGTATATTGGAGAATAATTTAAATAGTTGAAAAAAATACTAATACTTTTAGGTTTTGAATGGCACATTCTCTTGGAAAGAATCGCCATGTATGGTTGTGATATGAAGTTGATACTTCAATTGCATGTTTGAAAATTATTGTTGTGAACCGGTTTGTAAATAGTTTAGTAACCCAAAGTGGTACTCTCAAGGCATTTTGTATTGCTAAAATTGAAGCTATATTATCAATCATATTATCTACGAGTATCATCAATGCATGTATATTGGATTAATGATTAGAAAATTGACAAATGAATATTATTTAGCGTTGGACATTTTGGGCATTAACGGTTTTTGGTGGGACGATGATTCAAAACGTTGGTGCCATCCGATGATGATAACTTGTGGAATCATCTTTATCAGGTGAAGTTTGAAGTAAGGATAAATTGATGTATTTTAATTTGTCTATGGTAATATGAATTTTAATTTGGGAAGATAATATTGAAAATTATGTATGTTGCAGATAATGCCTACGGCACGTGCATGAGAAACAAAGATGTCCATACATGGGGAGGCTTTGCGGTGCGTTTCCTATAGAATAATCATCCACCTCCTTTGGATTAAAACCTTCTAATAAAAAGGTAAGCATTATATGCCATTTTATGGCTTGTATGAAGTACTATATGATTATGAGTAGACTTGTGTAATTTTCATTTTTGAGTGTGCCCGAGTGCTAGTCAAAACTATTGTTGTTTTTTACGTTTAGTCTTTTGACTTTTGTTGTTGTTGTGTATTTCGTCCGCGAACTATATCTTTCTTTATGTTAGTCCACAAAATATAGTAGCTTTTTCATGTTTTGTCCTTGAAACTGTATCTGTTTTCACATTTAGTTTTCGATTTGTAGTTGTTAATTTTTCATATCTAGTTCCTCTCAATTGCTCTATTTTTAAATGCTTGGACGAAAATTGCAGAAATTATAAAGTATGCAGATCAAATACGTGAAAAAAATAGTAAAAGAACCAAGCTAGAAAAATAGTTGTAGTTTAGGGACTAAGGAAGAGATTATCCCTTACATTTAAAAGAGACCGTATCAGAACAAGAAACATAGATGATGGTTTACACCAGGACTTTATTTATCGTAATTTCTAATTGGGACATTTAGATTAGGTGTCCCAAAAATGTACACATTGACGGTTATAAAAGCTGTGTTCTAATTGGGACATTTAGACTTTTATAGTGTTTTAATTGGGATATTTAGACTTTCACGCAATACCTGTTTTATAGATTGCTATATCCTTTTATTCGAAGGATTAGGGTAAATTCCATATTACAACGTACGGTTATATATAGTCTTTTCATATATGCATGTTATTGGAAATTATTGTATTATAATATCATAATTATATCAGACAACTTTCAAACTTAAACCCTTAGATCTTCTTCTTTAATGGATAGAAAAAGAATTCACCAGTTCGGGAATTTTCCCCCCCTTAATTTTCTTGTCCACATTCTTGAATAAAGTGGGGGTGATTTAGTTAAAAATTTAGGCATGTTGGACTTTTATCGACCTCTGTAGAACCTCAAATATTGCCTGCTCCGTGCATAATTGATATAAACACACAAATAAATACATAGGTGATAACATTTTTAGTTATCATAACATGTTTATAATTGAGAAGAAAAGTCATGGGATGGAAGTCTTTTTTCTTTTTCTTTTTTTCATTTTCCTGATCAGCATGTGATGAAAAATATATATGCATTATTATAAAAGTATTTAACGGACGTGGTGATCAAAGAAGAGAAGTTGGCTCAATTTTTATATATCGAGTCAGCTAACTTCGCGAAGGGTGAAAGTTCAATTCTCACCTCTCCCCTAGCATGCATATTAATAGAATTCTTAAAAGTACCACTCAAAAAAATAAAATAAAATACAAGGCGTGAACGCATATAATTAAAGAAAATAATACTATTGTAGGTAAATTATTCCTTAAATTATTAGTACCGAATTAGTTGATTCAAATCAGAATTACAGGGAAGAACACTTTTTTATCCATTTATCTAACTTAGCCTGTAGATTGCTCTTTCAATTGGATGATCTAGGTTAATTAACTTGATTAATTAATTCATAGAGTCGGTGGATATGGAGACTTGGATCCCAGCTGAAGATCCAGATATGGACCAACATGGAGCTTTGTCCATACCTCCATAACTGTGGAGCAATATTATTATTATTATTATTATTATTAGTCTCTGCTGCTTGCTACTTACTGCTTGCTGCAGACTGATCTGTGAGGAAGACGATTCTGCTGTATGGACCACAATTATTAGCAGTAGCTGCACCAAATATCCTTTGTTATTGCAGAAAAATCTCCAACCCCAATGAATTTGCAATATTATTCACAACATACGAATGGGTTACTGGGTTTACATTACTCGGCTGCTGCTGCTGATGACCTTTGATCTAGTTTAGATTCAAGCAAAGTTCATTCGAATCTCAAATGGGAAGCCTGGCCAGAGGGTGAGCTTAGCTTACCAACAGATTTGAGGCAAAACTAGATCAAAGCCAAAGGTTTTCTATATCTTTGAACACACAGTGGCCTCTGTAAATATAAATCTGATATTGATTTAGTTTCTAACCCATGTTTGGAATTAAAAGTATGATTCAACCATTTGATTGGTATGGAATTCAGAAGCTCAAATCTGATCAGATTTTCATGATTTTTATTTGTACTCCTGTACAAGATATTCTTATCAGCTTTTCTGTTTATTAGCATTTGACATTAAGAAAGAACTCGTGTATATATATGGATTTAGTTTTTTCCAGTATGATGAATGATACTATATAATGGGCTAAATACAATTCTGTTACAAGAAGTACATCAAATTCATAATTTGGCCCCTAAAGTGATTGGATTTATTAATCGATATATAAAGTTTTGAACTACTAACAATTTTGAAACCAAAATCAATTTTCGACAAAAATTGATCAGAATATCCAGTTTGTCTACAACCAATTTGGTTTTATACGATTTGACTGTATTTAAATACGATTGACTTAATTAAAATATTAATATACATTTAATGAATAAGACAACCAATAACAAATGAATAAGAATCAAATAAAAGGCTAAAACAACGTAATCAAAATCCAAATGATAAACGTAATATAGATAACTCAAAGTTCAAACCAAAATGGAAATTAATTAAGCAAACTTGATTCAATATGAAGCTCTAATTAAGTAAACCCTAATATTAAAAACATTAAAACACTTATATTCCACATGATATATATTTAGAAAAAATAAAAGAAAGATTAACAAATAGAATAAAAATAAGTAAATTTGCATGATAAAATAACACAGAAATTTTTTAACTTCCTTTTATTCTGGATCTTTCGCTTCTTTTCCCATCTCTAAGCTGTGTAGATTTCAGCAAATAGAAGTATCGTTCCATTTTTAGTGGTAAATTATTCTAGTTCCACAATCCCACAAATAAATTATGCCCAGGAAAAAGCTTATAACATATAGTACATTCTTATTAGGGTTTGATGACTTTGGGGGTTTATGCAAATCAAATGAGAAGTACCCACCTTCGACAGCGGCTGTCAAATATTCAAAGTTCTTGGTAAAAAATTCAAAGGTTGGACCAAAGGTTGGGAAAAAAAGAAAAGGCAAAGAAATGAAAGAGAACATGCATATTTCGGCGAAAGGGTCTCTAGGACCTTCCAAGAGATAAGCAAGAGGGTTTGATATTTTAACAAGAAGCTTATTTGAGAAGCTTTGTGAAGGAATATTCCAAGGAATTATTATTTTCCAAATTTTCTATAAATAAGAAATAAACCAAGACTTAGTAAAAAGGAAATAAAATTTTAGCAAAAAGAGAGAGGAGAGGAAAGGAGAGGCTAAGAGAGGAGAGGAAGAAAGGAAGAAAGGAAGAAAAAGGAAGCTGAGCCAAGAAGGAAGAAGATATGGAAAGAAAGAAGCTAAACCAAAAAGGTATACCTAAAACCCTAACTTATTTCCTTGGTGTTGATTGATGAGTGGGTTTTACACCTACAAATTAAGTATTTTTTGCCTTGATAATTTGTGCATCTTTAAGTATTTTATGTCCCTATTATGTGTTTCTTTTATTCTTTTATAGGATAAGGTTTTCTATTACTTTTATGTGTATTTATCTTGTTTTGAAGGACATTGAACTTAGGAGTCCTAGTTTGGAAGAAAAATTGGAGAATGACTTAGCTGTTGGGAGTAGGATTGCAGGCTGGGGCGCGGTCAAGGAGTGTTGCGGTGCTAACAATGCAAAAACTGAGCTTGGTTAGAATGGTATAAAGCGCTGCAACGCGAGGTTATAACATTGTGGCGTTGGTTACGACACTGTATGAGGGCGCTACAACATTAGTGCTGGAATTGCTGAATCGTGGGACATGCTGCATGTAGATTTAAAATTGGATTCAAATTTTGCTAGGACACTAGAAGGAGTTATATAAATATCTATCTTGAGGCTGCAATGGGTACATACACTGAAGTAAGGATAAATGATCAAATCAGAACATAAAACAAGCTAAAGATAACGGGGATTGAAGGTTGAGTTTGGGGATCGAGCATCAATTCAGATTCTTATCTCTAGACCTTTCCTTTTATTTTTGTAATTTGAGGATGTTATTTACATTTTGGATGATGTTTTCTTATTCAGCTGTGAACTAATTTTTAGATTAAGATTGCAAGAGAACTCAATGATTAGTTTGAATTAAATTACTCTCTTTTAATTATTGTTGATTATATATGAATCGTTTATCATATTTTGTGCTTAATGTTTAATTACCTGACCAATAATTAGTTTGGTAATCTATATGAAATTGGGAGATGAATTATAGGGTTAGACCTGAATATGATGACATATATTTATGTTTATTCTACTTAAGATGGAATACATAATTTTTGTATAGGATATGAATATACATATTCCATGTGTAACCTTTGTGAAAATCTGATCTTAATGACTCCTTGTCTAATTTATTTCGCATAGGAATATAGTGATTTATTTATAAGGGAGATGTTTATATGACCATCGAAAGAGGCTTATAAATACTTTGAATTCTCTGTTAATGATTTGTATAATTAATTAATTAAAAAGGAAGTAAAGAGATTCAAGTGAGATATTGGGAGAAATTGTAATATTAAGTCTTATAATCTGATATTAATCCTTAGTCATTAGTTTAGTTAATAATTTAATTAGATTTTATTTTATAAATTTAATTCAATTGTTTAGATAAGATTGATTTAGTATAATTTTAGTAATTGGTAGTTATTAGAATTAATTTTTCGTGGGATCGGCACTCTACTTTTCACTATATTATTTGTTGATCGTGTATACTTGCACGCATTCGCTAGTTAAGATATTAGGCAACATTTATATGTAGATGTTAAGTTTTATGAAGTTTATGAAAGGAGATCGTGGTTAATCTTATATTCAATGGTTTAAACTTATATTAACAAGAATTAAGCATGAGAAGTGAAGAATGTAAGAAAACTGAAAGAAGAACTGAAGTACAAAAACATGGAACCCCCCCCCCCCCCCCCCCCCCCCCCCTAAAATTGCCCTATTTTTGTGAATAACACAACTCTTGGAATATTAAGAGTTAAAAGTTGAAACTTTGGGTAAAGATAGCACTGCAAGTCCTCTGGGCACAAAAAAAAAGGTTCACATCCAAATTCATTATAGATTATTTATGGTGATTTTTCAAAGCAAGTTGGTCAAGACTAAAAACATTTTGTCCTAAAATTGTCGAAAGCATTTTTTGTACGTTAGACATCTCAGAAAAATATGAAAATTTTACAGGACATGTATATGGATGGACAATAGCTCACATCCAAATTTGAACAAAAATAGAGTTGTAGAAAATTAATGAAAAATAAAACAGTTTTGGAACTAAAAACACTAAAATGGGAACAAATTGAGTTCTATGATGGATTTGAGGTTAAATTTTTTACTGGAGATTATATGGGATGGTATTAATGTTCTATCTAAAATTTATTTTTTTTGGATTTAAATTCGATATTTAAGGATTTTAACAAATTTGGACAGAAGTAGCTATAAAAGAAATGTTAAAATATTTGAAAAAATTAGGGAAAAAATCCAAAAAATATGGTATGTGTACTGGAGTACCAAGTTAAGAGTAAAAAATGTAATAAATTTCCTAAGTGAGGTTAAGGTGGAAAGAGAATTATAAGATATTGTGAAAAACTGATTTAAGGGATCCAAAAAATGTAAAATAAATTTTTTTTGGATAAATAAATTAAATAACACTTATAAAGTTTGGATAAGGGTAAAAATATAACTTTACAAGTTAGCATATAAAAATGTTGTAAAATGAAAGTTGGATTATAGTTATGGTACCTAAAAAATACCGAAATAAGATTTCAGGTAATAATGGACGAAAGAGATTGAAAAAATAAGGAGAGAAATTTGATGTACGACCTTCGTAAATATAATGTAGGACACGTGAGAATAGAAGTATTGGATTGTAGATGACGATGGATGACGGATAGCTAAGTCAGGCAAGTTTCCAAGACTATGCAAGTTTTTCTAACTTGTGCAAATTCCTAAGCTTATGTGCAAGTGTTCCGCACCGTGTACACGTTCTTATTATTGCAAGTTCAATTCCTATGTTGCAAGTTTCTGCATTATGTGCAAATTTTCATGTGTGTGTGTGTGTGTGTGCGCGTGTGAAGTTTTCTAATGTGTGCAAGTTCTTAAGTTGAACGCATGTTATTGGTTCACATTAAATTTTGTTGAACTCTAGATTTATTGATATTTATGATTTTATTGGAAGTAAAAAGGATGCCATTTGTTTCGGGTACTCTAATTTGAGATCGCTGATTATGTTAAAAGTATTATTTACTCCAAATTGCTTTGGTGAAGATTATGGTGTTAAGACTGAGGATGAACAACTCTATATTATAAGGAAATTTTTACGTTTTGGCGTGTAAAAGTTTGTAGTTTGTGTGACTTTCAAACGTTGATGTTATGGTCAGGTAACCGACATACGCTGTAGAATGTGCAAATTTTATGATAAAGAATGTGCAGTTTGTGTGATTGTTTACGTTTCGGTGTGTAAGATGATGGAATCATCAACGCATTGTTAAAAAAAATGTGGAAATGATGAAATCATAACATGGGGTTGTTATTAGCCTGACCACCTAATAATACCCTATGGAAGAGTTTTCAGTTTGTGTGACTATTAAACTAAATGTTTTGGAAAAAAAAACTTAGTTCATGGTCCTAATGACCACTCAGTTATGTATATAAAGATATTGAAATATTTGTCTATAACAATATAATGAATTTCATAGACTCTAAAATTCAAAACTGGTTATTTTGTGATGCTACGATCGTTGCTTCTAAGATTATTTTTGATTCATCAGTTTTACAGTTGTCGGTGATGTTAATTCAATGGCTGAAGTTTATACTCGTGTGTATGTTCTAAAATATTTTATACTTTCGGAGTCTATTTTATGTTCACCCTTGCATTATATTTGCATTTTTAGATAAGGTAGAAGGTTCAAAAAGTTTCGGAGTTAAAGGATAAAGGGAAGAACAAGGCAAGTGAGAAAGATAAATTGAGACAAGTTTAAGTTCAGGATTAAAGAACAAAGAAAGAAGTGTTGACGATAGAAGATGTAACGTCCCCAAATCCCTATAATCACTACAACAGATTCAGTACATCACGATACACAACTTTCATACTATCTATCAATATTTTTATTGATTTAATTAGTCTATTACATACATCATATCACATACCTCATCCCTGGATCGTAACTTAGGTCTTACGCTTTACCCCATCACTGATACCTGTAGTCTCTACAGGATTTCTCTTCCTCTTATTTTCTAACTCCCGACCCTTTTGGTCTATCTTTCCTTCCTTCCTACAATAATTTATGATTGCAAGAATGAGTATCAAATATGCTAAGCAAGTATGAATCTAAATTAAAATATTTCAAGGAATAAATATGAAGCAATATCTCAATATTTTTGAATTGAAAGGTTTATAAATTTTCGTTACTTGGATGGTCATAAAGGACCAATTTTTTTTTGAATTGTACTAAAGGTGATCAGCGTAGCAGTACTGCCATGACTTGAAACTTGTTACCCTACTGTTGTACACAGTGACTTGTCAGAATAAACTCATCAAAGAATAAATATGCTTCTAACCAATAAATAGCTCGTCAATATAAATTTTTAATATTTGAAACTTTAGGTATGTGCATCAGCACATAATTAATAAGAAATTTAGAATTTCAACATCAGAGTAAAATTTGTACTGAGAGGTTATTAAGACCATGAACTCTTTACATTAAATAGACATTATATGACCCCATAAATGTTTAACAGAATATAAGGGTCCCACAGTTTTATAAACTACTGACTCTTTAAAGGGTTTAACGGTCACATGGGCTAAAAAACTCTCCATAAATATTTTCTTATATTATAGGATTGTTCATCCTCAGTCTGAATCAATTTCGCAGTAGAGTAGCCCAAACAACTGGCATACTTTGCAATTCAAATAAATTTAAAAATATCAAGAATTGAATGTGCAAATTTAAAAATAATGATCCGTTCAATGAACTAACCATATATTATGAGTTCAAAAACTTGCTATAATAATATGAGTTTAGGAACTTGCCATAGTAATATGAGTTCAAGAATAAATTAGGAACTTACCATACGACTATGGGTTCAAGAACCATAGTAATATGAGTCACAAACATACCATAATAGTATAAGTTCAAGAACTCACATATATCTCCAAAATTTGTAGCTCAACTCAATCATAGGAATTTGCTTGCAAAATTTCAATAAGAAGCTTATTTAAATAAAGAGCTTGTAATGAATTTATGACTTGCTCAATTTAAAAATATCAAATAGTTCAGAGAACTTGCACATAAGCTCAAAAATAACTTGAATAATTCAATAAAAATAGCATAAGCTCAAAAATAAAAAATTGCATAATTTGTTGGACTTGCCTCGGTCCTTAGTTCATCATCTACATCATTCATATCTAATATTTCTTTTTTCCATACTCAATTTTGAGTCATCTACAACATTATAGAATATTTTTCATCAACAATTAATTTAACTTCCTCATAATAGTATTCACTTTTATTAATTTACTTCCCGTAATTATATTATAGCATTCCTGTTAACTTCTCTAATAATTTGGAATTAAATCCAATTTTTTTTTTAAATCTTGCACAATATCTTCTTCACGACAAAATATGTTATTTTACATCAAAATATATCATTATCCAAAGTTTCATTTCAAAGCAAATTATAAAACTCGTTTTAACTTCTTTAACAAACGTTGTTTTTGTTTTTTTATCATAACTCATTCGTTACTTATCTGTTTTTGTTCATTCCTGAGTTAAATTAAAGCATATACAGTCTACTATAACAGCATCTAGGCCCTGGTTTCATCCCCTTCTTCAATCATAACATATTTCAAGTTTTCTCAACTAGGCCAAAAAGTTGCAAAACATAACTAATTTTATTTAAAAAAAATCATAATAATTAATCTACTGATCAATAGAATTTGATAAAATATTTTCCTAACTTCTAGGACTACAATTTTGCTTTTAACACCATGTTTAGATTCTGTACACAAGGCTCTACACAGGTCTCACAAAAAATAGGTTCAAAATCTGTCATGTTTCAGTTTTAGCTTTACCCTACTTCACTAGAAAAATCATAATAAATAATCTACAATAAGTTTTTATGTGATTCTTGTGTTCACATGTAGATAAATTCCGTATTTACAACTTTTTTTTTATACCATACACAAATATTGCACCCACCAAAACAGAAAACTTGCACAAAAGTCCCCTCCAAATCTGTCTACCAGTTATCTGGTAGACTGACCTAACTTGCTTCAAGAATTTTTTGCGGACAATCTACAAGGAGTTTTGAGTCGATTATTTTTCCTACATCTTCATAACTTGCATGTATACAACTTTTCTTTTTATATCATCTTCAACTTCCAAACACTCGATTTTATATAATTTTTACAAAAATAGTAAAACAAACTAACTTTTTTAGATTTTTGTTCTTCATTCTTCTTGTTTAATTTATTGTTTTCTTTTGTTTGATTCTTCTTTATACAAGTTTAATTCATCACAACCAAGTATAAACACATCCTGTTTGCATAAAATCCATAAAACTTAGCATCCATACTTGAAAATCAAGGATTACACAAAGTTAGAACATACCTCAACTAGTTACTTTCCTTGCTTAGTTTGACATGGCTTCCTTTCTCATCCTCTCCTTGTTGCTAATTACAACCCTCTGCCCTCTTTCTCTCTCCATAACTCTCCCGACCGTGTATGAGGTGGTCTTGACTTTATTTGGTTTTTGTTTTCCCTTTTATGATAAGTCTTTGATTAAAAAAATAATCTTTTGGGTTAAATGTTCAAACATGCCACCTCACCCCCCTGTAATCCTTATCCCATATGCTAGAATTCTAGCAGTCTCCAGCACCTTCAAACTCTAACGGCCCCGCTTCTCGTTTTGCGTTTTTTCTTTGACCCATTTTTGACTTTTAAACCCGAAAAGTCAAATTTTCATGTTTATAGTCATTTCCTACTAATTTTGATGTCCCTAACATCATGGCGACGTCCATTTCTTCAAATTCATCTCCAAACTCCATGTTTGACTTTTAACCTGTAAAAGTCGACTGTTGACTTTGACAAAAAAGTCAATCCTGACACGTAATTGTGTTTACGGTTCTTAAATACTAATTTCGACGTTCCGGGCGCAACAATGTAGTTTTTTTCTTAAAATTCCTTGCCGTAGTCCAATTTGAGTTTCAAACCATATAGCTTCTTCATTTTCATTACGTGTCCATACGTTACCTTCCGTTCCTTTATTTCCTTCTTGAATTTCTTACGTTTCTCATTAACATGTACATTAAAATTTCAGTTGTCATTACTTACTTGTCACTTATAATTCTTATTCCATTATTTAAAAATTCTGGAATATTCCAGAAGAGTAGCAAAGTTAATGTATATATATGTGATTTTGATGTATAATGTAAGGGTGTAATGTTAAGGTTACGATTCGGGTATGAAGAATGTTATGTAAAGTATGTAATTATATTAGTTGAACCAATGATATTATTAGTAGATGTACGGAAGATGTTTTATCGTGATGCACCAAATCTGTTATAGAGAGTACAAGAGTTTGTGGGTTTTACAAACTGGTATTAGAGTTGTAGGTTATAAATCTTAAGTGGGAGTACTTTAGGATATAACCTTAGGGCTATGTTTGTTTGCAAAATGTATACTTGGGATTGGACTATTTGTATTAATTTAAAGCTATTTCCGACTTTTTTATCCTATGATGATGAATTATTAGTCCCTTAAATAGTCCTTGGATTATTTTTTTTATCATTCTCAAGGTTATTTATGAGGGATTATATAATCCCATGATAAATTTGGGATTATATAATCCCTCATAAATAGCCTTGAGAATGATAAAAAAATAATCCAAGGACTATTTAAGGGATTATTAATCCCTCATGATGGGATAAAAATTTCTAAATAGTTTTAAATTAATATAAATAGTCCAATCCCAAGTATGTATTTTGCAAACAAACATGGCCTAGAGGAATTGATGGAGATAGTAAGAAATAAACTCATATGGAGTTTTAAGCGATAAAAGATGGATTGAGAAAATTCATATTTAAGTGAAGAGGAAGTTAAACATATTTGTAAGGTTGTGAGACCCTATAGTAGAACCTCAAAAAAATTCGGAAGAAGATCTGGAAGAAAACTCAGAGGAAGATCCGGAGGAGAATCTTGAAGAGATGGAAGAGGAATAAAATGAGTAGTATGGAATAAGATCTTGAAGAAAATTATGTATAAGAGTTGTATAAGAGTCTATAAAGGGTGGACTCTTTATTATGTAGTTATAAAAGGAGACGTAAGTCCCTTCAACACACATCGTACAAAATTTTGACAACAGTATTCTCTAAATCCCATTGTAGAGAGAGTTATGAAGTTTTGGTGTGGAGTTGCAAGGAATACTTCTTTTTATCTACGGATATCTTCATCAAATATCATGAGGACCTTGTGTAAGTACAATATGTACACTATTTTTATATTAGTATTCTAACTTTTTTCATAGGGGTTGTATTGCATGCAACGTGAATTGGATATGACCCAGGAAAAGAAGGGCATTTTGATTGAAATCACTATAACAATTGCAGGGGTAGAGCCCTACGAATCATTGGGCACCAAATACAAAACCTCCATTAAGTAACCTATTTAGAAGCTAAATAGATTTCTCATTAGTCAATAATATTTAGCCCAATAATTAAATGGAAATTAAAAGGGTAATCATACAATATACTTTGGCTTTTTTTTTTCCCTTTCCTTTTTTTTCTTGTGGGTAATCTGTGAATTAATGGGCTTGATTTCATTGCATTCCATTTCATAAGTATAAAATCACAAAAACCCTAATAATATTTTATTAGCATAAAAGCACACTATTTTATCTCACTTCTCATTTTTCACAGGAACTGACATTCAGTTTCTCAAATCTCCTCTGATGCTGAGGAGTTAATCTCTTTGATTATCAGGTAGATTTCTAAATTCAACTTATGATCATAAACCCTAATATCAACACGTTATTTGTTGATCTCATATGATGTAAATCAAATATGCGCCTTTTTCTTTTTTTAAGGTTAATTCAATTAATTTCTATTCCATTTTAGATAATCTTGTATAATTATTTATTAATTCGATCTCCAATTTTAGAGATGGTGGAATTATTGCAAGAAAGTTTATACATTTAAACAAATTATATTTACTCCACATTTTTTAAATTTTTTATTGGATTCTCTTTCATTCGATTTAAATATTCTATTGGATTCTCTTGCATTCGATTTAAATATTCTTTGAAATTTTATATAGCTAAACAAATGTATTATAATGCATGAGCTGTTTATTGGCATTAAAGACTTGGAAACTTTCAATTCAAAGTTTGTGAAATTTCTTATGGAAAATTTGTGTAGTATATTACCTTTCTGGCATCCAAAAGTATCTCCTTTACATGGGAAATGAGAGTATTCATATCTCGACAAAGCATCTAATTTTTTTAACTTTTTTTTGCTTGCTTTTATACAAAAGTAAAAAGAATAAATTGTTTTTACATTAAATGCAGCGAGAAATGGATTTAACCCAAAAAAACAAAGGACGTTTTGATTAATTGGGCTAGAGGCCTAGGAATCATTGGGCTCCAAATACAAAACGTCCTTTAAGTAACCCAGTTAGGAGATTAATAGATGTTTCATTGGTTAATCATATTTAGCCCAACAATTAACTAGATATTAAATGGGTAGTCCTAAAAATCTATTAGTGGGTAATCCACGAATAAATGGGCTAGATTTCATTATATTTCATCAGTATAAAAGCAAAAAACCCTAATAGCATTTCATTAGTATAAAAGCACATCATTTGATCTCACTGCCTCATTCCTCATGGCAACTAACATTCAGTCTATCAAATCTCCTCATATGCCGAAGATCTAATTTCTTTCATTATTAGGTAAATTTCTAAATTCTATTTATGATCAAAAATCACAAATGCTTCTATGCATCTATGTTCAATTAGATTCATCTTGATTTTAGATAATCTTCTACTGTTTGCAAGTTTAGCTATTTATCGATTCAATCAACCACTTTTATCCAAATTTAGAGATTGTTGGATTACTGAAAGAATTTTTATATGTCTAAACCAAAGATTGCATTAATCCCTTCTCCTAAATGTTAATTACTCCACATATTTCGTCCAGGATTCTCTTGCATTCTATTATCTGTTAGCATCACTTTAATCTCAATAGGTGATAATTAAATTTTGAAGTAATCTAGCATATTTTTTGCCTAATTTTTATACTTTCCCTTTAATCTAGAATGATCTGTTTATTGTGGCCCTATCCACATCTTATGGGTTGCTATATTTGTATTTCCTAGGGTTTTGATGAATTTTAATTCTACCATTAAAAAAGAAAAGAAAAGAACAGAAAAACTCAGTAGCTGATAACTTATTTTTTCAGTTTGAAGTTAGCTTCATGTCTTGTTTGGCTTTGGCAACTCTTAAAGAGATCTCTTATAAGTCTATTAATACATTCTTATTTTGATAACAAGTTGAAAATCTGAAAGCTCTCTTTTTTCTCTTGCCCCTTATTACAGGTGAAAGATGTTGTGTTGTTGGTTGTGGAATGGGGCAGAATTGAAAAGCTACAAAGGGGAGAAACGAAGCAAGTCTTCACTTATTAAAACTTTGCTGGTAGGCTCTTAACTCTATAATTTTAAGATGGAATGTTTATACGTGGGATGCAGTATTATGTATAGTCTAGTACTTTACAAATTGCAAAATTTCCTCTTCTAAACACTTCTGGGAATGTTTTATGTTATCAAATCCATGTGAGGGAAAAAATATTTACGTTCATCACTTTTCAGAAGGAATGATCGCTTTGCTTGCTTCTTCTAAAACATTATAATTATACGTGTTTAGTGATTGATTATTCCTGACATCTAATCAAGTGTTTTTACTATTAAAGATAAATCAAATGATGAACCAAGTGCTAGCTAGGAAAAATAGGAGCAATACACCCTATGCGTTGGAGGGGGCACCAAAACTCACCCTTTCTCTAGCTCATACTTAGAATTTCAAAAGATTTTTGGCATTAAAGACTTGGAAACTCTCAATTCAAAGTTTTGGAATTTTTTATGCAAAAACAATATTTTTGTTGTGTACTTAGACTATGACACCTTCTGACAGAGCAATTCATTTTCTTATATCGGGTAGTATCTCCATTACATTGTAATCGAGAGTTTTCATATCTCGACAGAGCAATTCATTTTCTTATATCGGGTAGTATCTCCATTACATTGTAATCGAGAGTTTTCATATCTCGACAGAGCAATTGACTAATCCTGTAGGCACATGAACTACCTCACAAGAGTTGTAAATTGGGGAAGTTTGTAAGTTCATATCACTTGATATCCCTTTCGTCAAATTGTGCACTCAGCTAACCCTAGGCATGTTAAAGTTTCTTTACTAAAACTTTTCAAAAATTCATTTTGACTTTTACACTCTTACTCCTATTTATTTGGTTCAATAATTAATTGTTTTATTGTTTATGCTTAAATTCCAATCTATCTAATCAAGTGGAAATCATTCTCTAATGCTTTGATTCACTATGTTTCTAAACCAACTTTTAATGTTGATTTATCATGGTTCTAAAAACACTATGCATTGATTTCAAGTTGGCTGCGCGACTTGGTCCCACGGAGGCAAGTTGGTGTAGTTGGCCATAATGAAGTTTTATGGTACATATTTATATAGGGTTCCAAACTAATGTATATATATATATATTGATTTTTAAAAGTGCATTTAAAACTTCTAAATTAATAATTAATATGAATTCATTTAAGTTTTCGAAGCTGCATAGATGTATGGATGCATGCTAAACAAACCTGACATCTATCTATTGTCATAGAAGTTGTTCCTAAGAAAGGTTATGGTTCTTGGGTATCCAATCAATTAATCCCACAAATTGGGAATGATTAAGCGGAATTGAAATAATAGAATTAGTAATACTTTTTAATTAATTCATAACCCTCACAGTTGCTTACAATAGTTTGTCTGTCTCATTCATTTATATTGTAACGAAAGTGAAAACAAAATAGAGATATTACAATTGGCGAGTCTCCATAAATTAACTTTTGTACGTATTTTTATGTTGTGGTTATATTTAATGACTTTGTAAGACTAATCTTGTCTATTATTATTAATATATTATTAATTTATATATTTTCTTTTTATTCTTCGAATCTTCTTTTTTTCCTTTTAATAATCTAGTGTATTGTGGTGATGCTAAACCCTTATTCCGTCATTGATCCCTAGATGATTAAGCTATCTAATTATTATAGAGAGAGGCTTCTCAAACTTCAAAGTTTCTTGTGTATTTGTAGAAATATGCGCAAATATTCTTGTATGCTTGCTTTGAGCAAAATAGGAGGTTGAGTGAAAATATAGGCATGCTTTTGAACATGGATTGACTTAACTTCTCATTCTCATTGATTCTTATGGCTGATCTAGATTTGTTCTGTTGTACTTGAATTCATAATTTCTTTTTATTTACTTAATATATGCAATTAGTTTACTTAGTCCTTTGTGCTTTTGGTGGTTTTTGTTTACTTTGTGTTCACACTAAGCTATAAGTAAATTTTAGGTTGATTACCAAATGTTTAGTGTATTTTCCTAGACACGTAGTGATTGATGAAATATTTGTAAATTTGAATCTAGACATACTATTGGTTTAATATGTAAATCACAAAAAAAAAAGCGGAGAAAATTAATATTGGTAGCTTAACTCAAATAAATGATTTCTCTTTTGGATTAGTAATGAATGGAACTTAAATACGTGAAGATCTTGCTCCACTAGATGTATTGCAAATATTTTTAAATGTTTTGTGCAAAGAAAATAAATGATCTGATCTCTTTCTTGTGTACTTTATATAATTTTATTCCATATGCAGTTGATCAAGTTAAAATCTTTACACAAAAATGATGATATCCAAGAAGTTGAAAATGAGGTCGTTGTTTATGGCATTTCAAATGAAGATAAGTCCACTGGTTTTAGGTAATAAGTAAATATATTATATTTTTCTTGTAACTCTTCGAATTATAATTTTCTTTGTATGAGTTTGCCATGATTTTCGGATCTGACGTGCTTGTTATATATTCGATTGACAATTCCTACATGCATGATAAAAATAAACTTAGAACTTATAAGTTTAGTTTCTTTTCTTCTCTACAAATCATCATAATTCAAATGGAGTTATGGGAAAGTAAATATATTTCTTAGTTCAGATAGCTTTGTTTTAGTTTATTTCTAATTACGTGAGAAAAACTTTTGTTATTCTTAGGACTATAATTTTCTTCATTTAGCCTAATTTTTTTTATGCTGCCAAAGAACGTATGGCGAGGGAAAGAAACAAAAAATAGCAAGTGTTAGATAGTTGTACATGATAAGCATAACGTGTCTTATTTTATATGTTATTTCCCTGTTTAATTGTTTCACATGATTTGTGAGTTCAAGTCGATTGCCTTTTCACATGTCGAAAAAGAAGAAAAAAAATCGCTTGATTGCCCTTAAAAGTAACGATCTTGAAATTTATATATTTAATGGGATACAAAGATCTTTAAATCACCACATTATACAAATTTATTTATGTATATATATATATATATATATATATATATATATATATATATATATATATATATATAGCCGATCTATAGCATGTATTAGTTATGGAGTAAGATCGAGCAAACACCATTCATATCATCCATCAACAGCCATAGCGGATGTACCGTGCGCCACTAGTAGTAGCGGATGTCTTTCTGATATGATTTTTAGTATTTGACTTTCTGATCGTCGTCTGTTTTTTTAAATGTAGTAGCGGACATTTTCTTATTCTATACGTTCCTTCTTATTTTCTATGGTATTAATGGTGTATACTAGTTTTTGATCCATAGCAAATACATGCTATGGATCGACATATATATATATATATATATAGGGGTCGCATCCACAATAACCGGTTGCTTGACTATTGTTTTGACAACCAAAACAGGGAAACATTTTTTGTTGTGGGAGTCGTTACTGGAACAATAGCCATAGCAATTGGTTTCTTAAATTAATTTCCATATATATATATATATATATAACGGTGTGAACCATAACGACAGAAAATAATAATCGTGTATTTAAATTATTCCTTAAACTTTAATAAAGTATAAACAAATAAATAAAAAATACACTCGGCATTTTACTGCACAAGAATGAATTAACTTGTTCATATTTGCCGAAAAAGAATTAACTTGTTCATTTTTCCCTTTGATTGAAATACTTGTGGAGTGAAGATGAGGATAGGGTTCTAATACAGGCCCATGCAGAAGTAGGAAACAAATGGGCAGAAATTGCCAAAAGACTGCCTGGTAGAACTGAAAACTCCATTAAAAACCAATGGAACGCAACAAAGAGGAGGCAATACTCGAGGCGGCCAAGTTCTCTTCTCCGAAACTACATAAAGAGCCTCAACTTGGATGTAAAATCAACCAATTACCGTAAGAAATAATTTTTCTACATAAAGAGCCTCAACTTGGCCAAGTTCTCTGCTTAGCCAAATTCGCTTATATTATCTTGAGGTTTAAATATAGAACCTTGTGCATTTATGTAGGTGTTGTAGTAAGGTTATATCTAACTCCAGTATCCCTTGACCAATTTGTAGCAAGCAAGTTAAACCTTTCAAACACAAGGATGGACAAAATGGCTTGCAGCAACAAATTGCAAACATGAGGCAGTCTTTCTTTAATGAGGTTTATTACATCCAACTCCTTTGTTTTAATTTTGTTCAGTTGGAAGAATTAGAAGAATGTGACGATCCCAACTTTGTAGAGAACATAATGCGCGGGTATTTTACAGATAACGCTAAGCAGCTCACAAAAGTGGAGGAAGAACTGTGAGTGACTGATAGACATATTTCTAACTTTTCCTTTTCATTTATTTAAGATTTTCAATAGTAATGCTAATTTAAATTATTTTGGTATTTTACAGAGAGAAGAAGTTCATTGATTTTCCCAAGCTGAATGGGCTGATTATTAAGTTCAAAGGGAGCAGTGGAACGTAAGAAATATGAGACTAGTGATGAAACAAATAAATAGATAAATTATTTTGGTATTTTTGAAATGCCGCACAAAATGGCCAAGGCCAATTTCTCTTCATTTATTATCATCTTCATAATGTAGTCATACTCTACAAATGTGTACTTGATGTTTTTGAGCTTGTTTATTAAATTACTATTCCACTGATATACCATGATGAACAAGGTAAGATTTGCCTTCCTAAATGTGTTTCTTGGAGTTTTATCTAGAGGGAAAAAAATAAAAGAAAGCTAGTGTTATTTTAAGTAAAAGTTTTATTCTCACTTTTAAAAAAAATGAAAGAAAACAAATATTATTTTAGCCAAAAAGTTCTCCTCTTCTATTTCTTACCCTTTTCATTATTTATTCTCTCTTAAAAACTCATAGAAACAAAATTAATTAACACTCGGTAAGAATGGAAATGGGACAAGGCCAAGAATTATACATCTCACCATATCCGCAATCTCATAACTATTTTCCATACCCATCTCATCCTCAACGGGGATGGAAACTTAACAATCATCCCTATCCCCTCTAAAAATTTAAACCCTCACGGGTAACTAAATCACCATAGGGACTAATAGTTTGTGATTTTTTTTTATTTAAAAAGTCTAATTTAAATTATATTTGTAAGAGTAATGTTAGGGGATTCAAATTTTTGGTCTTATATTTTAATAATAATTTGTGACATAACCAGTTACATAAAATCTACCCAACTAATCATTTAAGACACTTTTTGAGACCAAAATTTTGAAACTCCTGGGCATCAAATAAAGAGATTGAGTGAATTTTCTTGTATGTGTGTCTTGAGCAAAATAAGGAGAGCGAATATATAGGCATGTTTTTTTTAACATGGATTGACTTCACTTATTCTTTTCACTGATTCTTGTGGCTGATGTAGTTTTATTCTATTGCAATTGAATTCATAACTTTTTTTTGTTTTGTTTATTATTCAAAATTAAAATACTCAATTCTTTGTCTCTTTGGTGTTGTTTGTTTACTTTGTGGTAAATGCTAAGCTATAAGTAAATTTTAGGATGATTAACTATATTTAGTGTTATTAGATTAAGACGTACACGACTTTTGACGCCTTTATAAATCTACTGTTTAGTGTATTTTACGGATTATTTGATGATTTTTTTTTTATAAATTTGAATTTAGACATACAATTGGTTTAATGTGTAAATTAAAAAAAAAATTGAGACAATAAAAATAATATATGTAGCTTAATTCAAATAAATGATTTATTTTCTGGACAAATAATGAATAGATCTTAAATATGTGAAGATCTTCCTCCACTACATGTAGCTATACTACAAATGTTTCGAAATGAATGTGTGAAGAAAATAAATTACCCGATCTCTTTCTTGTGTACTCTATTTTTATTTCACATACAATTGCAGGGCATGTTAAAATATTTATATGAAATGATGATATCCAAGAAGTTGAAAATGAGGTCGATGTTCATGACATTTCAAATGATGATAAGTTCATAAATTGGTTTAAGGTAATAAGTGAATACATCCAAGTCTATTGCTATGGAGCATTTCTAATAGTTACTGGGCACTTCTGCTTAGGTTGATTTGAATGACTTGCAAATTTTGGCACCTTTTATTGGCAATACTTTATCTGCTCATGATGTTGCCATTCTTGAAAGAGAAGTATCTGATGATGAGATCTATGCTACTCTTAAATCAATGAAAAAGAACAAATCCCTTGGGCTAGATGGATTTAATGTAAATTTCTTCTTACACACTTGGCCTATTGTGGGGAAGGATTTTACTATGACTGTCAAGTCTTTCTTCCAGCAAGGATGTATTCTTAGAGGAAACAATTCTACTACTATTGCTCAGCAAGGATCTCAGAAATTATTGCAACTAGAATGCATCCTATATAGCTAGTATCATTTCCCCTTGTCAAGCAGCTTTTGTGCCTGGCAGACGTATAGGAGACAATAACCTCATTGCTCAAGAGCTGTTTAGGAATTACCATAGGAAAACTAATCCTGCAAGATTTGCCATGAAAATAGACTTGAGAAAAGCTCTCTTGGGAGTTTTTGATAAAGGTTCTTGTTTCCTTAAATTTCCTCCTAAATTTATTTTTTGGATTAAGTCTTGCGTATCTACAGCTAAATACTCAGTTAAAGTCAATAAAGGCTCTATGTGGCTATTTTAATGGAGCTAAAGGTCTTAGACATGGGGATCCTTTATCTCCATATTTAATTGTCGTTGCAATGCAAATTTTGTCTACTATAAGCTCGAAGAAGACTCAAACTTCTGAATTTAAGCATCACAGGAAAACAAAACATCAAAATTTAACTCATCTTTATTTTGCTGATGATCTTATTTTATTCTGCCATAGGGATAGTAGGTCTGCTTATATTCTCAAGCAATGTCTAAACCAGTTTTCTTCATTCTCAGGTCTGCATACTAATGCTACTAAAAGCATGTGCTTCTTGTCAAATGTTACTGAGGCTAATTCCACAACAATTCTCTAATCACTGGGTTTTCAGCAAGGTACTTTTCCAGCAAAGTTTCTGGGTGTTCCCCTTATTACAACCAAGCTCACGCTTGTAGATTGCTATCCTCTCTCGGAGAAAATCAAAAGCAGAATTGGGTCTTGGACTAACAATTTTCTATCATATGTTGGGAGGATTCAACTTATTAAATCTATTATTTTTGCAATCCAAGCCTATTGGTCTTCTCACTTCATATTGCTTGCTGTGGTTTTAAAAGATATTCAAGTACAATGAATAGATTTATGTGGCAAGGCCCTTCTCTTCGGAAACATGGTGCCAAGGTTGGATGGAGCAAAATCATTGTGCCTTATGAAGAAAGAGGGCTCTATATTAAAAACCTTGCTGACTGGAATAAGTCTACGGTTCTGTTGTTGTTACTGAAAGTCACTAACTCCAGTAATTCCTCCTTGTGGGCTTCTTGGGTAAGAATAGTTCTCCTGAAGAATAAGTACTTCTGGTGTATGACAGTGCCTAAGGATTGTTCTTGGACTTGGAGGAACATCCTTAATCTGAGGCCTCTTGCATTGCAACACATCAAATACCTGATTGGAAATGGTGAGTCCACTAGCCTGTGGTTTAACCCTTGGCTAACAAATAGACTCCTGGTGCAGTCTATTCATCACCTGCTAATTATTAATTCTAGGCTGGGGCACTCAGCTAGAGTTAACAGCATAATCTATAATGTAAATTGGAATTTGCCTCCCTAGATCAGATCTTTTGAAATGATAGCTTTACGACAGACTTTTAATTCTTCTGTTCATTGTAACCTTGCAATCCACGATCAGGTCCTTTGGGATAATAGCAATATACCTGATGCAAAAGCTTCCACCATTTGGAAATCCATTAGGCAGGGAGCTCCTACTGCCAACTGGTACTCTCTTGTCTGGCATAAAAGTTTACCTCCTCGTTTTTTTTTCTTTTATGGCTTGCTTTCCACAGAGGTATGAGGACTAAAGATAAACTTCTTAGTTATGGGCTTGAGCTGAATCCTATATGTTGCTTGTGTAATAGAGATTTTGAAACTTTCGATCATATCTTCTTTAATTGCCCATTTTCCTTTCACATTCTGCTTTCTGTGCTGAGAAGCTACGGTTGGAGGGGCCTAAGTCGAAACTGGGCTATTATCACCAACTATATTATTTCCTGTTCCACTCAGAAAATTCATCATATTCTGCTTCATCTTGGATTTGCTGTGGTTGTCTATGGCAATTGGCATGAACGGAATGCAAGGCTTCATGGAAATGGCTCTGCCCCAGTTAGGACCATAGTGCAAAAATACTTTGCATATAATTAAGTTTAAACTTCATTGTAGTACTAAGTTTCAGAAAGTCATTACAAACTTTTGTAATCTAACCCTTTAATGCCTTTATAGCCATGACCTCTTTGGGTATATTGTGACACACCAAATCAGTATACTTACTATAGCTGATTTGGTGCTCACTATAAATGCTAAATCATTAGGTTTATAGATGATTTCCTTTATTCATAAACAAAGTTCTCACCTTAATTCCCAAAGATATTTTATTATTTTATACCAAGTCCTTGTAATCGATGCAAGGGACTTAATACTCAATCATAACATTTTATCATTAAAACTTAAATATTCTATAACTTTACATATTCCAAGATTCACGGTATTAAATCATTAGGACGGTTCTTAGGAACAGAGAATCTCGCAATGAATTTTTGTATCTTCATCCGTGATAAATATTTACATCTTTATCCGTGACAAATGTTTGTATCTTTGTCAAGTACAAAATTCTCTTTCCGTATAGAACATACCCAACTAGTTAAAACCCTCACTCGAAACACATTTGGTTACAGTGATATCTCTTCATATCAATAATCTTACTTATCCGACATTCAGAATAGTAATAACAAGTTTGTACCTGGGTCCGAGGAACCTAACGATGATTTTTGACCAGTTATCATCGATTAGTCATGTCTCAGATGTACAGTATTCACAAGTCATTTATCGATCCTCATCTAGATAAATAGATCATTATTAATACTATGTTAAGTTTTAACAATTCTATGTATAATCAAAGTAAAGACATGACAAGAGTATGTGATGAAACTTAATATATATTAATATAGAGTCGGTTACACGATTTGTTTATTTATATTACATAAGTCATCAAGACTTTAAAACAAAAAAGACAAGAAATTTAATAAAGCATGTAACTAATCTACACATTTCTTCTTTCCTTTCTTCTTCTTAGAGCCAGCGCTCTCGGGTTTGTCTGCAATTTAGGTTTATTTGTAAGGGTGAGCATACGAAAGCTCAACAAGTCTAACACATAACATATAAGTGAACTCACACCGATATGGATTGTAAGGATTCATGGCACAACAATTGATATTACAAATATTTTAACATAGTAAGATTGAGTGGTGGTTAGACCTAGAACTGTTCTTTGTCTTTCGATTTAGAACTATTTACAGTGGATATAGAAAGGGGATCAACTTAACGAAATTCTATGTTATGCATAACATACACTACACTGGACTAATCATGAACAGTGCTACATATTTGTTCATCTCAGTTTACTTCACATGTTAGGATCACCCCAAGATAACTTGGTTTTATAAAATAAAGTATGGTTCGAAATATATCATGAATGAGCATTTCATTTTTCAAGTTATGTTGAAACAAGAAGCAATAACTCTCATATCAAAGATTTCTAACACGTTGTTTGTACAAAATGTATAAATCACATAAAAAGCAAGTAAATAAAGGTTAAGGATAGAAAACTTGCCTTGAAGCAATTTAAGGTTTTCCTGGTAAAGAGTTAAATGTCTACATAATTGTTTACATGTACCCGAATGTTAGTTTATCGAATTTTATTTCTTAATAAATGTTTTTATAACTCGTTTAGACTATTTCCATAGGCGGTTTTATTCGAAAAATTTGCTAACTCAAAAACTCATTTTTAAGACACTTTTTAAAAAAGTGACAACAACATTGGCTGTCAGATCCCGGCTCAGTTAAACGGTCATAACTTCTTCGTTTTAAAACATTTTTGAGTCGTTCAAAATTTCACGTGTTCGTAACTCCCGTCTCTACAATTTATATTTAGATTAAAGTTCAAAATTCCTTACTAATTTACACAGATTTTTACAGTAAATGGACTGCCAAAAACTGCTTCCATATTTCTTTGACTGAATTGATAAAATATGATACCTTAAGCTTTAAATTGCTAAGATAACATGTTCTAACAATCAATAATACTTTATAACATAAAATAAGAAAATCATAAACCTTCTTAAATAGAGATTTATGACTTTTGCTCAAGAACACACGAATAACGGAAAAATCGTACACAATAACGACTTATGTTCTTGAGCTTTTGGATTTCATACTTGAAATAATTTGAGCATTATAACTTCTTGCACAAGTGATTATAACATTTATATATATGAAATAATTTGGTCATTATAACGGTTTGTTTACTTGATTTTAACAGTTTATAACTATTGCTCAAAGAACATATGAAGAACACGGATAACGAAAAATCGTACATGGCTATGACTTGCGTTCATTGAGCTTTAGTTCTATACTATGAAGTGAAAATCGATATAACTATGACTTACTCAAGGCATAAGGAACACGGAGAACAAAAAATCGTACATGACCACGACTTATATTCTTGAGCTTTATCGACTATAAATTGAAAGAAAATTAAACATAACGACTAAGGATCGTACCTTTTTGTGATTGCAAGTTATAACTATTTATTTACAATTTCCAATACTTGAATGATTACTATGAATAATAGATATAGAGAGTGATTTTGCTCTTGATTTTGCTTTGAAAATGGATGAAATAACAAGTGAACTATGCTTGCTATTTATAAAACTTTCAAAGCTAGGGTATTTTAGACATTGTTACATTTTTTCCTAGCTAAGTAAAGTAGAAGTGCATCACCCCTTTCTCCCTTGATTTGGCCGACCAAATGAGGTGCTAAATGTCATTAATGTTAGTCCATTATCACCAAAAATGACTCACACTTGCTCCCTTCTAATTGGACCAATACTTAGCCTACCAAATGAATAGTCGGAGGCTTGTTTGGTTGGTTAAATAACCCATTATTTGAGGGGCTTTGATGGTCTTTTACCACTTGGTTTAAGGTTAGATTGGTCATTAAATAAACTAGCAACTTGTTTGGTAAATTAGTTTCTTAATTCACCAATTAATTTATAGATTAGACATAATTTTAATTAAGTGTATTAGTTTAGTCTTAATTTAAATTAAGCATATTAGTTGCCATAATTGACTATTACTATTCATAGTTGACTTTTTCGTATTTATACCATATAATTTTCGTATTATTGTCGTATTATTTCCGTATTCTATTCGTATAATTTCCGTATTTATACTCATATTTGTGAATAATACTTTCTAGGGTTTAGGGTTTGAACCTTAGGGTTCAAACCTTAGGATTTCTAAAATTAGGGTTTAGGTTTTCTCTAAACCCTAGTTTTAGGTTTTCAAAAATTTTACTTAATGAATTAAATTGTTCATAATTACCCAAAAAAAATAATTTGTTCATTTTTCCCTTTGACATAATGACTTGTAGAGTGAAAGTGAATGTTGTGATGTGATTTATTGGGCTGAGTCTAAGGTTATTTTTGAATTGGATAGGACGGTGGATTCTTTTACGCATTAGCATGGGCCCAATATTTTGGGTAGGACTATTCAAGTGTTTCCTTTTAGGACGACTTGCTATATTAGGAGAGATATAGTCCATATTCGTTTAGGATCCTAAATTAAGTAATAATCCCAGATTTTAAAGAGATGAGGATTCATCGGTTAATGACATATTCCTAATTGGATTCTAGCCAAAGGATTCCTTATCCTAATTGGTCTTGGGAGTTTGCTACAGGTTAATGGAAAAGTATAAATAGGGCTACAAGCGTGGAAACAAGTTACATAATTCTTACTTATCAAATACCTATTATTTTTCAACAATAACAAGTTCTCTATTGTTACACTTTTCGGCCTGTACTTATTCTCACATTGGAGCATCCCCTGACGGCCCCAGTCGTCGCTTAATCTGGGGGAGGCTAACGATCATTTATAGTGCAGGTTGCTCGTTGTTTGGTGGTTTTATCAGGTGGACAAATCGCGTGTCAATATTAGTACTAAAAGGAAGGCCATTGGTATTTGAGTAGTAAATCACCAGTTTTGTTTTGAAATTTGTTGTTATGGCAGGTGTAGGAAATCCTAGTAGGGACCAACAGTGATCCTCTATAGAACCAGTTCCATGTCATATTCGAGGCTCAGTGAAGGACATGATTGGGCCCAATCAGTCGAGACCTAGGCCTGTGCAGACTCATTTAGCTCTTGTCCGAAGGTAGTTGTTCTCTCCATCAATCACATTGGATTTAGACTTATGAAGGGTAAGGCCAAAAGATCTGAGAGATTCACAGGAAAGGTCGGCACAACGTGATCAGAGAGAGAGAGAGAGAGAATCAAACAACAAAAAATCAGAGAAATAGATAAGTAAAGGCTGAGTTGGAGACTTTAAGGCGTCGACATCAGGAGTGGAACACCCACCTATTTGAGTTGAGGAGAGAAGAAGATCCACCAACCACTATTGAAGGAAGAGAACGAGAGGCAACCCCGCAAAGTTGGCCTCAATCGAGACAGGAGAGAATAAGGAGATCCGAATCTCATAATCGGAACCATCCTTAGGGTTATATGAGGCGACCTGGTCAGATTGACCAGGACCATACTGAAGATATAAGGCAGCCCGACTCATCGAGCCGATATTATTGGAGACGGACTTGATCTCCCATTGAAAGAAAAAGTCACTGTGGTGTAAAGACAAACTCTGGTCGGGAAAAGCAGCAAGGGATACCACAGACGTCTATTCTTGAACCTATATTGCATAGGATATCGGAGTTAGAGAGAAGGTTGGCAATGGCAGAAGAAATACCCACAGTGGAGGTAGGACCAATCGTACCTCTGCCTTTGGACCAGAAATCCTCATTCTCTCCAGCTATCAATCAAGAGAAGACTTATCCAAAGAAGAATTTGCCACATTTGAAGACCTATAATGGTGTAGACGACCCATACGATCATACAAGTTCCTATGATGGTGCAGACGACCCATATGATCATACCATTTCGAAGTCGTTATGTGCCAGATCTTCGTGACCACTTTGAAAAAAGGGAGCTAATTAAACAATGGATGATGTCGTTGCCCCCAAAATCGATCAAATCATGGAATGAGTGTGACAACCCAAAAATTCATAAGGCTAGTATGTATGATCTTAATCAATTAATACGATTGAAGATTTCGATGATCTTTAAATAAGGAAGTGGAAGATTGCCATTGAGGTAAAAATAAGGCTTGTAAAGGTAATCAAAATGCGAAAAAAGGCTAAGATGTAAAACCTAGTTTGAAGAAGATGGATGTGTGGAGATGACTGAACATTTTAACCTAATCCGTATGTTAGGGATTAAAATATGAAGTATGTGTTCTGAGGTTTAAAACCTAGAGTTGAATTGAAGTAGTATACTTTAATGTATAGCTAAGTATTTATACAACGTATAAATATAGGAAGCCCTATTCACAAATACGATTAGATTATGGGAAAAATGTTTGTATAATACAAATATTTATACGAGTATAATACGGAGTAGAATACATAAGAACAAATTTTTTGGTTATACTTTAAAGACCTAAAACTACTCGTAAAAGCTATTATAAATGAGTAGAGGTTACAATTATAACCTAAATTAAGTTTTATGTGATTAAGAATATGTGTTAATGCTTAATTTAAAATAATAAAAAAAAAAGATTTTCTCCAAAAATAAACGCAGAAATATACTATTCACGTTGAAAATGCCTTTTCATTTTTTGAAATTTCACATTCACAGATAACGTTTATATAAGATGGAGGTATATATTCTCTAATAACAACTTTTCCCGAAAAATTATTGGAAATCACTATTCACAAATACGGAGAAAAAATACGAGAAACAAAAATTGATTAAATACGGTTGGTATGAAACTAGGGAGAGAAAACCTAGTTAAGAGAAGAAAACCTAGTTAGACTAACTAGACTTATTTAGCAATCTAAGTGAAAGGATATGGACCAATCAAATAAGTGTATGAAACTTTCTATAAATGAAAAGTTTAGAAACTTTTCATAAATGAAAAGTTTAGAAAAAGGTGAAAGTTGACCATTTTTTCCTTGGATGGTGATAACTAATGGCAAGATTGTCCTTGAGGAAATTTCTAGGAAGATTCTTTGTGTGGCTTAAAGACCATTTAGCCCTTGATGAAATTAATTATCGACCTTGATGTCCTAAGAGGAAAGCACAAGGAAGTTTCCTCCTTATGCACTAATGACAATGTTGCCCTAGAGAAATTACTGAATGACCAATAAGTCCTAGAGGAAATTTCAAGGAAATTTCCTAGTAGAACCAAATGACCATGCTATCCTTGGTTGTAGGGAATTAAAGACAAAGTTACCCTTGTAGGAAATTTCAAGGAAGCTTCATTTTTGGAGCATGGTCACCCTAATACCCTTGGTTGGTGAAGATTAAGACCACCTTACCCTTGGTGGAAATTTCCTAGGAAGTTTCCTTTGGTAGTTAAGGAACCATGATTTACTATTAACCTAGCTATGCTTGAGTTAATTGTTTACAATTTACCCTGAGAGAGAGAGAGAGAGAAAGAGAGTTGGTCATTTCCTTTTGTTGCATCTTTTTCCAAAGATAGAAACTTTAGAGAGAATGCTTGAGAGAGAGACAAAGGTTGTGTAAAACACTAGGATAAGATGAAGCCATTTCGGGTAAAGAAAGGAGAAGAGGAAGATGATTGATCATGTCATCCTTTCCTCTTAGAAGAAAAAGATCGTAAGAAGGTTTAAAAGTTTCTCTAACCTTGAATTTTAGTTTATGTTGTATTTTGTCATTTTGACATGGTTGTTGTGGGAGTTTGATGATTAATATTGGTGGATCCGGTGGAATAAGGATTATTTATTGGTGGTTATGTGTTTAGATCATCTTTTGATATAAGAAAAGCTAAGATATCAAAGATCCTTATGTTTTAATAAAAACCATATATTTAAACCTTGTGTTTTCAAAGAAAATTATCTTGTATGGTTAATATTTTTAAAGATCTATAAGTTGATCATATATCTAGAAGTTTGAGGTTGATGTTTTTGTGTTTAAATCACATTTCATGGAGGAAAAATCAAGAAATCCAAAGTTGGAGTTTAACTTCAAACCCCAATTTTAAAACGCCCTATGTTTTCATCGATTTGAAGATCTATGGGTGTTATGTTGTTCATATATGAGCGTTGTTGATAACCTATGTGGAATGATTGAAAATGTAGTTAAAATGAAGTTTTAAGGATTTTCTAGCAAAACTAGTAAAAGGTGTTCAAGTGTGATGAACATAATTTTTCGGGTGTTAATTTTGGTTCTTTTTAAAAACCATTTGAAGCCAAACTTATTTTTGTAAAATACTATGTGATAGGGACTAGCTACTGTCCAAATTTGAGTTTTTCTCAATAAAAGATGAAGGAGATATAAATTTTTAAAAGTGGCTTAAAAATCACAAAATCTGGAATTTCTGAAAAGTGGGCGTGCGTCGGGGCGAAGGATACTTGCACTGGGGCGTAGAAGCCTCTGCCAATCACATCACATCACACATATTACACACATTAAATCTTTAACACATAAGTTATGTCAAAAATGTTTAGGTCAATATTAATCATATATCACATAACTTAGGTTATAATTTCAACATCTAATTATATACGATCATATCTTTGAATCGTATTTAGTCTTTTAGATAGCTCAATGTTTATTCGAGTAATCATTCTCTAGGTTTTGAAATGACAACTTTAATTAGATCTTGTCAGATTATATTTGAAATATTTGGGATATTACAAATACTAATCAGGTGAAGATTCTGCAAGCAATAGGAACACACCTACAGTAGATCAGGGATTATCAGGATCTTGTCAGGTTAGTAGGAGTTTATATTGTGAGTACCATCAGCATACTGGATACTCAATAGAGATGTGCACCGGACTGAAATACATGATTGAAAAGCGCGTGCAGAATGGAAAGTTGATCAAGTATGTGGTTAGAAGAGAAGTACCCGCCCAGGACCAAAATTTACATCCTAAAGTGAGAGAAGGGGTCTCTGATATTCAACCTCAGTGAATGATAGATGTTATCATAGGGGGATCAGTTCCAAAGCAGGTAGGGAAAAAGCGATGGTCGGTGTTAGATATAGTGATGGCCTTGTCAGAACAAACAGCAAAATTGGAGCAGTCATTCCTAAACACAATGATCTCATTTTTAGATGAAGATTATCCTCATGAGGGGGCATTAGTCATTATAGTGCAGGTCGGTCTTGTAGACATGAAACGTATCATGATCGATAATGGATCTTCGATTGATGTACTGTATAGTCATGCATACTAACAGATGGATCTACGGGGAGTGACATTAGAGGTCAAACATGAATCACCTTTACATGGGTTCGGCAACTAGCCTGTACCTTTGGTCAGGCTTGTGAAGTTACCGGTGGTATTTGGGATAACTCCATGATACATGTAGGTTATGGTGAAATTCTTTGTGGTGCAGGTTAATTATTCTTATAACGTTATTCTGGGGAGGACAAACTTATTTGCACTTCATGCAATCACATCGATCCTGTATTTCAAGATCAAATTCCCTACGCCTAAAGGGGTCGGTAAGGTGAAATGCGACTTGGATTACCGAAGTAGTTATAGAACCACTGGCGTTACTTGCTGTGACGCCCCCAAATTCGGGTACTAGTACCTCGAACTCAGTGCTCACGATCCAATACAACTATATCATATACACATCCCAAAACAACACACAATATCTATTGCGGAAAATAAACATATGTTGTTTATACAAAAGGGTTAATTACTAGTCCCAAGGTACGAAACCTTAACAAAAAATACATCACGAATTTAATATATACAATAGGATTCGTGTTACATGTAATCAGACCTAAACAAAACATAACAGTAGACATTTAGTACCCCAGCACGTCTAAGAGTTTATCTTCCCCTTGCCCTTATCTTTATTTGAACATTCAGGTTTAGCTGCAATAAAATTTCATGACATAGCAAGGGTGAGCAACTAGCTTGCTCAGAAAGTTTTATATGAATAATATGAGTTATGTCATGATTGAATAATAATTGAATGATTCAATGAACTCAGGAAATAAATATCTGAACAATATGATCAATGCTCGAATAATGAATAATAGTTGATCATTGAAATGCTGAGTGGTCCAATAGACCATGAACGTCTGTTGAGGAATCAGTCTCTTGATTGACCCTCTTAGGTTACATGTCCCGAACTGTACTTGAGGGGATCAGCCTCTCGTACTCTATGTGTATGCATAACATTTATTTTGTATGTATCGTTTATTTGATACTTAGGTTGCTCCCCATTATGGGTTGTTCTTCTCAGTTTAAGAATCCGTACCACCATGGTTTGGATAGCTTTTAAAATAAATTACACATATGTCTAGCCGAACAATTGGCTTAGACTTCCTTTTTAATTAGTTCATGAATGTAAGGACTTCAAATAATTTCATAATTCAAGAATGGAATATGAATTCAATTGCACCACGTGCGAATAACAATAATATTGATTGTGAAATAATTTGTGATATCAAAATAAATCAGGGTAACTTGCTCAATAATAATATGAGTGAGGTTAAGGAACTTGCCTGGTGTGCGAATTACGTCTACTTCGCTTAATTTAAACTTCTCTTGAAGACCTAACATTGAAAATGTTGGCCTAATAGTTAGAACAACACATAATCGCTTCACTTAAGTATTTGAGTTTACTATCACATAAACACCTTGGATTAGCATATAATTCCACATCATATAACCTCAATAAAATAATCACCGAACTAAGGTACCCGCAACAGTGCTATAAAATGGACTGTTTTGATAGAAAAATCATAACTAAATGTATACACCATAACTTTTGGTGTTCCAAATTGGGTTTTCTTCTAAACTGATAAGTCTATCCAGGAAAAATAATAACCATTCCAAAAAGGTTGAAGAACTTGGAGATATAAGGCTTTAAACCACTCTAACTCTTATAGTTTTTCCGAAATAGGTGGTTTTATGCATTCTTTCAATTTTAACCACATAGATGTGCATAATAACACATGATACGCTTATTGAAACATATATTTACTACTCTAGCATGAGTATGAACACCTAGAGCTCTTAATCTAGCTTCCTACCATATAAAGTACAAAGCATGACCATGGAAGCATAAAACTGAAACTTTGAAATGTGTACTACCTTTGTGATCTAATGGCTGGCCTTCTCTTCCTCCTGAAGTACGTGACAAATCCTGAGGACATCCAATAACCTTCCTTGAAACTCCTAGATCAAACTCTCAAGAACTTTCTTTGATATTTTCTTTTTTCTCACTATTTTGCTCGGTGTCTTGCTTCTCTGTTTTCTCTCTCTTAGCCTAAATGAATGGGAATGAGAAATAAGGGAATGACTGAGGTTATACAATACTCTCTCAGTCTTAGACAAACTCTGAGGAGTTGGACCCTATAGCCTCCCCTATGCCTGACTTGTCTCTCCTTTCTTTAGCAAAATTCTGATTTCTTGAGCCTTGCACTGAGCGTGCTCTGTTTCCTGGAGGTTTTGTCCCTAAATGATAGGCACTCTGCTTTTCCACCGGGTTATGTTATTACCCTTGGGCTGGACTGCAATTTGTTTTGTTAATTAAACCATTGGTGGCCCAATTGCTACTTATATTGCAACTAAGCTTTGGGTTGCCCAAATTAAATTCCTTGGAATTTAATTAGGCCACTTAAAATTTTAAAATGGTCAATACCATTAATTAATAATTTTATTAATTAATTTACATAATCCAATTAGACTTGTTATATTCAAATTTAATTGAATATTTAATTATCTCAAAATCTTATCAATTTCTTGATATTAATAATATTAAGTTAGTCCACTAATTTAATTTAACTCATTAGTTGAACTTCCTTTAAATTTAATTCCCATCGTATAGTAATTTACTAATTAGTCACACCAAGATTTAAATTCGTTCATAAAATATTTATTTCAAAAATTAATTATAATGAAATTCGAAACTTTGCCGTCATTACATTCTCCCCTCCTTATAAGAATTCCGTCCCCGGAATTACTACAAAAGGTTACTAAAAAAGGTGGGGATAATTCTCCTTCATCTTATCTTCTAATTCCCACGTAGCTTCCTCAACTGCGTGGTTCCTCCAGAGTACCTTGACCGAATGTATGACCTTATTCATATTGGGAACTTCACAAGGAGGTGGAAGATTTCCCCACAGCAAGGAATGAATCGGGCTACGAGATCAATCGATCTATAGTTTCGAGTATGCTAAATAGGGCTTTTAAGAAAGTTAATTAAAAAAAAAACTTGTAATCTTTAAATTATGCTTTATGTGTGTAATATTAACATTCCCATTTTATAAGGGATGTTAATAATAGTAAAGTGAAATTATTCACTCGGTTAATAATAGTTTGTAATGTGTGAAAGTTTATAAATACAAATTTTTGTTATGAAATATGATGTGTAAAAATTTTCTTTATGCTTGCATATTTATACTTGTCTTTCTTTTATTTTAGAGAAATGGCACCACCAAAAACACAAGAGCAAGAGTGACAGCACATGCTAGTAATAGTAGTTATGAGAGTGTTGAGCAAACACCTAGTGATAATCAGACCACCGAAAATCCTACGCAATAATTTGTTAATATGTTAATGAGTGTCATAGTAAATCAAACAAATCCACCCCGAACACACACAACTATGTTTAAAGACTTTAAGAACGTAGGACCTCCCGAATTCCAAGGAACCACTAAACCAATCAATGCCCAAAATTGGGTTACCGAAATTGAAAAGGCTTTTCATATAGCTGAGGTTGGGGAAAACTAAAAGACAAAATTTGCTGCCTATCTATTAAAAGGCAAAGCGAACTTTTGGTGGGAATCCAACAAATCAAGGGCGGGAAAAGGTGTAATCACTTGGGAAAACTTTAAGAAATTATTTTTCGAGAAATTTTTCCCAAGAAGCATGCAAAATCGGATGGAAGTCCGATTTCTAAATTTAACACAAGGGGACATGACAGTGCCCCAATATGCCACCAAGTTTAATAAACTCGCATGTTTCACTCCTCATCAAGTGGCGATGGAGGAACGTAAAGCGAGGAGGTTCGAAGAAGGGTTAAAACCCTGGATTTATGGCAAAGTTGTCATATTATAGCTAGAGAATTTCTCTCAGCTTCTCGAGAAAGCCATCATTGTCGAATGCAGCACTGATGCCTATAATAAATATAAAAAGGAAAAAGAAAATAAAAAGAATCACAAGGGGGGGTCTAGTAAAGGAAATAATGGTGGGGGAAATACACAAAAAGAGGGAGATAACAAAGAAAATAGAACCCTGTAAGACATGTGGCAAGGGCCACATAGGAGTGTGTCTTAAGGGGGAAAATATTTGTTACAACTGTAAATAAGAGGGACACTTAGCCACCACCTGCCCAAACCTAAAGAAGGGGACATGCTTTAACTGTGGAGCAACGGGACATCAAACCAAGATGTGCCCTAAGAAATGAGAAGAAGCGAGAGGGAGCAAGGCGAATAACGTCGCCCCGACAACTACACCGGGAGGCCCGGGCTGTCCAACGGCAAGGACTTTTAACATGTCAGTGAGAGATGTGGCATCTCAAGATGTAGTATCAGGTATCATTCCGATCAACTTCATAAATGCTTATGTGCTATTTGATTCGGGTGCTTCTTGCTCATTTGTTTCACATGAATTCGCTAAGAAATTTAACATGCCTTGTGAAAATTTAGACTTTCCCTTGAACATAGAAATTGCTAATAGAGAGATAATACCTGTTAATCACATCTTTAAGAAATATTGCATAGCGATTAAGGGTCACGATTTAAAGGTGGATCTTATTCCTATTCAATTAAGGGAATTCGATGTAATTATAGGTATGGATTGGTTAACTAATCACAAAGCGGTGATTGATTGTCAAAAGAAGTGCGTCAACCTTCTGATCACATCGAAGTCAAAGGTCGTTTTTAACGGGAATCAATTGCTAAGAAAATCTCATTGTTTGTCAGCAATGCAAGCAAATGGATTACTTATGAAAGGGTGTCAAGGCTATTTAGCCTATATCGTAGATACTCAACGAAAAGAGTTAGATATAGATCAAATACCAGTTGTAAGGGAATTCATGGACATATTTCCCAATGACTTACCCGGTCTCCCACCTGATAGAGAGATCGAGTTTGTCATCGACTTAGCACCGGGAACTGCACCAGTTTTAAAGGCTCCATACAGGATGGCACCTGTGGAGATGAAGAGTTGATGGTTCAACTACAAGAATTATAGGAAAAGAAGTACATTCAACCTAGTGTTTCTCTATGGGGAGCACTTGTGTTTTTTGTCAAAAAAAAGGATGGAACTTTAAGATTATGTGTCGACTATCGTGAACTGAATAAGTTGACCATAAAGAATAAGTATCCATTACCTAGGATAAACGACTTGTTTGATCAATTGAAGGGAGTTGAACACTTTTCTAAGATTGATCTACGGTTGGGGTACCATCAACTAAAGGTTAGAAAGGAAGATGTGCCGAAGATAGCATTTCGAACACGTTATGGACATTACGAATTTCTAGTGATGTCCTTTGAATTAACGAATGCACCTGCAACATTCATGAACTTGATGAATAGGATGTTTAGGTCTTGTTTAAACAAGTATGTTGTAGTGTTCATCGATGATATTCTTATATACTCGAAAACACTAGAAGAACATGTTGTACATTTAAGAAATGTACTAGAAACCTTACAGAGGGAGAACTCTATGCCAAATTTTCAAAATGTGAGTTCTGGCTAGAAATGGTTCAGTTTTTGGGTCACGTGATTGACAAGAACGGAATAGCAGTGGATCCATCAAAGATAGAAGCAGTTATGAACTGGGAACAACCAAAGACCCCAACCGAAGTGAGAAGTTTCTTAGGTTTAGCGGGGTACTATAGATGTTTCATTAAAAACTTTTCAAAAATAGCAACCCCGCTAACCAACTTAACAAGGAAGACAGTGAAGTATGTATGGACGGATAAATGTGAAGAAAGCTTTCAAGAGCTAAAGAAGAGACTAAGCAAGGAACCGGTATTATCATTACCTGATAATAGTGGAGGTCTTGTAGTCTATAGTGATGCCTTGCATAAAGGATTAGGTTGCGTGTTAATGCAACATGGGAATGTCATTGTTTATGCTTCGTGGCAATTGAAATATTATGATATAAGGTATCCTACTCACGATCTAGAATTAGCGCCAGTAGTATTTGCTTTAAAGATATGGGGGCATTACTTGTATGGGGAGAAGTGTGAAATTTATACTGATCACAAGAGTTTAAAGTATATTTTTACACAACGAGAATTAAATATGAGGCAAAGACGATGGCTGGAATTGATTAAGGATTATAATTGTGAAATCCTATATCATCCAGGAAAAGCCAACGTAGTTGCAGATGCACTAAGCATGAAGAATCAAGAGAAACTAAATATGTTAACAACTCAGGATGAGTTGCTCAAGGAATTTGCTAGACTCGACATTGAAGTGAGGGTTCCTTCCATCTCAACGAGTAAATTATTTGTAATGGAGGATCACTCAACTTTGTTGGGAAAAATCAAGGAAATACAAAAAAGGATGGAGAGTTTAAGGAAATAAAAAATAAGATAACAAAAAATGTGAACAATAGGTTCAAATTGGACAATGATGGAATCATAAGGTTTAAATCAAGGATATGGGTACCTTCGGTACAAGAGTTGAAGGAAGAAATTATGTCAGAAGCACATAGTACTAAGTTTTCAGTCCATCCAGGTAGCACCAAAATGTACAAAGATATAAGTCAACATTTCTGGTGGCTAAACATGAAGAGGGAGGTGGCTGAATTTGTTAGTAGGTGTTTGGCATGCCAACGGGTTAAAACAGAGCATCAAAGACCAAGCAGGTTGTTACAACCGTTGGAAATTCTAGAGTGGAAATGAGAGCATATTACAATGGATTTTATAGTAGGACTTCCCACCACACAAAAGGGTCATGATGCAATTTGGGTGATAGTGGATCGACTAACCAAGTATGCTCACTTTCTACCAATTAAAGTTAAGTTCACCCTAAATAGATTAGCCAAATTATATATTAATGAGGTTATATCTAGGCATGGGGTTCCAATTTCAATCGTGTACGATCGAGATCCAAGGTTCACATCGAACTTTTGGAAAAGTCTCGGGACACAGTTGAGATTAAGTACGGCATACCACCCACAAACAGATGGTCAAAGTGAAAGGACTATCCAAACTTTGAAGGATATGTTGAGAGCTTGTATTATGGATTTTGAGGGAAGTTGAGAAGATCACTTACCTCTGGTAGAATTCACTTACAACAATAGTTATCACGCTAGTATAGGAATGCCACCATATGAAGCTCTATATGGAAGTAAGTGTAGAACACTGATGTGTTGGGACGAAGTCGGTGAACGAAAGATGCTTGGGCCAGAATTGGTTCAAAAAATAGCTGAGGTAGTTCGAACAATTCAACTGAGGTTACGAGCTGCTCAAGAAAGACAGAAGAGATATGTCGATCTACATCGACAAAAGAGAGACTTTGAAGTCGGTAGTCATGTTTTCTTGAAGGTATCTCCCTGGAAAGGGAAGATTCGTTTTGAAAAGAAAGGAAAATTAAGTCTAAGGTTTATAGGATCATTCGAGATATTACAAAGAATAGGTGAGGTAGCTTATGAAGTAGCCTTACCTCTAGAGATGGAACATATACGTAATGTATTTCATGTTTCAGTATTGCGTCCTTATAAACCCGATTACAAACACGTCATCAGCTACAAACCCATCCAAATCGAGAAGAAACTAAACTACGAGGAAATTCCTGTTAAAATTGTTGATAGGAAGGAACAAGTCTTGCGAAACAAGGTCATACCTTCAATCAAGGTCATATGGAAAAATCAATCCATGGAAGAAGCAACGTGAAAATTAGAGGATAAAATGAAGATAGAATATCCACATTTGTTTTCTTAATTGTATAAGTTAATTTCGGGGACGAATTTTTTTTAAGGAGGGGTGAATTTAATATTCTGAACTTCCGAGATAGTTGTAATCCGACTTTATATGAATAAATAAATATTGAATTACATGTTATATGTGTTATGGAATTTTTGTTAAAGTTTATTTCTATGTTTCGGTTCGAGTATCCAACCTTAGCACGAAATTAGAGAATAAAAGTTTTTTTTCCAAAAAATTGAAAATAAGTTAAAACCTAAACCCTAACCCTAGGGTCCAAACCCTAGAAAATCTGACCTAGGCCCTTGAGTGAGATGTGTACATCGAAATGATATTCTGTTTCAGGATTCATCTTTCCTATGCTTTGAAAACACGTTATAGTCGATAAAAGTTTTCTCGAAAAGCATGCCGAGAATAGGACAAAATAGGGAAAAGACAAAAATTATTTTTTTTTGCCTTTTTGGTCGTCCAACCATTTTTTGAGAAATTGTCGCCAAAAACACTATTCACCAAAAAACGTGCAAAGTGTTTTGGACTTTCCACTTCACAGAATAATGTTTATACGGAACAAAACTCAGTAATATCAAAATTTTAAATCAGTAGAAGTTAACCATTTAGTTGGAATACGAAGAATAGTAAAAGTATACTGTAATATATAATACGAGAATAATATAATGTATAATACCAGTAGAATACGAATATTATAAAATGTATTATACGAAAGATTATACAAGATTAATACAAAAATAATATAATGTATAATACCAGTAGAATACGAATATTATACAATGTATTATACGGAAGAAAAACGTATGAATACTAATGTATTATACTATTTGATTAATTAGTTGAAAATAAACTAGGTTATGTGTAACTAAGTTAGTGTAACCAAACTAGGGAAAACTAGCACGATTACACTAACTGGAAAAGAACTATTACGATTTGTTTGGAACTAAATCCAAGTGAAAATGAATCGACCAATCAGAAAAAGGGTGATGTAAGCGATGATGCAAGCGCTAGGGTGCAAAGTGTAATAAGCCGGGGTAAAAATGCGATTAATGAAACTTGATTTTTCTATAAATAGAAAGCTAACCTCTTCATTTTCTCATTATTTTCCAAAGCAAAAATTCAAGTATCAAAGCTATACATATTTTAAGAGAGAGTTCTAGTGAGTTACTACCTTGGAAATTGCAAAGAAATAGTTAAAGCTTAAGGTATCATGTTTTATCAATTCAGTCAAAGAAATATTGAACTAGTTTTTGGCAGTCCCTTTACTGTCAAAATCTGTGTAAATCAATAAGGAATTTTGAACTTTGGTCTAAACATAAATTGTAGAGACGGAAGTTACGAACGCGTGAAATTTTGAACGACTCAAAAATATTTTAAAATGAAGAAGTTATGACCGTTTAACTGAGCCTGGGTCTAACAGCCAATGTTGCTGTCCACATTTTATAAAGTCACTTAAAAATGAGTTTTTGAGTTTGAGAATTTTTCAACTAAAACCACCTATGGAAATAGTCCAAACAAGTTATAAAAACATTTATTAAGAAGTAAAATTCGATAAACTAACATTTGAGTACTTGTAAACAATTATGTAGGCATTTAACGCTTTACCGAAAAAACCCTATATTGCTTCAAGGCAAGTTTTCTATCCTTAACCTTTGTTTACTTGTTTTCTATATGATTTATACATTTTGTACAAACAACGTGTTATAAATCTTTGATATGAGAGTTATTGCTTCTTGTTTCGGCATAACTTGTAAAATGAAATGCTTATTCGTGATATATTTTGAATCATGCTTAATTTTATCCAACCAAGTTGTCTTGGGGCAATCCCGACATGTGAAGTAAATTGAGATGAACGAATACGTACCACTGTTCATGATTAGTCCAGTGTATTGTATATTATGCATAATATAGGATGTCGTTAAGTTGATCCCCTTTCTACATCCACTGTAAATGGTTCTAAGTCGAAAGACAAAGAACAGTTCTAGGTCTAACCACCACTCAGTCTTACTATGTTAAAACATTTGTAATATCAATTGTTGTGTCATGAATCCTTAAAATCCATATCGGTGTGAGTTCACTTATATGCTATGTGTTAAACTTGCTGAGCTTTTGTATGCTCACCCTTGCAAATAAACCTAAATTGTAGACAAACCCGAGAGCTTCGGCTCTAAGAAGAAGAAAGGAAAGAAGAAATGCATAGACTAGTTTACATGCTTTATTAAATTACTTGTCTTTTGTTTTAAAGTCTTGATGACTTATGTAATATGAACTAACAAACCGTGTAACCGACTCTATATTAATATATATCAGGTTTCATCACATATTCTTGTTACGTCTTTACTTTAGTTTAACTTAGAATTATTAAAACTTAACATAATATTGATAATGATCTATTTATCTGGATGAGGATCAGTAAATAACATGTGAATGTTGTACATCCGAGACAGGACTAAGCGATGTTGACTGGTCAAATTCATCGTTAAGGTTCCTCGAACCCAGGTATAACTCGTTATTACTATTTTGAATGTCAGATAAATATGATTATGGATATGAAGAGATATCACTATAACCAAATATGTTTCGAGTGAGGGTTTTAACTAGTTGGGTAATGTTCTGTATGGAAAGAGAATTTTGCACCGGACAAAGATACAACCATTTATCACGGATAAAGATCAAACATTTATCACAGGTGAAGATACAAACATTTACCGCGAAATTCTCTGTTCCCAAGAGCCGTCCAAATGATTTAATGCTGTGGATATTGGAACATGTGAAGTTATAGAATATCTAAATCTTAAGGATAAAATGTCATGATTGAGTATTAAGTCTCTTGTATCGATTACAAGGACTTGATATAAAATAATGAAAGATCTTTGGGAATTAAGATGCGAACTTTGTTTATGAATAAAGGAAATCATCCATAAACCTAATGATTTAGCATTAATAGTGAGCACCAAGTCATCTATAGTAAGTATAGTGATTTGGGGGCGTCACAGGTTGGTATCAAAGCTGTAGATTATAGCTCTAAGGTAACGAGTTGTTTTTTGGGCTTGGAGTAGTTGAAGTTCATCGTTTAATTTGTTATTTGCTTTGGTGGCTTTGATAAGTTATTGTTGGAGGGTTGTGCTTTGAGTAAGAAGTTCGGCGATATTTTGGGCTTCGACAACAAGTCTCTGGTTTTTTGATTTGAGTTATTTGATTACATGCTTAACTAATGGTTCTTTTTGGATGAATTGTCGAAACTGTTTTTCATTTCTTTTATTTGGTCTCAGAAGCTCACTCTTTCTTTTTTCAAGGTGTTGATTATCCTGTCTGAGCCAGGTCCGTATCAGTCGGTTGTACATCGCCATGAACTGCATGAATTAGAATAAGATAGTAAGTATTTGGGGGACAACAAATTAAAAGTTACAATTGGGGATAAGGAATAGAGATTACATACCTGTCCTTCTTAAATTGTTGTTAGCAGCTCTCTATTTTTGTAATCGTCGAATAAGTTATTGTCGAGGGGTAAGTTGAAGGATTTGAAGAGTTTGTAGGGCATGTCGTCGATGTTGTCTGGACAGAAGGAGAAGTTATTGAAGTTGTTTTGGAGGCGTTCATCTCAAAAAAGGTTGTAAGCAGTGGGTGTGGAGGTTAAGGCTTCGGTTCTATTGGGTGGATTTGGGATAGAGATGTTTTCTTGGTTATTGGTAGGTTGAGTTGACACTAGAGCCTCTTCATGGTGTGGGGCTTCATTAGTTTCTTCGGGATGTTGGGTGGTCGGTCTGGTTGTTTGTTCGGTTGAGGTCGATTTGGTCGGGGGTGGGACTGTTGGTGTTGGATCGGTTGTTTGGGTAGTCGGCGTCAGTTGGGGTGGAATTATTGTACTTAAGATTGGTTGGGGAACAGTTGTACTTTGGGGGGTAGTTTTGAGATGGGCTTTCACTAGTCGTCTTCGTTTTGCTTCATAAGGCTGAGTTTTGTGGTTTGGGATATTTAGGAGATATCCCTCTTTTGGGTTATTATTTCTATGGGGATTGGTTGGTTGGGTTCGGTGGTTTGTGCTTAAGGTTCTGATGTTTGGTGTGGAGGTTTGATGTATTGGTTTTGGGGTTCGACGCTGGTATCAGCAGGGGTGATTATGTTTTTCTATTTTGTGGATATCCTTTTGGTGCGTTTAGTGTGCTGGAGGGGTTCGGTGAAATCCTTGGTGGGGTCGGTGAGACGGTTTTGGGATAGGTTTTCTTGGAGGGGGATGGATTGGATGGGCTGAACATGTATATGTTATTTTTCATTGGTGGGGGAAGTAGGTTCGTCGATGATATATTCCTCCTGGACGAATAGGGCATCGGGGCTTAGTGGTGGAGGTATGGAAGCCTGAGCTTGGGGTCTGATCAATACTACTACAAAAAAAAGGAGTCAGATTTAGTATGAACGCTAGCAGATAAGTATGTTAAAGTAAATGACGTTCAATTTGTATAATGAGAGTTCGAATACTTACAACCGTGGTTGAATAGCCATTATTCATTCATGAGGATTAGGTCTAGACTCCAAGGATTGGTTGGAATCTTGTTGCAGAAGTTATGGAATCCCTTCTTGCGTTCTATAAACAGTTTTTTGTATCCTAAATTTAATTTCAGTGGTTCCCTAGGAGGGCACTTGGACTCTGTCTGTGTTGTAGATGTAGAACCATCTTGGATGTCATCCTTTGGTGGTGGTTAAGGTCTGCATCCATACTCGGCATCCAGGGATTTTGTTCAAACATCGAAAACCTAGTTCTTTGGTTTTGGTCAAGTTGAAGATGGAAAAGAAGAAATCGGTGGAAATGGGTAATCTTCTATTTATAGCACAACGAAGTAGATGTATATAGGAGTTGGGATAGGCTGATGCCGATGAGAGTGAATAAGGTGTTGACGAAGTCATAGAGGGGGAAGTGAAGGTCATACTTGAGTGTTTGGGTGTGAACCGAGATGTATTTCATATCGGCCCTAAAATACATCTTCTCAGTATGATGAGGGACTTAAAGATCGTACTGTTGAGGGATTTGGTAATCATTGTGAATTTGATCCAGGGATTCAAGGGTTACATTGCAAGGAAGACTTTTTTCCATTTACAGCTATCTTCGACAACTACTATGAAAGGACAAGTTTATACACATAATTATTAAATAATATATTAAATATTATTTTTATTTATATTATTAAAAAATAAAATATAACATGAATTTATTTTTTAATACTATAAATAAATATAGTATTTAATATAATATTTAATTATTATGTGTTTATACTTATTAATCATGAAAATCACAAATAAGTACAATATGTGCTCTATTTTTACATTTGTATTCCACCTTTTCATATGGGTTGTAGTGTGATAGTACAATTCGATTGATGTATTATATTGTCTTTTTATGTATATTGTTTTCCTGCACAATTATTAGCGCCGAATAATGTATTGGCGCTAATTAATTTTTTTTTATCGCTAAATATATATCAGGAGAAATGAAGTGAAAATGTTATGGAAATGGATAAATATTGTTTTGGCACCATTGATACAATTTGTTGTGATGAATATTATTGTGTCTTAAATATAATTTTTTTGTTAATAAATATGTAACGCAAGGAATTGAGCGAAAAGCATAATGAAAGGGAATCTAATCCAATAAAATTTGATGAAAATTGCATGGAGAGGAACCATATCTAAAAGTTCACAAGAACATCAATCATAAAAAACACAGTACATAGGTCATCAAGACAGTAATTATGCATTAAATGTCAATTCAATACTTCAATCAAAAAAATTCTCAACTGTCTAACATATGTTTTTTATTTTTTTTCTTCAAAATTTAAAGTTTCATGCACTGTCATTGTATGCACAAGCAGTGTTAGGATCATAATATTTCATTAATAAAATATTTGTATTAGACATTATAATCCTTATTTTTAATGAGATGTACTAATGCAACTCGTGTATACATTGTGAGCATATCATGTTTAACTTCTTCTTTTTTATATAGTTTTTGAAACAATCCAAAAAAGATTAAAATATATTAAATCTATAAATATGCTATAATTTATGGAAAGACTATAATTGATAAAAGCACACAAATATAATCCCTTCAAACGGTAAACATGTCGAATTAGGGAGATAAATTCACCAATCTCGTGTGAAACATCGACTGTATGAATAATGATTTATTATATTAATTACTAAGATAATCAATAAATTTAGAGTAAATATTAATTAATGATTTTAATTTATTTAGAACATTAATTTAATAATTAATTTTAGATTAAAATATTAATATAATTAAATCACATGCTATATTAAAAGATATTTTTGATATTTTATAATTTTCATTAAATTGTGATAATAAAATCATCATATATAAAATTTGCTAAGATCTATTAATAGCTTAAATATATTTGTGATTAAAAAGCAATAAGTTTGGTAGAATTAAAAATAAAAATTCTATTGGAAGTTCATTTTCTCATGGATAATGATATATTTTGTGATTTTATATGTTAATTTTTTAGTTGCGAGTTACTTGGATAATTATAGTTGATAATATTTTAACGATGTATTTGATATATTGGGCCAATTTTATAATTCTATCAAATCTCATGTAATGATACATGTTGCAATCGTAATTCGGTAAAAAACTCTCACAATACATAATATGACTCTTTTTCCATTTGAGATATAAAAACAAAAAAAAAACATTCATTTTTACTAATAGGTTGGGGTACAAATTTGGAAAGTGTTGAATTGTTACAAATTTGGATAGTTTTTTATATTAATTTGGATAGAAAAGAAAAGATTGAACACAAAATTTGTGAAATCAAGTTTATACTTCTGATTATAAAACTGATGGGTCAATTGTATCCAAAAACTAGTGAACACCATAATTAATTCTGAAATACATACAACACAAATATCAATAAAATTGTAGATATATATGACCAATTATAAAATAGGAGAACCGAATAATATGCCACTAGTAATCATCTCTTATTCAAATATGAACAACTGTCCCATCACCAATAAGCACACCCATAGCAGCTCTTCCATATCTGTAAAAACTTTCCTGCATAATGGACAAGAGAGAAGAAATAAACTCTCATATGGAAAAAGAAATTACTTAAGAAAAAACAAACTCCATTCAAGAGAATAACATTAAACCACATTAAACAACAAAATAAAAATAAAGAAGAGATTTATGGTACAGTCTCTACTAAAAGGAGAGAAGACCCCTCCCAGATTTGTAGAATTTTTTGGAGGCTAGAGATTTTGTTTTTAAGGGAGAAAGTAGGGAGAAAAGAAGAGAGAACACTAGTTTCTTGTAAATTATTTTTATCAAATGTCTAACATATAAATAAAATTGAATAAGAGAAATTGAATTGAAAACTAATATATTTAAGTTTTAGTTGAATCATTTACATATTAAATAAACTAAAATAAAATAGAACCAAATGAGAAAATACAGAATAAATAATAATAAAACATTAAAATAAATAAAACATTACAAGACCGTTTACTGTTTAGGTTGAATTCAGCTATGACAATATATAAAAATATGGTTGAATTATGAAAGTATCCCTCCAAGCCGCGATCTAATTTCAATTTGGCCTTTTAAGTAGCAAAAATTTTAATAGAGTTATTCAAGTAGCCAGTTTGACTCAATAGAGTTTTTCATGACAAAAATCTCAATTAAGTCAAAATCAACGTTAGAAGTCAATTGAATCTTATTGCCTACTAGAAGTATGCAATTGAAATTTTTGTCACTTAAAGAAGGTCAAATTGAAATAGGGTGACAATTTAGAGAAAAACTTTTACAATTAGGCTTCGGAATTTTGATTTGAGGTTGAAGTTGAAGGAATCATAGTGAGTAACAAATGCATTACGTGAAGGTATAAAAACTTAAAATCTTTGTTTTTCTCTCTTTTCTCCGGGTAGACTGATGCAAGTAGAAAATAATTTACAAATCAATTAGAATGCGTCAATCGTAACCAAAAGCTAATGAACACCGTAATAACTCCTGAAATATAGATATTACAAGCATTAATAGAAATTCCATATTTGACCGATTCTTCATGCTAATAATCCGGATAACATGCAGGCAGAAATAATCTCCCATCCAAGTCCACACAGATCTATCATATGAAAAAAAAATTCTCACATAATGAGAAAATCAAGATTCCATCGAAGAGGAGAAAAAACCTCACACAATGACAAAGAAACTCTTATATATACAAGGGAAAATACGAAATCACGTCAAGCAAGAAAATAAAATTAAGAAATAGATCTAGAGGAAAAAGGGATGATTTTTTATTTTTTTTTTGTTGCTAAATAAAAGGGATAGAATATGTTTTTTTGCTAAATAAATAGGAAAAAGGCATAGAATTTTTTTTGCTAGACTTTTTTGGGTTAAAGTCAAAGGAGGAGAATAGAAGAATTTGCAATAAATCCTTCTGTAATTCATCAATATAATTTAAAATAAGAAAGTTTGTAAATATTCATAGTATAATTAGGAGATATGCAGAACTTTCATAGAAAAATTGTAAAATAACAGTACAAAGGTTCGAATTTATTGATTTTTTTAGCTATGATATATATCTTGGAATCCTCTTACTTTTTTCTGGCCTTCTTTTTTTAATCTGATCCTAAATATCGTAGCATGCAACGAAAATCACGATATCTGGCCTTAGGAATCATTGGGCTCCGAAATACAAAACCTCCTTTAAGTATCCCATTTAGGAGATAAATAGATTTTTATTGGCTTAATCATATGTAGCCCAATAATTAAGTGGATATTAAATGGGTAGTCCTATAGTGTACTTGGGTTTTTTTTTTCTTTTTTTTTCTTTTTTTGTAATCCACGAGTAAATGGGCTGGATTTCATTGCACTTCATCCTCAAAAACCCTAATAATAATTCATCAGTATAAAAGCACACCATTAGATGTCACTGCCTCATTTCTCACGGCCACTGACCTTCAATCTCTCAGATCTCCTCAGATGCTGAGGAGCTAATCTCTTTGATTATCAGGTAAATTTCCAAAGTGTACTTGCGATCATAAATCAAACATGCGTCTTAGTTTTTCTTTTCCTTTTCTAAGGTTAATTCAATTAATTTCATTTCCATTTTAGATAAATCAAACATTCGTCCTACTTATTGATTCGATCTCCAATTTTAGAGACGGTGGAATTACTGAAAGAAAGTTTATGCATGTAAACAAATCATATTTACTCCACATTTTTTAAAAATTCAATTGGGTTTTTTTTCATTCGATTTAAATATTCTATTGGATTCTCTTGCATCCAATTTAAATATTCTTTGAAAATTTATGTAGCTAAACAAATGGTATTTTAATGCATGAACTGTTTATTGTATCCAAAAGTATCTCCATAACATGGGAAATGAGAGTATTCATAGCTCGACAGAGCATCTAACTAATCCATTAGGCACATGAACTACCTCATAAGAGTCGTAAATTGGGGAAGTTCGCAAGTTTAAATCACTCGATATCCCCTTCGTCAAATTGTGCATTCAGCCAACCTTAGTCATGTTAAAGTTTCTTTACTAAAACTTGTCAAAAAGTTCTTTTTGACTTTCACAATCGTACTCTTATGTATTTGGTACATTAATTGACTGTTTTCTTGTTTGTGCGTAAATTCCAAGTTATCTAATCAAACGGAAATCAAAATTTTCTAATGGTTTAAATCTCTATACTTCTAAACGAACTTTCAATGTTGATTTACTATGCTTCTAAAGCAACTATGCATTGATTTCTAAGTCGATTTAAAATTTCAAAATTTTATAATTAATATGAATACATTTAAGTTTTGGAAGCTGTAAATATTACGGAAGGTAGGCGGCATAGATGCCAAACAAATCTAACCTCTATCTATCGTTGTAGAAGTTGTTCCTAGAATTATGATTCTCGAGTATCCAATCAATTAATCCCCCAAACTGGGGAAGCTTATGCAGAAATGAAATAGTAGAATTAGTAATACTTTTTAAATAGTTCATAACACATATAGTTGCTTGTAGTGGTTTGTCTGTGACATTCATTTATATATTGCAATGAAAGTGATAACGAAATGGAAATATTACATTTAGCTAGTCTCCACAAATTAACTTTTGTACGGATTCTTGTGTTTTGGTGGATTTAATGAGTTCTTTTAAGACTAATTTTGTTGAATTACTATTAAGATAGCTATTAAACTTATATAAATAAAAAATTCTTCTTATTTTTTGATTTTTTTTTCTTTTAATAATTTAGTGTATTTGTGATGATGCAAAATTTTGATGTGTGTAGAGAGGCTTCTCAGACTCGAAAGTTTCTTGACTTTGTAGTAATATGCGCAAATCTTCTTACATGTGTATAGAGCAAAATATGGAGGTTGAGTGAAAAAATATGCATGCTTTGAAACGTGGATTGGCTTCACTTCTCATTTTCACCGATTCTTATGGCTGATCTAGATTTGTTTTGTTGCAGTTTAATTCATAATTTCTTTTGATTTACTTAATATACTAAATTAGATTACTTAGTCCTTTGTGTCTTTGGTGGTTTTTGTTTACATTGTGTTCGCACTAAGCTATAAGTAAATTTTAGGTTGATTACCAAATGTTTAGTGTATTTTTCTAGACACGTAGTGTTTGGTGAAATTTTGTAAATTTGCATCTAGACATACTTTCGGTTTAATATGTAAATCAAAAACAAAGTTGAGACAACAAAAATAATATTTGTAGCTTAAATTTAATAAATGATTTCTTTTTTGATATGGAATGAATAGATCTGAAATACTACTACATGAAGATCTTGCTCCAATATATGTAGCTATATTGCATTTGTTTTGAAATGTTTGTGTGAAGAAAATAAATGATTTGGTCCCTCTCTTATGTACTCTATTTTTATTTCACATGCAGTAGCACATTTTAAAATCTTTACACGAAATGATGATATCAAGAAGTTGAAAATGAGGTCGGTGTTCATTGCATTTCAAATGATGATAAGTCCATTGGTTTCAGGTAATAAGTGAATACATTATATTTTCTTATAACTCTTGGAATGATAATCATCTTTGTATGAGTATGCCATGATTTAATTTGGATTCGGAATCTGATCGTGCTTGTTATACATTAGATTGAAAATTGTCTTACATGACAAAAATAAACTTAGCTGATAAAGTTTATTTTCTTTTCTTCCCTACAAATTATCGTAATTCAAATAGAGTGCTACGAGAAAGTAAATATATTTCTTAATTCAGATAGTTTTGTTTTAGTTTATTCCTAAGTGAATAAAACTTTTGTTACTCTTAGATCTATAATTTCTTTTCTAATCCTGAATTTTTCTTTTAAGCCAAACAAAGTATGACGAGGGAAATAAACAAAATAGCCAGTGTTAGATAGTTGTACTATCATCATGCTCAACGCATTTGCTATAACTTTTTCGAAGTTCGAAAAAAAATCAGTTATATAATGCGAATTTTTTTAATGGTGCAATATCTTCGACTTTGTTCCACAAAATTTGATATGCATGTAACCCTCTTGCTTTTATCACTTTTTAGTAATTTTAGCTGTGAGTATCCTCTGAGGGAAGTAAAGATCAAGTAAGAAGGTATTAATGTGAGTAAACATGAAAATGTTACTTTTCTTACTGCTTTTACGTGCGCCTTTATCATAATTAATTATTATATCTTCTGAAATTTCATGAATTCTACATGGTAAGCCATAATGATTACAATATGCTTGGATTTAATTTGAGGGCTGAATTTACATCTACCTGAATTTGTTTGACCAACTTAAGTATCATGTCAGGTTGAACCACGGGTGGGCCAATGGAACATATTAAAAAAGGTGAACAAGTTAACTGTAATATATGTTGTACTCATCTATTAAGGAATAACATCTGATTAGCATAGCATGTCTTGTTTGAACTAGTTTTACATGATTTGTATGCTTGCGTATTGAATAAGCATAGTTCAAGTCAGCTAATTGCCCTCAAAATGAAAATCTTGAAGTTTCATATATTTAGTGAGATAGATATAGATCTTTAAATCACCATGATATATAAGTTCATATATATATATATATATATATATATATATATATATATATATATAGACCAATCAGAAGTCACTTCTGTTACTTTTATGCTCACGTATGGAAAGTTTATTTTAGTGAAAATAAGTTTCAATTGCTCTTGAGAGCCTCTACTTGAATTATAGCAAAGTTTAGAGATTAAAAGAAATAGTAGATGAAGAACAATCTCAAACTTGAACCAAAATTTATTTGAATATGTATGGAAACTTTGTGAGAGAGAGAGTTTGTAAGCTAGATAATATACATAGAAATAAACTTGTGAGAGAGTTTATTACCTTATCCTTAATTAGAATTGTATATACGTCTAAACAAATAATATTACTCCACATTTTTTGTCCAGCATTCTCTTGCATTCGATTTAACTGTTCTTTTTTAAGTAATTTGTAAGCATCAATTTAGTCTCATTAGCTGATAATTTAATTTTTGAAGTAAGCTAGCATATATATGTACTTTTTTTTCTTGGTTCAATTTGCGGCCACATCCACAACTTATGGATTTCCCATATTTTCTTTGGGTTTAGTGACACTTATTTTTGTCAATAAAAAAAAAGAAAGAATCAGTAGCTGATATTTTGAACCAGACTTTCTTTGAATGTATAGAAACTTGAGGGAGAGAGATTTTGTAAGCTAGATAATATACATAGAAATAACTCTTGAGGGAGATTATTACCTTATCCTTAATTTAAAAGTAAATACACACACACACATAATTAGATTTATAATGTAAGTGTAATTTAGTAAAAATCCTGAAAATATGTAATAATAAATATTTTTTCACAAATTATATTTTGGTCTCAGATAAACTTTGGAGTTTTAAAAATAGATAAAGACCGTGTCCATGTTAGACACATGATCAGAAATTGTAATTAAGTTTGTCATGTATTTATTATACCCCAACACTTGTCAATAGGTTCTTGTTCTTTGTTATTTCTCCTCATCTCTATGTATGTTACTCTTCTTCTTATTTTTATTATTTTTTCTATTCTTTTTATTTTTTTCATTCATTTGTTTGCTCAAGATTTTAAACCTTAACATAGTATATCGGAGAATAATTTAAATAGTTGAAAAAAATACTAATGCTTTTAGGTTTTGAATGGCACTTTCTCTCGGAAATAATTGCCATGTATGGTTGTGATATGAAGTTGATACTTCACTTGCATGTTTGAAAATTATTGTTGTGAACCGGTTTGTAAATAGTTTAAGTAACCCACAGTGGTACTCTTAAGGCATCTTGTATTGCTAAAATTGAAGCAATATTATCAATCATATTATCTACGAGTATCATCAATGCATATATATTGGATTAATGATTAGAAAATTGACAAACGAGTATTATTTAGCGTTGGACATTTTGGGCGTTAACGGTTTTTGGTGGGACGATGATTCAAAATGTTGGTGCCATCCGATGATTATAACTTGTGGAATCATCTTTATCAGGTGAAGTTTTAAGTAAGGATAAATTGATTTATTTTAATGTGTCTGTGGTAATATGAACTTTAATTTGGGAAGATAATATTGAAAATTATGTATTCAAATGTTGCAGATAATGCCTACGGCACATGCATGAGAAACAAATATGTCCATACATGGGGAGGCTTTGCGGTGCGTTTCCTATATAAAAATCATCCACCTCCTTTGGATTAAAACCTTCTAATAAAAAGGTAAGCATTATATGCGATTTTATGGCTTGTATGAATTACTATATGATTATGAGTAGACTTGTGTAATTTTCATTTTTGAGTGTGCCTGAGTACTAGTCAAAACAAATGTTGTTTTTTACGTTTAGTCTCTTAACTATTTTTTTCACGTATTTTGTCCTCGAACTATATGTTTCTTTATGTTAGTCCAATAAATATAGGAGCTTGTTCATGTTTAGTCCTTGAAACTGTATCTGTTTTCACATTTAGTTTTCGATTTGTAGTTGTTAATTTTTCATATCTAGTTCCCTTCAATTGCTCTATTTTTAAATGCTTGGACGAAAATTGCAGAAATTATAAAATATGCAGATCAAATACGTGAAAAAAATAGTAAAAGAACCAAGCTAGAAAAATAGTTGTAGTTTAGGGACTAAGGAAGAGATTATCCGTTACATTTAAAAGAGACCGTATCAGACAGAGAAAGATAGATGATGGTTTACACCAGGACTTTATTTATCGTAATTTTAAATTGGGACATTTAGATTAGGTGACTCAAAAATGTACACAAGTTGACGGTTATAAAAGCTGTGTTCTAAATGGGACATTTAGACTTTTATTGTGTTTTAATTGGGATATTTTGTAATATCCCAAATATTTTAAAAGTGATCTGTCAAGATATGATAAAGGTTGTTAATTTAAAAGCCTAAAAACGATTGCTCAACAATACATTGAGCTATATTAAAGATTAAAAACGACTCAAAACTACGATTCGTTTACGATTAGAGGTTAAACTTTTAACCTAAACTATGTGTTATGTGATTTATAAAGCTTGTATTAACCTTTAAATGTGCTATGTGAATTACTTATGTGTAGGAATTCGTGTTTCGGTTCAAGTAATTAACCTTAACACTTATTAAAATCGAAAAGTTATTTAAAGGTTAAAACCTAAAAACCTAATTATAGGGTTTGGAAAACCTAAACTAGGGTTTGGTTAAACTTAGAAAAGGTTAAAACCTAAACCTAGAAACCCTAAGGGTTATAACCTAACCCTAATCACTATTCACATATACGCGTATAATACGAAAATTATACGGGTAGAATACGAAAATAATACGAGAATAATACGAAAATTATACGGTATAAATACGAATAAGTCAACTGTGAATAGTAAAAGTCAACTATGCTACATGTATACTTGATTAAGATTAAGGTTAATTAAAATTAAGATTAACCTAATAAAATTTAATTGGTGAATTAAGAAACTAATCAACCAATTAAGTTGCTAACTTTAGTAGAGAATTAACCAATGTTGAGTTAGTTGTTAACTCTAGTTAGTAGTTAAAGTTAAAGCCTAAGCCAAGCCAAAGTCAAGCCAAACTTGGAGCCAAAGTCGAAGCCAAACTTGGAGCCAAAGTTAAAGCCAAGCCAAACTTGGAGCCAAAGCTTGGTTGTCTTAATGACCTTTATGCCCTAGACTTTGCTTGCCTATAAATACTAAGCCATGTCTTCATTAATTCTCACCATAGTTTAAGAGCAAAAATCAGATTTTATAGAGAGAGTTCTTGTGAGACAAGAAGGAAGTGCAAAGAAATTGTTAAAGCTTGCACTTCGAGAGGTAAATTGTTAGTTGTTATTATGTTTATTTAATTTTTAGTTTCAAAAAGCTCAAGAACGCGAGTCGTAGCCATGTACGATTGTCGTTCTCCGTGTTCTTCACGTGTTCTTGAGCCTTTCTATATTTTGTAGTAGTTATAATGTCGAATTTCAATTCGTAGTTTAAAGCTCAATGAACATATGTCGTAGCCATGTACGGTTTATTCGTTCTCCGTGTTCTTCGTATGTTCTTGAGCATTTTTATAAATTGTTATAATTCAATTTACAAGTCGTTATAATGACCAAATTTTGTCAATCATAAAGTGTTTTAATCACTTATGTAAGCAGTTATAATGCTCAAATTATTTCAAGTACGAAAACCAAAAGCTCAAGAACATAAGTCGTTACCATGTACGGTTTTATCCGTTCTTCGTGTGTTCTTGAGCAAAAGCCATGAATCTTACATAAGTAGGTTTATGATTTTGTTATTTTTATGTTATGAAGTGATACGAAATGTTAGAACATGTTATCTTAGCAAATTAATGCTTGAGGTATCATGTTTTAGCAATCGGATCAAAGAAAGTTAAGTTTAATATCGTCGCAGAATATTTTTGCAAATTTCCGAAAATTTAAAGTCTTAATCTGCCTTAGAAACCTAAATGAAAGTTGTAGATCATGAAATTATAAGCAATTTAGACTCAAGAATCACTCAAAAATGTTTTCGTATGACAAAGTTATGGCCGTTACTATAAAAGAGGTCAGAAATATGAATCAGTTTTAGAGTAGTCACCTTTAGGCCGAAATCTGTACAAATCTGTCAGGAATCTCGAACTTTTTTCTGAATGAAAGTTGTAGAGACGGAAGTTACGAACGCGTGGAATTTTGAACGACTAAAAAATGTTTTAAAACGAAGAAGTTATGGCCGTTTAACTGAGCCGGGGTCTGGCAGTCCAACAATCTGCCCAAATCCGAAATTTTGGCTTAAAAATGAGTTTTTGAGTTAGCCAATTTTCCAAATAATTCCACCTATTGAAAGAGTTTAAATAAGTTAATATAAGACTTATGAAGTTATATAATACGATGAATCTAACCGCTTATGCACTAAATGACTGTGTAGGGTTTAACGCTCCGCCGGAAAACCCTAGTTTCAATTTGAGGCAAGTTCTAAACTTTTATGTGTTATTTAGTATGTTCTAAGATTGTTCATGTCATTATGTGATAGTTTATATGTGAAAGTACATGAATGAAGGTCTTATGTGATTAAATGATTAAGTGTTAGTTATTGATTAACTGTTAAATGTTAATTGATATTTGATGATGCATATGAGTATGTATAAAATATGTTTATTGTTAAGCATAAATTAATATGATTATTAACTGAGATGTATGTTCAGTCAAAGCATGTTAAAGTTTATATGAAAGCATAAACTGTGTATGTGATAATATGTTAGACTTGCTGAGCCGTCGTGCTCATTCTTGCGAATAAAACCTTATTTGCAGATTAAAGATGAACGTTAAGAAGATCTTGAACGTAAAGATGAAGCGTAGATTAGGTTTTCATGTTTATTACTTGTATTTGTATAAGTCATAATGACTGTTGTAATACGAACAAACAAACATGTAACCGAATATTGAATGAATGATATAAATTATTATCATCAGGATGTTGTTATTTCTTTAAATTTGATATAATGTAGAATTGTTAAATATTAAAACAATGTTGATAATGATCTATTTATCTGGATGAGGATCGGTAAATAACTTGTGAGTGTTGTACATCTGAGACAGAACTAAGCGATGTTGACTGGTCAAATCCATCGTTAAGGTTCCTCGGACCCAGGTATAACTCGTTATTACTATTCTGAATACCATATAAGTAGGATTATTGATATAAAGAGATATCTTTGTATATTGATACTTGTAGTACGAATGAGACCGTTACAAGTGGACGTATATAGAATATTTAAATCCTAAGGTTAAAATTAAACCGTTATATATGGTTTTATCCATTTATATGGATGAAATACAAGTTGATACTTGTATACTTATGAGACTGAGATCAAGTTAAGATCCAGGGACAAAGTTAAGAGAAATTTTTAATGTATAGTCTAAAATAAGACTAATTCAACCAATATGATTATGGGATCATTGGTTAAGTCAATAGATGTACGAAATTAACGCACAAGGTCCGCCGCGTGGAAAGCGCGCGGATTTTGGGGGCGTTACAGTTGGTATCAGAGCTATATAAAAAGAACCCCGAGCCTCTCGCTGGTGACCGCCCATAGAAGGGAGGCACCGAAGCCAGACTCTCCGTAGGGGACGCCGCATGCGGTGGCAAACTGATAGGTACCATTGTAAGGTGCTATTGAATGATGGTTACAGTTGGTATCAGAGCAGTGGATTATAGTTTCGAGGTAACAAGTACCTTGGAGTATAATCTGATGGATTAAAAAAAAGAAATGGACTTGTGAAGAGTCCGTATATAATTAAAAGATACGCATAAATCTTATTAAATCTTAATACATAAAAATTATTATGTGAATGTAATATAATGAATAAAGATAAACTCTTTACGAGAATATCTGAAGATAAATAGACTCATAAAGAGTTCTCAAAGCAAGCAATAAGATAAAATAATCTTATTGGTTTTTGTGTGAAACTGTTTCATAAAAATGAAATGGTATGTTTGGTATTATGTGTAATTATACCTAAGATAAGGGATGAGTAAACTCATAGAGATACGTTAATGAGAAATTCATTTGGAGATACTTTATTTGGAGATTGTAAGAATTAAGCTTATAATGAGTTGTAAATGATACATGAATGAATTCAGGGAATTCATAAGATAGTTATAGAGAACGATTAGAGATTGCAATTGAAAACTCATATTAGTAAAACTGAGTAGAACGACTCTCTTGTATGGGAAAGAGTTTAATATGCTTCAGAGAACCGATCTAACTACACTGTTGGTATGAATGATTCATGGTCAGTGTTCTCAAAGCGGGTTACACACTGAATGATATCATTTGAGGATAGTGTTGATGAGACGGGGAACTGATTCATTAGTTCTTGGGTGGAGGAATAACTCAGTTTGCTATATTGATAAGTAAATTAAAATCTTGTGTCAACTCTTCTTTGTATATATTCTGAGAAGTTAATTCTTCACTCATATGTATATTGATTAGTTATTAGTTGTTACGTCAAAACTAATGGTTTTAAAAGATATTTGTATGTTAGTTACTGAGTGAACGAACCCTTGTATGGGCGGGGGCTATGATATGTCAGTCGAACCGACTATGAGATACGGCTACGAATGTCATTTCGGTAAGAATATTGGAACAGACTGATATGAACTGAGACATTTTCAATCCCGTGTTGATAAGAAGGGGAACTGATATATTTGTTCTTGTGGTTAAAACAACCAACCAGTTTACTATATTACTATATATTTGCAAAACTTGTGTTATGGTTAGAGAATAATGGAAAAGATAGAGGATTGAGGGTATTTCAAAAATCTTCTAGCTATGCTAGATCTTCATGGTTATATTCGCACTTGAGTGCCTTTGAAAAGAATTGTTCACTAGTTGAACTGAAAATTTTGTTAACTACATCTATGCTAATTTTTCAAGCTAGATAGAGTTAAATTTAATGAATTTTATCATGAACACATGGTCAAATGTTGTGGTTATGATCGAAGATCATCAATGCACAGTTATAGGGTTGTGGGTGTGATAAAAATCATAAAATTGATTTTCAAAAATGGAATTTTTTTTTGCTATGTTATTCTTATGTCTATGCTAATTGTTTTGGCTAGGCGGATTTAATGTGAAGGATAAAAATGATTTATTCATCAACACCCCATTTAACCTGGTGTGAAGATGATACATGATGAGTTATCAACGCACATTGCAAGGTGCGGTATACAGTCATAAAATTGCTTTTCAAAAGTTTGAATGATTTAAATATGAGTCAATGCCAATTGTTTTGGCTAGACATTTCTGGTTATGATAAGTAAACGGACATATGATTCCGGTTGATGCAACATACCGCGTCTTTAAGAGATAATATGGTACGACAGGCTGATCACCTAATGTACTGTCATGAGTGTTCTCAATCTTATTTGATTGCTACATAAGAATAGTGTTTGTCAATCCAAGTGATTGTTAAACTTGTGGGTCATCTAGCATCCATAGTATTTAAAAAAAGGTCAAGGTCTTGATTGACAGCAGTATAAGTTCGAAGAATCCTAAATAAAGGAAGAGTGAGACTGTAAGACCCCGAAGTTTATGAAATACAAAATTTAATTTTTCTTCATATATATATTTTTTTGAAACAGTAAGTGGTTAAATTAACAAAATTGAAAATTAAGGATGTTATGTGCAAATTTTATTTTGTCGGACAATATTCGCTTTGTCGGGGAATATTCGTTTGGTCGGGGAATATTCGTGCCGTACGACGGCGCCGAAATAATAAATTATTGGTGGACCCCACAACGGAATATTTGTCGGATATAGAAAACGACAGAAATAACATTTTTAAATAAAAATAGTCAACGGAACTGTTAAAATACCGTTGATAAAAGAATAGTAGCATACGGTAGTTATTGGTATTTTCTGTAGCACTCGGTACTCTACAGTAACACACGGTATTGCATAGTGTCTCATATTATTGGTCTGATAATTGACACCGTAACTGTTACGCATCATTTCATCAATAATTGTCACTGCATAATATTTTATATTATCAATTCAATAATTGTTGTTACACAGTATTTTGCATTATTGATTTAATAATTGTCATTACACTGTATTTTATATCATTGAGTCAATAATTGTTGCTGCACTGTTTTTAAAATTATTGAACCTAATAATTGTCACAGTAACATATGCACAGTAATTCACATTATTGAATCAATAATTGTCATTACACAGTAACGTATGCTTTCTTTTACATTATTGTTATCTCTATTATGATGTTTTTTTAAACAGTTGTATTTCATTAATTTATTGACTTGATATCTAAGAGCTAACTATACTGTATTTATAACAATTAGTCATAATAATTGAATTGATAAAGTTATTTGTTTATAATATAAAGTTAGGTGATTATTAGGTGATATGAAATGAATGGTGTAGATTAAAGTGTGAATTATTGTTGAATAATTGAATTGATTTGTTTATAATATAAAGTTAGGTGATTATTAGGTGATATGAAATGAATGGTGTAGATTAAAGTGTGAATTATTGTTGAATAATTAAATTGATTTGTTTATAATATAAAGTTAGGTGATTATTAGGTGATATGAAATGAATGGTGTAGATTAAAGATAATATAATATTTGAAATGGATGGTGTAGATTAAAAGATGATCTTTAAATGAATGGTTTAGATTAAATGAATGATAAGATTTTTGGCTATAAATAGAAGTCTTAACTTAAGGATTTTTCATAAACTTCCTTACTTGTTCTTTCTTTCTCTCTCTAAATACTTCTTTGTGTAAGTTCTCTCTAAGTGTTCTTAAGTCATTCCTAGTTTTGAAATCTTTTACATTCTCCTTTGAATTCCCGAGTGGAATTTTCTTATGTACAGTAACTCTTTCGAAAAATCGTAGTAAATTCATTATTTGTCAGAATTTAATGAATTAAAAGCCTGTCTCTTCAGTTTTTCGTCCTCTACAACTTTGAAGAAGGAAGAAAAGTCATCTGAAATCATCTTCATGCCTTAAAATACTAAAAACCGTAACCTATTCTGATTTTCGTCACTATTTTCAGTCTTAGTTTTGAAAATTCATAACTCATTCATATTAACTCCGAATTGAGTGATTCTTGAGTCTATGCCGCCTATCTTTTCGAGAGTAACATTATTTTAAAAACATAAAGAAATTTTAAAAACTCTAGAAGACTCAAAAGTCAGATTCTTTACTGCTACATAGACAAACAAGGAAGGATTTGTTCGGCTAATAAACTTGTTTCACAATATCAAGGTAAGGGATGTCATTTTCTTTCATACTCTTAAATTTACTACTCGTAAGGAATATCATTCTTTTCACACTCTTAAATTTACTACGGTAAGGAATGTCATCTTCTTTCATCTTCTATTATCAAAACTTACTACGGTAAGGAATGTCATCTTCTTTCATCTTCTATTATTAAAACTTACTACGGTAAGGGATACCATCTTTTTTATCTTCCATTATTCAAACGTACTATGGTAAGGGATTATCATTATTTGATTCTCGATAATAATATTGTTTCTTCCTTACTCATAAGACGTGCCTTTTATTTCCATGTATTAAATTGTGGGAATAACCTTACGGAGCGGATTGCCGCCTGTTGGTGAATAACCTTTCGTATTCATTCATTATTAATCTCTGAGAATAACCTTACGGAGCGGATTGCCGCCTGTTTGGTGAATAACTCTTTGTACTCAAATTCTATTAAATTGTGGGAATAACCTTACGGAGCGGATTGCCGCCTGTTGGTGAATAACCTTTTGTATTAATTTCTTTCACCTTTTGTTAATCAAACCTGCTACGGTAAGGGATATTATTTTCTTTCATACACCTAAATCGAAACTTATTATGGAACTATTGCTTCTATAATTCCTGAAAATATTATATGTTCCATAATAGTTGCACTTCATCATTTCAATTGAACCATTCTATTTACGTGAACCTTTCTATTGAACTGTAACCGTTATTCTGAACTGTGTATCTTGAATATCATTTTTAAATTTCACTCCACATCATGTTGACAATTTGGACATTATTTGAATCTGTACAAAGTAAACTTCTGATACTTATTGTTTATCCTGTTCCTTCTGTTCATCATTTATATCATTCTATTCATCCAAATTCAAGTTGTTGTGAATATCTGTGGCCGGGGGTACAGATGCGATATATTTGTTGAACAGATGATAGGTTAAAGGCGATATAATAGGTTAAAGGCGATACATCTGTTCGGTGTCTTTTATGGCACGTGGTGAATGTTCTCTTTGGCCCGTAATGCAAAGATGAACTGTTGTTTGATATGATTATGACCAAAGGCTGAATCTGGTATAATCATGATTGTTGGTGCTATATTGAATATCTTTGGCCCGTAGTGCAAAGATGAACTGTTGTTTGGTATGATTATAACCAAAGGCTGAATCTGGTATAATCATGACCGTTGGTGTTATATTGAATGTCTTTGGCCCGTAGTGCAAAGATGAACTGTTGATCTGCATGATTATGACCAGGAACTGTGAATTTGTATTATCTTGACTAATGATATTTCAGATGATAAAAGTTGATGATGTTTTTCCTAAAAAGAGAACTGAGTGGACATTATAGTCTGCATTATTCTTCTAATAGATTACTCATTCCGCTGCTATTATTGATCTGAACGTTGTTTAAGAATTTAACTGCAGTTTTTGATATAAACCTTGTAGTCTATTGTATTCTATCAAGAACTCAACTGTTGAAGACTAATGATAATTTATTCGTCATTATCTTAGTCATGATATTCTTTACTGGGCTATTTGAGCTCACCCTTTCTTTTGTTCCATTGTTTTTCAACAGGAAATGAAAACATAACAGGGTCTAGCCGGGGAATGGAGTGAGGGTCCGAGGAATAGTTATCATAGTCTTCACGTTTTGTAAAATAGTGTGGCAATAATAGTGAAGACTTAGTTGTGTATTATTATACACTGTATTGTAGTACGTTGTGCTTTGTTGTAATAATTTTGTTGTAGTCTTTTGACGACTCAAGTTTGGGCTGTGTGGGCCCAGATTTGGGGGCGTCACAGAGACTGAACGCCAAGTTTGATAAAATGAAATGTGTAGAGATAAGTGAACATTGTTCAGACCTAATCAAAGTATTGGAGGTTTAATGTGAGTAAAAGATGAATTTAGAAAATTCATATTGAAGAGTAAATTGGAGATGATTATATTATAATTTCGAGGACGAAATTCTGATAAGAAGGAGAGAATGTAATATCCTGAATATTTATAGCACTTATAAATATGATATTAAATGACTAAAGTAATTGTAAAGTTAATTTCGAGGACGAAATTCTGATAAGAAGGAGAGAATGTAATATCTTGAATATTTATAGCACTTATAAATATGATATTAAATGAGTAAAGTGAATTGTAAGTTAATTTCGAGGACGAAATTCTTGTAAGTTGGGTTGAATGTAATATCCCAAATATTTTAAAAGTGATCTGTCAAGATATGATAAAGGTTGTTAATTTAAAAGCCTAAAAACGATTGCTCAACAATACATTGAGCTATATTAAAGATTAAAAACGACTCAAAACTACGATTCGTTTACGATTAGAGGTTAAACTTTTAACCTAAACTATGTGTTATGTGATTTATAAAGCTTGTATTAACCTTTAAATGTGCTATGTGAATTACTTATGTGTAGGAATTCGTGTTTCGGTTCAAGTAATTAACCTTAACACTTATTAAAATCGAAAAGTTATTTAAAGGTTAAAACCTAAAAACTTAATTATAGGGTTTGGAAAACCTAAACTAGGGTTTGGTTAAACTTAGAAAAGGTTAAAACCTAAACCCTAAACCTAGAAACCCTAAGGGTTATAACCTAACCCTAATCACTATTCACATATACGCGTATAATACGAAAATTATACGGGTAGAATACGAAAATAATACGAGAATAATACGAAAATTATACGGTATAAATACGAATAAGTCAACTGTGAATAGTAAAAGTCAACTATGCTACATGTATACTTGATTAAGATTAAGGTTAATTAAAATTAAGATTAACCTAATAAAATTTAATTGTTGAATTAAGAAACTAATCAACCAATTAAGTTGCTAACTTTAGTAGAGAATTAACCAATGTTGAGTTAGTTGTTAACTCTAGTTAGTAGTTAAAGTTAAAGCCTAAGCCAAGCCAAAGTTAAGCCAAACTCCAAGCCAAAGTCAAGCCAAACTTGGAGCCAAAGTCGGAGCCAAACTTGGAGCCAAAGTCGGAGCCAAACTTGGAGCCAAAGTTAAAGCCAAGCCAAACTTGGAGCCAAAGCTTGGTTGTCTTAATGACCTTTATGCCCTAGACTTTGCTTGCCTATAAATACTAAGCCATGTCTTCATTAATTCTCACCATAGTTCAAGAGCAAAAATCAGATTTTATAGAGAGAGTTCTTGTGAGACAAGAAGGAAGTGCAAAGAAATTGTTAAAGCTTGCACTTCGAGAGGTAAATTGTTAGTTGTTATTATGTTTATTTAATTTTTAGTTTCAAAAAGCTCAAGAACGCGAGTCGTAGCCATGTACGATTGTCGTTCTCCGTGTTCTTCACGTGTTCTTGAGCCTTTCTATATTTTGTAGTAGTTATAATGTCGAATTTCAATTCGTAGTTTAAAGCTCAATGAACATATGTCGTAGCCATGTACGGTTTATTCGTTCTCCGTGTTCTTCGTATGTTCTTGAGCATTTTTATAAATTGTTATAATTCAATTTACAAGTCGTTATAATGACCAAATTTTGTCAATCATAAAGTGTTTTAATCACTTATGTAAGCAGTTATAATGCTCAAATTATTTCAAGTACGAAAACCAAAAGCTCAAGAACATAAGTCGTTACCATGTACGGTTTTATCCGTTCTTCGTGTGTTCTTGAGCAAAAGCCATGAATCTTACATAAGTAGGTTTATGATTTTGTTATTTTTATGTTATGAAGTGATACGAAGTGTTAGAACATGTTATCTTAGCAAATTAATGCTTGAGGTATCATGTTTTAGCAATCGGATCAAAGAAAGTTAAGTTTAATATCGTCGCAGAATATTTTTGCAAATTTCCAAAAATTTAAAGTCTTAATCTGCCTTAGAAACCTAAATGAAAGTTGTAGATCATGAAATTCTAAGCAATTTAGACTCAAGAATCACTCAAAAATGTTTTCGTATGACAAAGTTATGGCCGTTACTATAAAAGAGGTCAGAAATATGAATCAGTTTTAGAGTAGTCACCTTTAGGCCGAAATCTGTACAAATCTGTCAGGAATCTCGAACTTTTTTCTGAATGAAAGTTGTAGAGACGGAAGTTACGAACGCGTGGAATTTTGAACGACTAAAAAATGTTTTAAAACGAAGAAGTTATGGCCGTTTAACTGAGCCGGGGTCTGGCAGTCCAACAATCTGCCCAAATCCGAAATTTTGGCTTAAAAATGAGTTTTTGAGTTAGCCAATTTTCCAAATAATTCCACCTATTGAAAGAGTTTAAATAAGTTAATATAAGACTTATGAAGTTATATAATACGATGAATCTAACCGCTTATGCACTAAATGACTGTGTAGGGTTTAACGCTCCGCCGGAAAACCCTAGTTTCAATTTGAGGCAAGTTCTAAACTTTTATGTGTTATTTAGTATGTTCTAAGATTGTTCATGTCATTATGTGATAGTTTATATGTGAAAGTACATGAATGAAGGTCTTATGTGATTAAATGATTAAGTGTTAGTTATTGATTAACTGTTAAATGTTAATTGATATTTGATGATGCATATGAGTATGTATAAAATATGTTTATTGTTAAGCATAAATTAATATGATTATTAACTGAGATGTATGTTCAGTCAAAGCATGTTAAAGTTTATATGAAAGCATAAACTGTGTATGTGATAATATGTTAGACTTGCTGAGCCGTCGTGCTCATTCTTGCGAATAAAACCTTATTTGCAGATTAAAGATGAACGTTAAGAAGATCTTGAACGTAAAGATGAAGCGTAGATTAGGTTTTCATGTTTATTACTTGTATTTGTATAAGTCATAATGACTGTTGTAATACGAACAAACAAACAAACATGTAACCGAATATTGAATGAATGATATAAATTATTATCATCAGGATGTTGTTATTTCTTTAAATTTGATATAATGTAGAATTGTTAAATATTAAAACAATGTTGATAATGATCTATTTATCTGGATGAGGATCGGTAAATAACTTGTGAGTGTTGTACATCTGAGACAGAACTAAGCGATGTTGACTGGTCAAATCCATCGTTAAGGTTCCTCGGACCCAGGTATAACTCGTTATTACTATTCTGAATACCATATAAGTAGGATTATTGATATAAAGAGATATCTTTGTATATTGATACTTGTAGTACGAATGAGACCGTTACAAGTGGACGTATATAGAATATTTAAATCCTAAGGTTAAAATTAAACCGTTATATATGGTTTTATCCATTTATATGGATGAAATACAAGTTGATACTTGTATACTTATGAGACTGAGATCAAGTTAAGATCCAGGGACAAAGTTAAGAGAAATTTTTAATGTATAGTCTAAAATAAGACTAATTCAACCAATATGATTATGGGATCATTGGTTAAGTCAATAGATGTACGAAATTAACGCACAAGGTCCGCCGCGTGGAAAGCGCGCGGATTTTGGGGGCGTTACAGTTGGTATCAGAGCTATATAAAAAGAACCCCGAGCCTCTCGCTGGTGACCGCCCATAGAAGGGAGGCACCGAAGCCAGACTCTCCGTAGGGGACGCCGCATGCGGTGGCAAACTGATAGGTACCATTGTAAGGTGCTATTGAATGATGGTTACAGTTGGTATCAGAGCAGTGGATTATAGTTTCGAGGTAACAAGTACCTTGGAGTATAATCTGATGGATTAAAAAAAAGAAATGGACTTGTGAAGAGTCCGTATATAATTAAAAGATACGCATAAATCTTATTAAATCTTAATACATAAAAATTATTATGTGAATGTAATATAATGAATAAAGATAAACTCTTTACGAGAATATCTGAAGATAAATAGACTCATAAAGAGTTCTCAAAGCAAGCAATAAGATAAAATAATCTTATTGGTTTTTGTGTGAAACTGTTTCATAAAAATGAAATGGTATGTTTGGTATTATGTGTAATTATACCTAAGATAAGGGATGAGTAAACTCATAGAGATACGTTAATGAGAAATTCATTTGGAGATACTTTATTTGGAGATTGTAAGAATTAAGCTTATAATGAGTTGTAAATGATACATGAATGAATTCAGGGAATTCATAAGATAGTTATAGAGAACGATTAGAGATTGCAATTGAAAACTCATATTAGTAAAACTGAGTAGAACGACTCTCTTGTATGGGAAAGAGTTTAATATGCTTCAGAGAACCGATCTAACTACACTGTTGGTATGAATGATTCATGGTCAGTGTTCTCAAAGCGGGTTACACACTGAATGATATCATTTGAGGATAGTGTTGATGAGACGGGGAACTGATTCATTAGTTCTTGGGTGGAGGAATAACTCAGTTTGCTATATTGATAAGTAAATTAAAATCTTGTGTCAACTCTTCTTTGTATATATTCTGAGAAGTTAATTCTTCACTCATATGTATATTGATTAGTTATTAGTTGTTACGTCAAAACTAATGGTTTTAAAAGATATTTGTATGTTAGTTACTGAGTGAACGAACCCTTGTATGGGCGGGGGCTATGATATGTCAGTCGAACCGACTATGAGATACGGCTACGAATGTCATTTCGGTAAGAATATTGGAACAGACTGATATGAACTGAGACATTTTCAATCCCGTGTTGATAAGAAGGGGAACTGATATATTTGTTCTTGTGGTTAAAACAACCAACCAGTTTACTATATTACTATATATTTGCAAAACTTGTGTTATGGTTAGAGAATAATGGAAAAGATAGAGGATTGAGGGTATTTCAAAAATCTTCTAGCTATGCTAGATCTTCATGGTTATATTCGCACTTGAGTGCCTTTGAAAAGAATTGTTCACTAGTTGAACTGAAAATTTTGTTAACTACATCTATGCTAATTTTTCAAGCTAGATAGAGTTAAATTTAATGAATTTTATCATGAACACATGGTCAAATGTTGTGGTTATGATCGAAGATCATCAATGCACAGTTATAGGGTTGTGGGTGTGATAAAAATCATAAAATTGATTTTCAAAAATGGAAATTTTTTTTGCTATGTTATTCTTATGTCTATGCTAATTGTTTTGGCTAGGCGGATTTAATGTGAAGGATAAAAATGATTTATTCATCAACACCCCATTTAACCTGGTGTGAAGATGATACATGATGAGTTATCAACGCACATTGCAAGGTGCGGTATACAGTCATAAAATTGCTTTTCAAAAGTTTGAATGATTTAAATATGAGTCAATGCCAATTGTTTTGGCTAGACATTTCTGGTTATGATAAGTAAACGGACATATGATTCCGGTTGATGCAACATACCGCGTCTTTAAGAGATAATATGGTACGACAGGCTGATCACCTAATGTACTGTCATGAGTGTTCTCAATCTTATTTGATTGCTACATAAGAATAGTGTTTGTCAATCCAAGTGATTGTTAAACTTGTGGGTCATCTAGCATCCATAGTATTTAAAAAAAGGTCAAGGTCTTGATTGACAGCAGTATAAGTTCGAAGAATCCTAAATAAAGGAAGAGTGAGACTGAACGCCAAGTTTGATAAAATGAAATGTGTAGAGATAAGTGAACATTGTTCAGACCTAATCAAAGTATTGGAGGTTTAATGTGAGTAAAAGATGAATTTAGAAAATTCATATTGAAGAGTAAATTGGAGATGATTATATTATAATTTCGAGGACGAAATTCTGATAAGAAGGAGAGAATGTAATATCCTGAATATTTATAGCACTTATAAATATGATATTAAATGACTAAAGTAATTGTAAAGTTAATTTCGAGGACGAAATTCTGATAAGAAGGAGAGAATGTAATATCCTGAATATTTATAGCACTTATAAATATGATATTAAATGAGTAAAGTGAATTGTAAGTTAATTTCGAGGACGAAATTCTTGTAAGTTGGGTTGAATGTAATATCCCAAATATTTTAAAAGTGATCTGTCAAGATATGATAAAGGTTGTTAATTTAAAAGCCTAAAAACGATTGCTCAACAATACATTGAGCTATATTAAAGATTAAAAACGACTCAAAACTACGATTCGTTTACGATTAGAGGTTAAACTTTTAACCTAAACTATGTGTTATGTGATTTATAAAGCTTGTATTAACCTTTAAATGTGCTATGTGAATTACTTATGTGTAGGAATTCGTGTTTCGGTTCAAGTAATTAACCTTAACACTTATTAAAATCGAAAAGTTATTTAAAGGTTAAAACCTAAAAACTTAATTATAGGGTTTGGAAAACCTAAACTAGGGTTTGGTTAAACTTAGAAAAGGTTAAAACCTAAACCCTAAACCTAGAAACCCTAAGGGTTATAACCTAACCCTAATCACTATTCACATATACGCGTATAATACGAAAATTATACGGGTAGAATACGAAAATAATACGAGAATAATACGAAAATTATACGGTATAAATACGAATAAGTCAACTGTGAATAGTAAAAGTCAACTATGCTACATGTATACTTGATTAAGATTAAGGTTAATTAAAATTAAGATTAACCTAATAAAATTTAATTGTTGAATTAAGAAACTAATCAACCAATTAAGTTGCTAACTTTAGTAGAGAATTAACCAATGTTGAGTTAGTTGTTAACTCTAGTTAGTAGTTAAAGTTAAAGCCTAAGCCAAGCCAAAGTTAAGCCAAACTCCAAGCCAAAGTCAAGCCAAACTTGGAGCCAAAGTCGGAGCCAAACTTGGAGCCAAAGTCGGAGCCAAACTTGGAGCCAAAGTTAAAGCCAAGCCAAACTTGGAGCCAAAGCTTGGTTGTCTTAATGACCTTTATGCCCTAGACTTTGCTTGCCTATAAATACTAAGCCATGTCTTCATTAATTCTCACCATAGTTCAAGAGCAAAAATCAGATTTTATAGAGAGAGTTCTTGTGAGACAAGAAGGAAGTGCAAAGAAATTGTTAAAGCTTGCACTTCGAGAGGTAAATTGTTAGTTGTTATTATGTTTATTTAATTTTTAGTTTCAAAAAGCTCAAGAACGCGAGTCGTAGCCATGTACGATTGTCGTTCTCCGTGTTCTTCACGTGTTCTTGAGCCTTTCTATATTTTGTAGTAGTTATAATGTCGAATTTCAATTCGTAGTTTAAAGCTCAATGAACATATGTCGTAGCCATGTACGGTTTATTCGTTCTCCGTGTTCTTCGTATGTTCTTGAGCATTTTTATAAATTGTTATAATTCAATTTACAAGTCGTTATAATGACCAAATTTTGTCAATCATAAAGTGTTTTAATCACTTATGTAAGCAGTTATAATGCTCAAATTATTTCAAGTACGAAAACCAAAAGCTCAAGAACATAAGTCGTTACCATGTACGGTTTTATCCGTTCTTCGTGTGTTCTTGAGCAAAAGCCATGAATCTTACATAAGTAGGTTTATGATTTTGTTATTTTTATGTTATGAAGTGATACGAAGTGTTAGAACATGTTATCTTAGCAAATTAATGCTTGAGGTATCATGTTTTAGCAATCGGATCAAAGAAAGTTAAGTTTAATATCGTCGCAGAATATTTTTGCAAATTTCCAAAAATTTAAAGTCTTAATCTGCCTTAGAAACCTAAATGAAAGTTGTAGATCATGAAATTCTAAGCAATTTAGACTCAAGAATCACTCAAAAATGTTTTCGTATGACAAAGTTATGGCCGTTACTATAAAAGAGGTCAGAAATATGAATCAGTTTTAGAGTAGTCACCTTTAGGCCGAAATCTGTACAAATCTGTCAGGAATCTCGAACTTTTTTCTGAATGAAAGTTGTAGAGACGGAAGTTACGAACGCGTGGAATTTTGAACGACTAAAAAATGTTTTAAAACGAAGAAGTTATGGCCGTTTAACTGAGCCGGGGTCTGGCAGTCCAACAATCTGCCCAAATCCGAAATTTTGGCTTAAAAATGAGTTTTTGAGTTAGCCAATTTTCCAAATAATTCCACCTATTGAAAGAGTTTAAATAAGTTAATATAAGACTTATGAAGTTATATAATACGATGAATCTAACCGCTTATGCACTAAATGACTGTGTAGGGTTTAACGCTCCGCCGGAAAACCCTAGTTTCAATTTGAGGCAAGTTCTAAACTTTTATGTGTTATTTAGTATGTTCTAAGATTGTTCATGTCATTATGTGATAGTTTATATGTGAAAGTACATGAATGAAGGTCTTATGTGATTAAATGATTAAGTGTTAGTTATTGATTAACTGTTAAATGTTAATTGATATTTGATGATGCATATGAGTATGTATAAAATATGTTTATTGTTAAGCATAAATTAATATGATTATTAACTGAGATGTATGTTCAGTCAAAGCATGTTAAAGTTTATATGAAAGCATAAACTGTGTATGTGATAATATGTTAGACTTGCTGAGCCGTCGTGCTCATTCTTGCGAATAAAACCTTATTTGCAGATTAAAGATGAACGTTAAGAAGATCTTGAACGTAAAGATGAAGCGTAGATTAGGTTTTCATGTTTATTACTTGTATTTGTATAAGTCATAATGACTGTTGTAATACGAACAAACAAACATGTAACCGAATATTGAATGAATGATATAAATTATTATCATCAGGATGTTGTTATTTCTTTAAATTTGATATAATGTAGAATTGTTAAATATTAAAACAATGTTGATAATGATCTATTTATCTGGATGAGGATCGGTAAATAACTTGTGAGTGTTGTACATCTGAGACAGAACTAAGCGATGTTGACTGGTCAAATCCATCGTTAAGGTTCCTCGGACCCAGGTATAACTCGTTATTACTATTCTGAATACCATATAAGTAGGATTATTGATATAAAGAGATATCTTTGTATATTGATACTTGTAGTACGAATGAGACCGTTACAAGTGGACGTATATAGAATATTTAAATCCTAAGGTTAAAATTAAACCGTTATATATGGTTTTATCCATTTATATGGATGAAATACAAGTTGATACTTGTATACTTATGAGACTGAGATCAAGTTAAGATCCAGGGACAAAGTTAAGAGAAATTTTTAATGTATAGTCTAAAATAAGACTAATTCAACCAATATGATTATGGGATCATTGGTTAAGTCAATAGATGTACGAAATTAACGCACAAGGTCCGCCGCGTGGAAAGCGCGCGGATTTTGGGGGCGTTACATATTTAGACTTTCACGCAATACCTGTTTGATAGATTGATATATCCTTTAATTCGGAGTAGGGTAAATTCCATATTACAACGTACGGTTATATATAGTCTTTTCATATATGCATGTTAGTGGAAATTATTGTATTATAATATCATAATTATATCAGACAACTTAAAACTTAAACCCTTAGATCTTCTTATTTAATGGATGGAAAAAGAATTCACCAGTTCGGAAAAAAAAAATTCCCTTAATTTTCTTGTCCACATTTCTTGAATAAATTGGGGTGATTTAGTTAAAAATTTAGGCATGTTGGACTTTTATCGACCGCTGTAGAACCTCAAATCTTGCCTGCTCCATCCATAATTGATATAAACACACAAATAAACACATAGGTGATAACATATTTAGTTATCATGACATGTTTATAATTGAGAAGAAAAGTCATGGGATTGAAGTCTTTTTATATTTTTTCATTTTCCTGATCAGCATGTGATGAAAAATATATATATGCATTATATATCGAGTCAGCTAACTTGGCTAAGGGCGAAAGTTCTATTCTCACCTCTCCCCTAGCATGCATATTAATAGAATTCTTAAAAGTACCACTCAAAAAAATAAAATAAAATAAAATACGGCTTGAACATATGTAATTAAAGAAAATAATACTCTTGTATGTAAATTATTCCTTAAATTATTATTACCGAATTAGTTGATTCAAATCAGAATTACATGGAAGAACACTTTTTTATCCATTTATCTAGCTTAGCCTGTAGATTGCTCGTTCAATTGGATGATCTAGGTTAATTAACTTGATTAATTAATTCATAGAGTCGGTGGAGATGGAGACTTGGATCCCAGCTGAAGATCCAGATCAGGACCAACAAGGAGCTCTGTCCAGACCTCCATAACTGTGGAGCAATAATATTATTATTATTATTATATGGACCACAATTATTAGTAGTAGCTGCACCAAATAACCTTTGTTATTGCAGAAAAATCTCCAACCCCAATGAATTTGCAATATTATTCACAACATACGAATTGCCGACAACCTTTGCTTCTTGGGTTACTGGGTTTACATTACTCGGCTGCTGCTGCTGATGACCTTTGATCTAGTTTAGATTCAAGCAAAGTTCATTAGAATCTCAAATGGGAAGCCTGGCCAGAGGGTGAGCTTAGCTTACCAACAGATTTAAGGCAAAACTAGACCAAAGCCAAAATTCTGTGTTCCTATATCGTTGAACACACAGTGGCCTCTGTAAATATAAATATCATATTGATTTAGTTTGTAACCCTTGTTTGGAGTGTACTCGATCATCGTTCATCGTTCATCGCATAATGAACTTGTTCAATCACTTGAATGTTGTAATGTTAATGGAATTAAAAGTATGATTCAACCATTTGATTGGTATGGAATTCAGAAGCTCAAACCTGATCAGATTTTCATGATTTTTATTTGTACTCCTGTACAAGATATTCTTATCAGCTTCTCTATTTATTAGCATTTGACATTTAGAAAGAACTAGTGTATATGTATGGATTTAGTTTTTACCCATTATGATGAATGGATACTATATAAAGGGCTAAATACAATTCTGTTACATGAAGTATATCAAATTCATAATTTGGCCCCTAAAGTGATTGGATTTACAAATTGATATATAAAGTTTTGAATTACTTACAATGTTGAAACCAAAATCAAATTTTGATGAAAATTGATAAGAATATCCAATTTGCCTACAACCCATTTGGTTTTATACGGTTTTACTGTATTTAGATACGATTTGACTTAATTAAATTATTAAAATACATTTAATGAATAAGATAATCAATAACAAATGAATAAGAATCAAGTAAAAGGCTAAAACAACGTAATCAAAATCCAAATGATAAACATAATATAGATAACTCAAAGTTCAAACCAAAATGGAAATTAATTAAGCAAACTTGATTCAATACAAAGCTCTAATTAAGTAAACCCTAATATTAAAAACATTAAAACACTTATATTCCACATGATATATAATTAGAAAAAAATAAAAGAAAGATTAACAAATAGAATAAAAATAAGTAAATCTGCATGATAAAATAACACAGAAATTTTTTAACTTCCTTTTATTCTGGATCTTTCACTTCTTTTCCCATCTCTGAGCTGTGTAGATTTCAGCAAATAGAAGTATCGTTCCATTTTTAGTGGTAAATTATTCTAGTTCCACAATCCCACAAATAAATTATGCCCAAGAAAAAGCTTATAACATATAGTACATTCTTATTAGGGTTTGATGACTTTGGGGGTTTATGCAAATCAAATGAGAAGTACCCACCTTCGACAGTGGCTATCAAATATTCAAAGTTCTTGGTAAAAAATTCAAAGGTTGGACCAAAGGTTGGGAAAAAAAGAAAAGGCAAAGAAATGAAAGAGAACATGCATATTTCGGTGAAGGGGTCTCTAGGACCTTCCAAGAGATAAGCAAGAGGGTTTGATATTTTAACAAGAAGCTTATTTGAGAAGCTTTGTGAAGGAATATTCCAAGGAATTATTATTTTCCAAATTTTCTATAAATAAGCAATAAACCAAGACTTAGTAAAAAGGAAATAAAATTTTAGCAAAAAGAGAGAGGAGAGGAAAGGAGAGGCTAAGAGAGGAGAGGAAGAAAGGAAGAAAAAGGAAGCTGAGCCAAGAAGGAAGAAGATAAGGAAAGAAAGAAGCTAAACCAAAAAGGTATACCCAAAACCCTAACTTATTTCTTTGGTGTTGATTGATGAGTGGGTTTTACACCTACAAATTAAGTATTTTTTGACTTGATAATTTGTGCATCTTTAAGTATTTTATGTCCCTATTATGTGTTTATATTATTCTTTTATAGGATAAGGTTTTCTTTTACTTTTATGTATATTTATCGAGCATCAATTCAAATTCTTATCTCTAAACCTTTCCTTTTATTTTTGTAATTTGAGGATGTTATTTATATTTTGGATGATGTTTTCTTATTCAGCCATGAACTAATTTTTAGATTAAGATTGCAAGGGAACTCAATGATTAGTTTGAATTAAATTACTCTCTTTTAATTATTGTTGATTATATATGATTCGTTTATCATATTTTGTGCTTAATGTTTAATTACCTGACCAGTAATTAGTTTGGTAACTTATATGAAATTGGGAGATGGATTATAGGGTTAGACCTGAATATGATGACATATATTTATGTTTATTCTGCTTAAGATGGAATACATATTTTTTGTATAGGATAGGAATATACATATTCCATGTGTAACCTTTGTGAGAATATGATCTTAATGACTCATTGTCTATTTTATTTCACATAGGAATATAGTGATTTATTTAGAAGGGAGATGTTTATATGACCATCGGAAGAGGCTTATAAATACTTAGTATTCTCTGTTAATGATTTGTATAATTAATTAATTAAAAAGGGAGTGAAGAGATTCAAGTGAGGTATTGGGAGAAATTGTAATATTAAGTCTTATAATCTGATATTAATCTTTAGTCATTAGTTTAGTTGATAATTTAATTAGATTTTATTTTATAATTTTAATTCAATTGTTTTAATAAGATTGATTTAGTATAATTTTAGTAATTGGTAGTTATTGGAATTAATTCTTCGTGGGATCGGCACTCTACTTTTCACTATATTATTTGTTGATCGTGTATACTAGCTTGCACGCATTTGCTAGTTAAAATATTAGGCAACATTTATATGTTGATGTTGAGTTTTATGAAGTTTATGAAAGGAGATCATTGTTAATCTTATATTCAATGGTTTAAACTTATATTAACAAGAATTAAGCATGAGAAGTGAAGAATGTAAGAAAACTGAAGTACAAAAAAATGGAACCCCCCGCCCCCCCCCCCCCCCCCCCCCCCCCCCCCCCCAAAAAATTGCCCTATTTTTGTGAGAAACACAACTCTTGGAATATTAAGAGTTAAAAGTTAAAACTTTGGGTAAAGATAGCACTGTAAGTCCTTTGGGCACAAGAAAATATTTCACATCCAAATTCATTATAGATTATTTATGGTGATTTTTCAAAGCAAGCTGGTCAAGACTGAAAACATTCTGTCCTAAAATTGTCAAAAGCATTTTTGTACGTTAGACATCTCAGAAAAATATGAAAATTTTATAGGACATGTATATGGATGGACAGTAGCTCACATACAAATTTGAGCAAAAATAGAGTTGCAGAAAATTAATGAAAAATAAAATAGTTTTGGAACTGAAAACGCTGAAATGGGAACAAATTGAATTCTGTGATGGATTTCATGAGGTTATTTTTTTTACTGGAGATTATATGGGATGATATTAATGTTCTATATAAATTTTAGATTTTTTGGAGTTAAATTCGATATTTAAGGATTTTAACAAATTTGGACATAAGTAGCTATAAAAGAAATATAAAAATATTTGAAAAAATCAGGAATTTTTTTTAAAAAATCTGGTATGTGTACTGGAGTACCAAGTTAAGAGTAAAAAATGTAATAAATTTCCTAAGTGAGGTTAAGGTGGAAAGAGAATTATAAGAGATTGTGAAAAACTGATTTAAGGGATCCAAAAAATGTAAAATAAATTTTTTTCGAATAAATAAATTAAATAACACTTGTAAAGTATAAAGTTTGGATAAGGGTAAAAATATAACTTTACAAGTTAGCATATAAAAATGTTGTAAAATGAAAGTTGGATTATAGTTATGGTACTTGAAAAATACCGAAATAAGATTTCAAGTAAGTATGGGCGAAAGAGAATGAAAAAATAAGAAAATAAATTTGATGTACGACCTTCGTAAATATGATGTAGGTCATGTGAGAATAGAAGTATTGGATTGTAGATGACGATGGATGACGGATAGTTAAGTCAGGCAAGTTTCCAAGACTATGCAAGTTTTTCTAACTTGTGCAAATTCCTAAGCTTATGTGCAAGTGTTCCGCACCGTGTACGCGTTTTTATTATTGCAAGTTCAATTCCTATGTTGCAAGTTTCTGCACTATGTACAAATTTTCATGTGTGTGTGTGTGTGTGTGTGAAAGTTTTCTAATGTGTGCAAGTTCCTAAGTTGAACGTATGTTATTGGTTCACATTAAATTTTGTTGAACTCTAGATTTATTGATATTTATGATTTTATTGGAAGTAAAGAGGATGTTATTTGTTTTAGGTACTCTAATTTGAGATCACTAATTATGTTGAAAGTATTATCTACTCCAAATTGCTTTGGTGCAGATTCTGATGTTAAGACTGAGGATGAACAACTCTATATTATAGGGGATTTTTTATGTTTCGGCCTGTAAAAGTTTGCAGTTTGTGTGGCTGTTTACGCGCTGTTAAAATAAGTGTCGAAATGATGAAATCATAACATGGGGTTGTTATTAGCCTGACCACCTAATAATACCCTATGGAAGAGTTATTAGTCTGTGTGAGTATTAAACTAAATGTTTTGGAAAAAAAAACTTAAAGTTCATGGTCCTAATGACCACTTAGTTATGTATATAAAAATATTGAAATCTTAGTGTATAATGATGTAATGAATTTCATAGACTCTAAAATTCAGAACTAGTTATTTTGTGATGCTACGGTCGTTGCTTCTAAGATTATTTTTGATTCATCAATTTTATAGTTGTCGGTGATGTTAATTCAATAGATGAAGTTTATACTCATGTGTATGTTCTAAAATATTTTATACTTGCTGAGTATATTTGTTGTTGACCCTTACATTCCATTTACATTTTTAGATAAGGTAGAAGGTTCAAGGAGTTAAAGGATAAAGGGAAGAACAAGGCAAGTGAGAAAGATAAGCTGAGACAAGTCTAAGTACAGGATTAAAGAACAAAGAAAGAAATGTTGACGATAGAATATGTAAAGCCCCCAAATTCTCATACTCACTACAACAGATTCAGTACATCACGATACACAACTTTTATACTATCTATCAATATTTTTATTGATTTAATTACACTATTACATACATCATATCACATACCTCATCCCTGGATCGTAACTTAGGTCTTACGCTTTACCTCATCACTGATACCAACCTGTAGTCTCCACAGGATTTCTCTTCCTCTTATTTTCTAACTCCCAACCCTTTTGGTCTATCTTTCCTTTCTTCCTACAATAATTTATGACTGCAAGAATGAGTATCAAATATGCTCAGCAAGTATGAAACTGAATTAAAATATTTCAGGGAATAAATATGAAGCAATATCTCAATATTTTTGAATTGAAAGATTTATAAATTTTCGTTACTTGGATGGTCATAAAGGAACAATATTTTTTTTGAATTGTACTATAGGTGATCAGCCTAGCAACACTGCCATAAACTGTAACATGTTACGTCACTGTTGTACACAGTGACTTGTCAAAATAAACTAATCAATGAATAAATATGCTTCTAACCAATAAATAGCTCGTCAATATAAATTTTCAATATTTGAAACTTTAGGAATGTGCATCAGCACAGAATTCATAAGAAATTTAGAATTTCAACATCAAAGTAAATTTTCTACTAAAAGGTTATTAAGACCATGAACTCTTTACATTAAGTAGACATTATATGACCCATAAATGTTTAACAGAACATAAGTGTCCCACAGTTATATAAGCTACTGACTCTCCAAAAGTGTTTAACAGTCACATGGGCTAAAAAACTCTCCATAAATATTTTCTTATATTATAGGGTTGTTCATCCTCAGTCTGAATCAGTTTCACAGTAGAGTAGCCCAAACAACTGGCATACTTTGCAATTCAAACAAATTTAAAAATAACGACCTGATCAATGAAGTTACTATACATTATGAGTTCAGAAATTTGCTATAATGATATGAGTTTAGGAATTTGCCATAGTAATATGAGTTCAAGAATAAATTAGGAACTTACCATACGACTATGGGTTCAAGAACTTACCATGGTAATATGAGTCACAAATATACCATAATAGTATGAATTCAAGAACTCGCATATATCTCCAAAATTTGCAGCTCTCAATCATAGGAATTTGCGTAATGTGCACAATTTCAATAAGAAACTTATTCAAATAAAGAGCTTGCAATGAATTTATAACTTGTGCAGTTTAAAAATATCAAATAGTTTAGAGAACTTGCACATAAGCTCAAAAGTAACTAGAATAATTCAATAAAATAGCATAAACTCAAAAATAAGAAATTGAATAATTTGCAGGACTTGCCTCTGTCCGTAGTTCATCATCTACATCATTCATATCTAATATTTCTTTTTCCCGTACTCAATTATGAGTCATCTACAACATTATTGAATATTTTTCATCAACAATTAATTTAACTTCCTCATAATAGTATTCACTTTTATTAGTTTATTTCCCATAATTATATTATAGCATTCTTGTTAACTTCTCTAATAATTTTTATAATTTGGAATTAAATCCAATTTTTTTTTAAATCTTGCACAATATCTTCTTCACATCAAAATATGTTAATTTACGTCAAAATATATCTCCAAAGTTTCATTTCAAAATGAATTATAAAACTCGTTTTAACTTCTTTAACAAATGTTGTTTTTGTTTTTATCGTAACTCATTCGTTACTTATCCGTTTTTGTTCATTCCTAAGTTAAATTAAAGCATATACAGTCTACTATAACACCATCTAAGCCTTGGTTTCATCCCCTCTTCAATTATAACATATTTCAAGTTTTCTCAACTAGGCCAGAAAGTTGCAAAACCTGACCAATTTTATTAAAAAAATCATAACAATTAATCTACTGATCAATAGAATTTGATAAAATATTTTCCTAACTTCTAGGACTACAATTTTTCTTTTAACACCATGTTCAAATTCTGTACACACAGGTCTCACAAAAAACAGGTTCAGAATTTGCCATGTTTCAGTTTTAGCTTTACCCTACTTCGTTAGAAAAATCATAATAAATAATCTACAAGAAGTTTTTATGTGATTATTGTGTTCACATGTAGATTAATTTCGTATTTACAACTTTTCTTTTTATACCATACACAAATTTTGCACCCACCGAAATAGAAAATTTGCACAAAAGTCCTTTCCAAATTTGTCTGCCAATTTTCTAGCAGATTGAACTAACTTGCTTCCTGAATTTTTTTCAGACAATCTAGAAGGATTTTTGAGTCGATTATTTTTCCTACATCTTCATAACTTCCATGTATACAACTTTTCTTTTTATATCATCTTCAACTTCCAAACATTCGATTTTATATAATTTTTACAAAAATAGTACAACAAACTAACTTTTTCAGATTTTTGTTCTTCATTCTTCTTATTTAATTTATTGTTTTCTCTTGTTTGATTCTTCTTTATACAAATTTACTTCATCACAACCAAGTATAAACACATCCTCTTTGCATAAAATCCATAAAACTTAGCATCCATATTTGAAAACCAAGGATTACACAAAGTTAGAACATACCTCAACTAGTTGCTTTCCTTGCTTAGTTTGACATGGCTTCCTTTCTCATCCTCTCCTTGTTGCTAATTACAGGCCTATGCCCTCTTTCTCGCTCCATAACTCCCATAACTCTCCCAACCGTGTATGAGGTGGTCTTGGCTTTGTTTGGTTTTTGTTTTCCCTTTTATAATACTAGCATGATAAGTCTTTGATTAAAAAAATAATCTTTTGGGTTAAATGTTCAAACCACCTCACCCCCCTTTAATCCTTATCCCATGAGCTAGATTTCTAGCAGTCTCCAACACCTTCAAACTCTAACGACGAAAAATTATTGTATGCCCTTGGAGCAATGTTCCACCCTCTCACATGAGAGGGGGGGGGGGGGGGGGGGTCCACACGGGTCACATCATGTATGGACCCCACCCTCACGTGAGAGGGTGGAGCATACTGTAGCAATGCTCCTGGGGCAGGAAATAATTTCTCCTCTAACGACCCCGCTTCTCATTTTGCGTTTTTATTTCTTTGACCCATCTTTGACTTTTTAACCTGAAAAGTCAAATTTTCATGTTTATAGTTATTTCCTACTAATTTTGATGTCCCTAACGTCATGGCGACGTCCGTTTCTTCAAATTCATCTCTGACCTCCATGTTTGACTTTTAACCTGTAAAAGTCGACTGTTGATTTTGACAAAAAGGTCAACCCCGACACCAAATCGTGTTTACAATCCTTACATACTAATTTTGACGTTTCGGACACAACAGTGTATTCTTTTTCTTAAAATTCCTTGATGAATTCCAATTTGAGTTTCAAACCGTATAGCTTCTTCATTTTCACTACGTGTCCATACGTTACCTTCCGTTCCTTTATTTTCTTCTTGAATTTCTTACGTTTCTCAGTGACATTTACATTAAAACTTCAGTTGTCATTACTTGTCATTTATAATTCTTATTCCATTATTTAAAAATTCTGGAATATTACAGAAGAGTAGCAAAGTTAAATATGTGATTTTGATGTATAATGTAAGGGTGTAATGTTAAGGTTACGATTCAGGTATGAAGAATGTTATGTAAAGTATGTAATAATACTAGTTGAATCAATGATACTATTGGTAGATGTACAGAAGATGATATATCGTCATGCACCAAATCTGTTGCAGAGAGTACAGGAGTTTGTGGGTTTTACAAGCTGGTATTAGAGTTGTAGGTTATAAATCTTAGGTGGGAGTACCTTAGGATATAACCTTAGAGGAATTGATGGAGATAGTAAGAAATAAACTCATATAAAGTTTTAAGTGATAAAAGATGGATTGAGAAAATTCATATTTAAGTGAAGAGGAAGTTAGAGGTATTTGTAAGGTTGTGAAGCCCTATAGTAGAACCTCAAAAAAATTCGGAAGAAAATCTAGAAGAAAATTCAGAGGAAGATCCGGAGGAGAATCTTGAAGAGATGGAAGAGGAATAAAATGAGTAATATGGAAGAAGATCTTGAAGAAAATTATGTATAAGAGTCAATAAAGGGTGGACTCTTTATTATATAGTTATAAAAGGAGATGTAAGTCCCTTCAACACACACCGTACAAAATTTTGACAAAGGTATTCTCTAAATCCCATTGTAGAGAGAGTTATGAAGTTTTGGTGTGGAGTTACAAGGAATACTTCTTTTTATCTACGGATATCTTCATCAAATATCATGAGGACCTTGTGTAAGTACAATATGTACATTATTTTTATATTAGTATTCTAACTTTTCATAGGGGTTATATTGCATGCAACGAGAATTGGTATGGGCATTTTGATTGAAATGACTATAACGATTGCAGCGGTAGAGCCCTACGAATCATTGGGCACCAAATACAAAACCTCCGTTAAGTAACCTATTTAGAAGCTAAATAGATTTCTCATTAGTCAATAATATTTAGCCCAATAATTAAATGGAAATTAAAAGGGAAATCATACAATATACTTTGGTTTTTTTTTTCCTTTCCTTTTTTTTTCTTGTGGGTAATCTGTGAATTAATGGGCTTGATTTCATTGCATTCCATTTCATAAGTATAAAATCACAAAAACCCTAATAGTATTTTATTAGCATAAAAGCACACTATTTGATCTCACTTCTCATTTTTCACAGGAACTGACATTCAAATCTCCGCTGATGCCGAGTAGTTGATCTCTTTGATTATCAGGTAGATTTCTAAATTCAACTTATGATCATAAACCCTAATATCAACACGTTATTTGCTGATCTCATATGATGTAAATCAAATATGCGTCTTTTTCTTTTTTTAAGGTTAATTCAATTAATTTCTATTCCATTTTAGATAATCTTGTATAATTATTTATTGATTCGATCTCCAATTTTAGAGATGGTGGAATTACTGCAAGAAAGTTTATACATTTAAACAAATTATATTTACTCCACATTTTATATATTTTTTATTGGATTCTCTTGCATTTGATTTAAATATTCTATTGGATTATCTTGCATCCGATTTAAATATTCTTTGAAAATTTATATAGCTAAACAAATGTATTATAATGCATGAGCTGTTTATTGGCATTAAAGACTTGGAAACTTTCAATTGAAAGTTTGTGAAATTTCTTATGGAAAAAAACAAAATTCGTGTAGTATATTACCTTTCTTGTATCCAAAAGTATCTCCATTACATGGGAAATGAGAGTATTCATATCTCGACAGAGCATCTAATTTTTTAAACTTTTTTTGCTTGCTTTTATACAAAAGTAGAAAGAATAAATTGTTTTTACATTGCATGCAGCGAGAATTGGATTTAACCCAAAAAAACAAGGACATTTTGATTGATTGGGCTAGAGGCCTAGGAATCACTGGGCTCCAAATACCAAACCTCCTTTAAGTAACCCATTTAGGAGATTAATAGATTTTTCATTGGTTAATCATATTTAGCCCAATAATTAACTAGATAGTAAATGGGTAGTCCTAAAAATCTATTATATACTTGGTTTTCTTTCTTTGTTTTTTCTTTCTATTTTTTGTGGGTAATCCACGAATAAATGGGCTAGATTTCATTATATTTCATCAATATAAAAGCACTAAACCCTAATAGCATTTCATTAGTATAGAAGCATTTGGGATTTTTGATCATAAATAGAATTTAGAAATTTACATAATAATGAAAGAAATTAGATCTTCGGCATATGAGGAGATTTGATAAACTGAATGTTAGTCGCCATGAGGAATGAGGCAGTGAGATCAAATGAGAGTGGACTTTTTATTATAGTTTTGTTATACGTAATGATTCATACAATGATTCTTTGTAAAATAGTGGGTCTCATAGGGTAATTAAAATATGGGACCCACCATTTAACAAAGAATTATTGTATAAATCATTGAATGGATCATTACGTATAGCAAAATTCTCTTTCTTATGCGGTAATAAAAGAATATGCAAGTCCGTGCGACACACCGTACCAAATTCTGATAAAAGTATTCTCAAAGTCCCATTATGATGAGAGAGTTGTAAAGTTTTAGTGTGGAGTTGCAAGGAAGACGTTTTCCATTTAGGACCATCTTCGACAACTATTATGAAAGGACAAGTTTATACACACAACTATTAAATAATATATGAAACACTATATTTATTTATATTATTAAAAAAATAAAATATGACACAGATTTATTTTTTAATAATATAAATAAATATAGTATTTAATATAATATTTAATTATTATGTGTTTATACTTATTCATCATGAAAACCACAAATAAGTACAATATGTGCACTATTTTTATATTTGTATTCCAACTTTTCATATGGGTTGTAGTGTGATAGTACAATTTGATTGATGTTTTGTATTGTCTTTTTATGTATCTTGTTTTTCTGCACAAATCAATTTTTTTCTATCACTAAATAAATATTGGGAGAAAAGAAGTGAAAGTGTTATGGAAAGGTATAAATATATATTGTTTTGGCACCGCTGATACAACTTTTTGTGATGAATATTATTGTGTCTTAAATATAATATTTTTGTTAATAAATATGTAAAGAAAGGAATTGAGCGAAAAGAATAATGAAAGGGAGTCTAATCCAATAAAATTGGATGAAAATTGTATGGAGAGGAACTAGATCTAAAAGATCACAAGAACATCAATCGTAAAAAACATAGTACATGGGTCATCAAGACAGTAATTATGCATTAAATGTCAATTCAATATTTCAATCACAAAATTTATCAACTGTCTAACATATAATTTTTATTTTTTTCTTCTTCACAATTTAAAGTTTCATGCATGCACTGTCATTGTATGCAGGAGCGATGTTAGGATCATAATATTTCATTAATAAAATATTTGTATTAGATATTATAATCCTTATTTTTAATGAGATATTCTAATGCAACTCATGTATACATTGTGAGCGTATCAAGTTTAACTCTCTTTTTTCTTTTTTCTTTTTTTTTTTTTTATAGTTTTTGAAACAATCCAAAAAATATTAAATCTGTAAATATGCTATAATTTATGGAAAGACTATAATTGATAAAAGAACACAAATATAATCCCTTCAAACAGTAAACATGTCGAATTAGGGAGATAAACTCACCAATCTCGTGTAAAACATCGATTGTATGAATAATGCCTTATTATATTAATTACTAAGATAATCAATAAATTTAGAGTAAATATTAGTTAATGATTTTAATTTAGTTTGAACATTAATTTAATAATTAATTTTAGATTAAAATATTAATATAATTAAATCGCATGATATATTAAAAGATATTTTTGATATTTTATAAGTTTCATTAAATTATGATAATAAAATCATCATATATAAATTTTGCTAAGATCTATTAATAGCTTAATAGCTTAGGTAGAATTATAAATAAAAATTATATTGGAAGTTCATTTTCCTATGGATAATGATATATTTTGCGACTTTATATGTTAATTTTTTAGTTGCAAGTTACGTGGATAATTATAGTTGATAATATTTTAACGATGTATTTGATATACTGGGCCAATTTTATAATTCTATCCAATCTCATATATTGATATATGTTGCAATTATAATTCGGTAGAAAACTCTCACATTATATAACAGGACTCTTTTCCCATTAGAGATATAAAACAAACGTTCATTTTTACTAATAGGTTGGGGTACAAATTTGGAAAGTGTTGAATTGTTACAAATTTGGATTATTAATTTGGATAGAAAAGAAAATATTGAACAAAAAATTTGTGAAATTAAATTTATACTTTTAATTATATAACTGATGGGTCAATTGTATCCAAAAACTAGTGAACACCATAATTAATTCTGAAATACATACAATACAAATATCAAGTGTCTACGTTATATTGTGATTGCGTTCCCAGTTTTTCTTTTTAATACATTTTAATTTAGTAAAAAAAAAAATATCAATAAAATTGTAGACATATATGACCAATTCTAAAGTAGGAGAACCCGAATAATATGCCACTAGTAATCATCTCTTATTCAAATATGAACAAGTGTCCCATCACCAATAAGCACACCCATACCAGATCTTCACTATTTGTAAAAACTTTCCTACATAATGGACAATCTTCAATTCTTTAATTTTATGTTGGGTCTGGAAAATTTTCATAGTACAATCAGAAGTGCTTGGGATATTTCTCTATCTGGTGATCCTCTTCAGATCCTGGCTGGGAAGTTAAAAGTTGTTAAGACTGCTCTTATCAATCTCAATAAGAATATATGAAACTTGATTTCTAAGGCTGAAAAAGCCAGAGATGCTCTTCATGAGACACAAAGAGCCATTGCTTTTGATCCTAGAAATGCAAATCTTCTAGCCCTGCAGAGAGTTCAATCTAATGAGTTATGGGAGGCACTTTTGATGGAGGAAAAACTGCTGAAACAGAAGTCTAGAATTCAATAGTTGAAGGATGGTGATAAAAATTCAAAGTTTTTTCATAATCAAGTAAAGAACAGATGGAACCAAAATAAGACTCTTGCTTTGGCAGCGGAAGATGGAGTCTTAAAATATGGCCAGTCTGCAGTTCAAGACATTGCTGTTCAGTATTATCAAAAGTTATTGGGTAAAGATCTTGCTAGCTATCCACAGCTTTCTTCCTTAACTCTTTCTTTTGACAAGGTTGTCTCCACTTTGTAATTCTGAAGTTTCTGACACCCTGCTTTGGGAAAATGTTCCTGCTGTTGAAGTTAGTGCCTCAAAGATTTGGAATTCGATAAGATACCAAAATCAAGTTATTATATGGGACAAGTTGGTCTGGCATAAAGTTCCGACTCCGAGGATTTCTTTCATTCTCTGGCTTGCTCATCACAAAGGTCTGAGAACCATGGACAGATTAATGGGGTTTGGAATTGATATCAATGCCACTTGTGTGTTTTGCAAAAAAAAAAAAAGGAAACTTTCGATCATCTTTTTTTCAACTGTCAATATTCCTTCCAGACCCTTGTCTCTGTGATGAGAAGATGCGGTTGGAGAGGTTTGTCCAGATTTTGGGAAAACATTACTCATTGCATTTTAGCTTGTTCTAATGGGGGAATCCGAAGTGATATCATGAAGCTTGGTTTTGGTGCTGTGGTTTATTATATTTGGCGAGAGAGAAATGCGCGTCTTCATCATGTTGGATCCATTCCAGCTAGAACTATGGTGAAGGATATTTTGCATATTATTAAATGTAAGCTTTGTTCTTATATGAAATTCCAAAAAGTAAAATCTAGATTCCCTTTTAGGTTCCTACAGCTGTAATCTTATTTAGCCATGAGATCCTGATTTTGCTGTGGTGCTTTTGTTTTGCTGGCTTTCATTGAGCTCCATGATTTCACTTCGGTGCTGTGGTTTTTCTGATTTTGCTGTAGAGCTTTTGTTATGCTGGTCTAGCTAGTTTGGGTTCAATTTATTGCTGTTCTACTCCTTGTTTGCTGGTTTAGCTGGGTTTTGGTTCTGATTTCGCTGCTGGGTTTGCTGTTGCATTGTGTTCCTGCTGCATTTGGGCCTGTTTGGGGCTCTGTTTTGCTGTTGTGTTCCTGCTGTTTCTTGCTATGCTGCTATGCTTTTTTGCTGTTATGTGATGATCTTGCTGTATGGGGCTCTGTTTTGCTGTTTTGTTCATGCTTTTTCTTGGTGTGCTGCTATGCTTTCCTGCCGCAGACTTGATGATCCTGCTGTGATGATCCTGCTGTTTTGAAGTGCTCTTGTACTCTCCTTTTGCAGAATTGTTTTTTGAACAGAATTTAATTGGATGTCTTGTTAATATGAACTTGCGTATTGTATTCTATTGTCTGGGGTATGCTCCTTTGCATTTGTATTTTTTCTCCTTTTTAATACATTTAAATTTAGCAACAAAAAAAAAAAAATATTCACCAAAGAGAGAAGAAATAAACTCTCATATGGAAAAATAAATTACTTAAGAAAAAACAAACTCCCATTCAAGAGAATACATTAAACCACATCAAACAGAGAAAAAAAAAAGAGAATAAGGGAAAATACGAAATCATGTCAAGCAAGAAAATAAAATTAAGAAATAGATCTAGAGGAAAAAGGGATAGAATTGACCCTACCCAGATCTGAAGAAAACTTTTTGGATACTAGACTTTTTTGGGTTAAAGACAAAAGAGGAGAATAGAAGAATTTGCAATAAATCCTTCTCTAATTCATCAATATAATTTAAATAAGAAAGTTTGTAAGGAGATAAGCAGAACTTTCACAGAAAAATTGTAAAATCACCGTACAAAGGTTCGAATTTATTGATTTTTTAGCTATAACATATATCTTGGAATCCTCTTACTTTTTTCTGGACTTCTTTTTTTAATCTGATCCTAAATATCGTAGCATGCAACGAGAATAGGATATGACCCATAAAAATAAGGGCATTTTGATTGAAATCACTATATCAGGTTGCAGGGGCAGAGCCTAAGGAATCATTGGGCTCCAAAATACAAAACCTCCTTTAAGTATCCCATTTAGGATATAAATAGATTTTTATTGGTTAATCATATGTAGCCCAATAATTAAGTGGATATTAAATGGGTAGTCCTATAGTGTACTTGGGTTTTCTTTTTTTTTTTTTTTTTTTTTTTTTTTTGTAATCCACGAATAAATGGGCTGGATTTCATTGCACTTCATCCTCAAAAACCCTAATAATAATTCATCACTATAAAAGCACACCATTAGATCTCACTGCCTCATTCCTCACGGCCACTGACATTCAATCTCTCAGATCTCAGATGCTGAGCAGCTAATCTCTTTGACTGTCAGGTAAATTTCCAAATTCTACTTGCGATCATAAATCAAACATGCGTCTTAGTTTCTCTTTTAGATAACTTGCAAGTATAATCACTTATTGATTCGATCTCTAATTTTAGAGATGGTGGAATTACTGAAAGAAAGTTTCTGCATGTAAACAAATCATATTTACTCCACATTTTTTAAAAATTCAATTGGATTCTCTTTCATTCGATTTAAATATTCTATTGGATTCTCTTGCATCCGATTTAAATATTCTTTGAAAATTTATTTAGCTAAAAAAATGGTATTTTAATGCATGAACTGTTTATTGTATCCAAAAGCATCTCCAATACATGGGAAATGAGAGTATTCATAGCTCGACAGAGCATCTAACTAATCCATTAGGCACATGAACTACCTCATAAGAGTCGTAAATTGGGGAAGTTCGTAAGTTTAAATCACTTGATATCCCCTTCGTCAAATTGTGCATTCAGCCAACCCTAGTCATGTTAAAGTTTCTTTACTAAAACTTGTCAAAAAGTTCTTTTTGACTTGCACAATCGTACTCTTATGTATTTGGTACATTAATTGACTGTTTTCTTGTTTGTGCGTAAATTCCAAGTTATCTAATCAAACGGAAATCATAATTTTCTAATGGTTTAAATCTCTATATTTCTAAACGAACTTTCAATGTTGATTTGCTATGCTTCTAAAGCAACTATGCATTGATTTCTAAGTCAATTTAAAATTTTATAATTAATATGAATACATTTAAGGTTTTGGAAGCAGATGCCAAACAAATCTGACTTCTATCTACCGTTGTAAATGATGTTCCTAGAATTATGATTCTCGAGTATCCAATCAATTAATCCCCCAAACTGGGGAAGCTTATGCAGAAATGAAAGAGTAGAATTAGTAACACTTTTTAAATAGTTCATAACACATATAGTTGCTCGTATTGGTTTGTATGTGACATTCATTTATATATTGGAATGAAAGTGATAACGAAATGGAAATTTTACATTTAGCAAGTCTCCACAAATTAACTTTTGTACGGATTCTTGTGTTTTGGTGGATTTAATGAGTATTTTTAAGACTAATTTTGTTGAATTACTATTAAAATAGTTATTAAACTTATATAAATAAAAAATTATTCTTATTTTTTAATTTTTTTTCTTTTAATAATTTAGTGTATTTGTGATGAGGCAAAATTCTGATGCGTGTAGAGAGGCTTCTCAAACTCGAAAGTTTCTTGACTTTGTAGTAATATGCGCAAATCTTCTTACATGCGTGTATAGAGCAAAATAAGGAGGTTGAGTGAAAAAATATGCTTGCTTTGAAACGTGGATTGGCTTCACTTCTCATTTTCACTGATTCTTATGGCTGATCTAGATTTGTTTTGTTGCAGTTTAATTCATAATTTCTTTTTATTTACTTAATATACTAAATTAGATTACTAAGTCCTTTGTGTCTTTGGTGGTTTTTGTTTACATTGTGTTTGCACTAAGCTATAAGTAAATTTTAAGATGATTACCAAATGTTTAGTGTATTTTTCTAGACACGTAGGGTTTGGTGAAATTTGCATCTAGACATACTATCGGTTTAATATGTAAATCAAAAACAAAGTTGAGACAACAAAAATAATATTTGTAGCTTAAATCTAGCAAATGACTTTTTTTTGGATAAGGAATGAATACATCTGAAATACTACTTCGTGAAGATCTTGCTCCAATATATGTAGCTATATTGCATATGTTTTGAAATGTTTGTGTGAAGAAAATAAATGATTTGGTCCCTCTCTTATGTGCTCTATTTTTATTTCACATGCAGTAGCACATTTTAAAATCTTTACACGAAATGATGATATCAAGAAGTTGAAAATGAGGTCGTTGTTCATTGCATTTCAAATGATGATAAGTCCATTGGTTTCAGGTAATAAGTGAATACATTATATTTTCTTATAACTCTTGGAGTGATAATTGTCGTTGTAGGAGTATGCTATCATTTAATTCGGATTCGGGATTTGATCATAGTTGTTATATATTGGATTGACAATTGTCTCACATGAAAAAAAATAAACTTAGCTGATAAGTTTATTTTCTTTTCTTCCCTACAAATTATCATAATTCAAATAGAGTACTACGAGATAGTAAATATATTTCTTAATTCAGATAGTTTTGTTTTAGTTTATTCCTAAGTGAATAAAACTTTTGTTACTCTTAGATCTATAATTTCTTTTCTTATCCTGATTTTTTCTTTTAAGCCAAACAAAGTATGACGAGGGAAATAAACAAAAAATAGCTAGTGTTAGATAGTTGTACTATCATCATGCTCAACGCATTTGCTATAATGAGAATTTGATATGCATGTAACCGTCTTGCTTTTACTTTTTAGTAATTTTAGCTGTGAGTATCCTCTGAGGGAAGTAAAGATCAAGTAAGAAGGTATTAATGTGAGTAAACTTGAAAATGTTACTTTTCTTACTACTTTTACGTGTAAGCCATAATGATTACAATATATTTGGATTTAATGTGAGGGCTGAATTTTCATCTACCTTAATTTGGTTGACCAACTTAAGTATCATGTCAGGTGGAACCACGGGTGGACCAATGGAACATGTGAAAAAAGGTGAACAAGTTAACTGTAATATATGTGGTACCCATCTATTAAGGATTAACATCTGATTAGCATAGCGTGTCTTGTTTCATATGTGATTTCACCTTAAACAATGTTTTACATGATTTGTATGCTTGCGTATTGAATAAGCATAGTTCAGGTCAGCTAATTGCCCTCAAAATGAAAATCTAGAAGTTTCATATATTTTGTGAGATAGATATAGATCTTTAAATCACCATGCTATATAAGTTCATATATATATATATATATATATATATATATATATATATATATATATATATACACGGAGACAGAGAGAGATAGAGAGACCGATCAGAAGTCACTTTTGTTACTTTTTATGCTCGCGTATTGAAACTTTATTTTAATGAAAATAAGTTTCAATTGCTCTTGAGAGCCTCTACTTGAATTATAGCAAAGTTTAGAGATTAAAAGAAATAGTAGATGAAGAACAATCTCAAACTTGAACCAAACTTTCTTTGAATATGTATGGAAATTTTATGTGAGAGAGAGTCTGTAAGCTAGATAATATACATAGAAATAAGCTTGTGAGAGAGTTTATTACATTATCCTTAATTAGAATTGTATATACATCTAAACAAATGATATTACTCCACATTCTTTTTTAAGTAATTTGTAAGCATCAGTTTAGTCTCATTAGATGATAATTTAATTTTTGAAGTAACCTAGCATATATATGTACTTTTTTTTCGTGGTTCAATTTTTGATAGTTTCCCTTTAATCTAGAATGATCTGTTTATAGTGGCCCTATCCACAACTTATCTTTGGGTTTAGTGACTTATCTTTGTCAATCAAAAAAAAGAAAGAAAAGAAAGACTCGGTGGCTGATAATTTGAACCAGACTTTCTTTGTATATGTATAGAAACTTGTGGGAGAGAGATTTTGTAAGCTAGTTAATATACATAGAAATAACTCTTGAGGGAGATTATTACCTTATCCAAAATTTAAAAGTAAATACACAGACACAGACACACACATAATTAGATTTATAATGTAAGCGTAATTTAGTAAAAATCCTGAAATATGTAATAATAAATATTTTTTCACAAATTATATTTTGGTCTCAGATAAACTTTGGAGTTTTAAAAATCGATAAAGACTGTGTCCATGTTAGACACATGATCAGAAATTATAATTAAGTTTGTCATGTATTTATTATACCCGAACACTTGTCGATAGGTTCTCATTCTTTGTTATTCCTCCTTATCTCTATGTATGTTACTCTTCTTCTTATTTTTATTATTTTTTCTATTATTTTTATTTTATTCATTCATTTGTTTGCTCAAAATTTTATATCTTAACATAGTATATTGGAGAATAATTTAAATAGTTGAAAAAAATACTAATACTTTTAGGTTTTGAATGGCACATTCTCTTGGAAATAATCGCCATGTATGGTTGTGATATGAAGTTGATACTTCAATTGCATGTTTGAAAATTATTGTTGTGAACCGGTTTGTAAATAGTTTAGTAACCCAAAGTGGTACTCTTAAGGCATTTTGTATTGCTAAAATTGAAGCAATATTATCAATCATATTATCTACGAGTATCATCAATACGAGTATCATCAATGCATGTATATTGGATTAATGATTAGAAAATTGACAAACGAATATTATTTAGCGTTGGACATTTTGGGCATTAACGGTTTTTGGTGGGACGATGATTCAAAACGTTGGTGCCATCCGATGATGATAACTTGTGGAATCATCTTTATCAGGTGAAGTTTGAAGTAAGGATAAATTGATGTATTTTAATGTATCTATGATAATATGAATTTTAATTTGGGAAGATAATATTGAAAATTATGTATGTTGCAGATAATGCCTACGGCACGTGCATGAGAAACAAAGATGTCCATACACGGGGAGGCTTTGCGGTGCGTTTCCTATATAAAAATCATCCACCTCCTTTGGATTAAAACCTTCTAATAAAAAGGTAAGCATTATATGCCATTTTATGGCTTGTATGAATTACTATATGATTATGAGTAAACTTGTGTAATTTTCATTTTTGAGTGTGCCCGAGTGCTAGTCAAAACTATTGTTGTCTTTTACGTTTAGTCTCTTAACTTTTTTTTTTTTTTTTTTTTGTGTATTTCGTCCTCCAACTATATGTTTCTTTATGTTAGTCCACAAAATATAGTAGCTTTTTCATGTTTTGTCCTTAAAACTGTATCTGTTTTCACATTTAGTTTTCGATTTGTAGTTGTTAATTTTTCATATCTAGTTCCTCTCAATTGCTCTATTTTTAAATGCTTGGACGAAAATTGCAGAAATTATAAAGTATGCAGATCAAATACGTGAAAAAAATAGTAAAAGAACCAAGCTAGAAAAATAGTTGTAGTTTAGGGACTAAGGAAGAGATTATCCCTTACATTTAAAAGAGACCGTATCAGAACGAGAAACATAGATGATGGTTTACACCAGGACTTTATTTATCGTAATTTCTAATTGGGACATTTAGATTAGGTGTCCCAAAAATGTACACATTGACGGTTATAAAAGCTGTGTTCTAATTGGGACATTTAGACTTTTATAGTGTTTTAATTGGGATATTTAGACTTTCACGCAATACCTGTTTTATAGATTGCTATATCCTTTAATTCGAAGGATTAGGGTAAATTCCATATTACAACGTACGGTTATATATAGTCTTTTCATATATGCATGTTATTGGAAATTATTGTATTATAATATCATAATTATATCAGACAACTTTAGAACTTAAACCCTTAGATCTTCTTCTTTAATGGATGGAAAAAGAATTCACCAGTTCGGGAATTTTCCCCCCCTTAATTTTCTTGTCCACATTTCTTGAATAAAGTGGGGGTGATTTAGTTAAAAATTTAGGCATGTTGGACTTTTATCGACCTCTGTAGAACCTCGAATATTGCCTGCTCCGTGCATAATTGCTATAAACACACAAATAAATACATAGGTGATAACATTTTTAGTTATCATAACATGTTTATAATTGAGAAGAAAAGTCATGGGATGGAAGTCTTTTTTTCTTTTTCTTTTTCATTTTCCTGATCAGCATGTGATGAAAAATATATATGCATTATTATAAAAGTATTTAATGGACGTGGTGATCAAAGAAGAGAAGTTGGCTCAATTTTTATATATCGAGTCAGCTAACTTCGCTAAGGGTGAAAGTTCAATTCTCACCTCTCCCCTAGCATGCATATTAATAGAATTCTTAAAAGTACCACTCAAAAAAATAAAATAAAATACAAGGCGTGAACGTATATAATTAAAGAAAATAATACTATTGTAGGTAAATTATTCCTTAAATTATTATTACCGAATTAGTTGATTCAAATCAGAATTACACGGAAGAAAACCTTTTTATCCATTCATCTAGCTTAGCTTGATTAATTAATTCATAGAGTCGGTGGATATGGAGACTTATTATTATTATTATTATTAGTCTCTGCTGCTTGCTGCTTACTGCTTGCTGCTTGCTGCTTGCTGCTTGCTGCTTGCTGCAGACTGATCTGTGAGGAAGACGATTCTGCTGTTTGGACCACAATTATTAGCAGTAGCTGCACCAAATATCCTTTGTTATTGCAGAAAAATCTCCAACCCCAATGAATTTGCAATATTATTCACAACATACGAATGGGTTACTGGGTTTACATTACTCGGCTGCTGCTGATGATGACCTTTGATCTAGTTTAGATTCAAGCAAAGTTCATTCGAATCTCAAATGGGAAGGCTGGCCAGAGGGTGAGCTTAGCTTACCAACAGATTTGAGGTAAAACTAGATCAAAGCCAAAGGTTTTCTATATCTTTGAACACACAGTGGCCTCTGTAAATATATATCTGATATTGATTTAGTTTCTAACCCTTGTTTGGAGTGTACTCGATCATCGTTCATTGCATAATGAACTTGTTCAATCACTTGAATGTTGTAATGTTAATGGAATTAAAAGTATGATTCAACCATTTGATTGGTATGGAATTCAGAAGCTCAAATCTGATCAGATTTTCATGATTTTTATTTGTACTCCTGTACAAGATATTCTTATCAGCTTCTGTTTATTAGCATTTGACATTAAGAAAGAACTCGTGTGTATATATGGATTTAGTTTTTTCCCATTATGATGAATGATACTATATAATGGGCTAAATACAATTCTGTTACAAGAAGTACATCAAATTCATAATTTGGCCCCTAAAGTGATTGGATTTACAAATCGATATATAAAGTTTTGAACTACTAACAATGTTGAAACCAAAATCAATTTTCGACGAAAATTGATTAGAATATCCAATTTGCCTATAACCTATTTGGTTTTATACGGTTTGACTATATTTAAATACGATTGACTTAATTAAAATATTAATAAACATTTAATGAATAAGACAACCAATAACAAATGAATAAGAATCAAATAAAAGGCTAAAACAATGTAATCGAAATCCAAATGATAAACGTAATATAGATAACTCAAAGTTCAAACCAAAATGGAAATTAATTAAGCAAACTTGATTCAATACGAAGCTCTAATTAAGTAAACCCTAATATTAAAAACATTAAAACACTTATATTCCACATGATATATAATTAGAAAAAATAAAAGAAAGATTAACAAATATAATAAAAATAAGTAAATCTGTGTGTTAAAATAGCATAGAAATTTTTTAACTTCCTTTTATTCTGGATCTTTCGCTTCTTTTCCCACCTCCGAGCTGTGTAGATTTCGGCAAATACAAGTATCATTCCATTTTTAGTGGTAAATTATTCTAGCTCCACAATCCCACAAATAAATTATGCCCAGGAAAAAGCTTATAACACATAGTACATTCTTATTAGGATTTGATGACTTTGAGGGTTTATGCAAATCAAATGAGAAGTACCCACCTTCGACAACGGCTATTAAATATTCAAAGTTCTTGGTAAAAAATTCAAAGGTTGGACCAAAGGTTGGGAAAAAAAAGAAAAAACAAAGAAAAGAAAAGAAAGAGAACATGCATATTTCGACGAAGGGGTCTCTAGGACCTTTCAAGAGATACGCAAGAGGGTTTGATATTTTAACAAGAAGCTTATTTGAGAAGCTTTGTGAAGGAATATTCCAAGGAATTATTCTATTCCAAATTTTCTATAAATAAGCAATAAACCAAGACATAGTAAAAAGGAAATAAAATTTCAGCAAAAAGAGAGAGGAGAGGAAAGGAGAGGCTAAGAGAGGTGAGGAAGAAAAGAAGAAAAGAAGAAAAAGGAAGCTAAGCCAAGAAGGAAGAAGATAAGGAAAGAAAGAAGCTAAACCAAAAAGGTATCCCTAAAACCCTAGATTATTTCTTTGGTGTTGATTGATGAGTGGGTTTTACACCTACAAATTAAGTATTTTTTGCCTTGATAATTTGTGCATCTTTAAGTATTTTATGTCCCTATTATGTGTTTCTATTATTCTTTTATAGGATAAGGTTTTCTATTACTTTTATGTGTATTTATCTTGTTTTGTAGGACATTGAACTTAGGAGTCCTAGTTTGGAGGAAAAATTGGAGAATGACTTAGCTGTTGGGAGTAGGATTGCAGCGCTGGGGCACGGTCAAGGAGCGTTGTGGTGTTAACAATGCAAAAACTGAGCTTGGTTAGAACGGTATAAAGTGCTGCAACACGAGGTTATAGTGTTGTGGCGTTGGTTACGACACTGTATGAGGGCACTACAGCATTAGTGCTGGAATTGCTAAATCGTGGGACATGTTGCATGTTGATTTAAAATTGGATTCAAATTTTGCTAGGACGCAGGAAGGAGTTATATAAATATCAATCTTGAGGCCGCAATGGGTACATACACTGAAGTAAGGATTAATGATAAAATCAGAACATAAAACAAGCCAAAGATAACAAGGATTGAAGGTTGAGTTTGGGGATCGAGCATCAATTCAGATTCTTATCTCTAAACCTTTCCTTTTATTTTTGTAATTTGAGGATGTTATTTACATTTTGGATGATGTTTTCTTATTCAGCTATGAACTAATTTTTAGATTAAGATTGCAAGGGAACTCAATGATTAGTTTGAATTAAATTACTCTATTTTAATTATTGTTGATTATATATGAATCGTTTATCATATTTTGTGCTTAATGTTTAATTACCTGACCAATAATTGGTTTGGTAACCTATATGAAATTGGGAGATGGATTATAGGGTTAGACTTGAATATGAAGACATATATTTATGTTTATTCTGCTTAAGATGGAATACATAATTTTTGTATAGGATAGAAATATACATATTCCATGTGTAACCTTTGTGAGAATCTGATCTTAATGACTCCTTGTCTAATTTATTTTGCATAGGAATATAGTGATTTATTTATAAGGGAGATGTTTATATATATATGTGTGTGTGTGTGTGTGTGTGTGTGTGTGTGTGTGTGTGCCTGTTTAATTGTTATAATTATAAATTTCATTAATTATGGAAATTACGGGATTAATAATTAAATTAATCCAGAAATTAATAAAAAGCTAATGAGGGAGTGAGTAATAATATAGTTATTGATTATAGGATCAATCAATAATTATGGAGGAAGTTGGAATTATTTAAGAAGAAAAGGTAATTATATAAATTATGTAATTTATATAAAGAAATTAAGTAAAATATTAATGAAATAATAATTATATAAATCATATACAAATAATTATATAATTTATATAAGGGGATGCAATTAATTGAGGATGGAAGAAAATAGAAAATAATGAGAGAGTTAATAAAGGTATAATTATTGATTATATAATTAATCAATAATTATGGAGGAATGTTGGACACTATTTAAAAAGGATAATGTAATTATATAAATTATATAATAATAAATTATATAATTTATATAAGAAAGTAAAAGTAAATAGTAAGGAAATAATAATGATATAAATTATATAAAAATGACTATATAATTTATATAAGAATAGTACATTAATTAAGAAATGAAAAATAAAATTGTACAGATGGTACAATATTTTATTATATGATGTATATTTAAATTGTGCCAAATAGTAAAGAAATGAAAAATAAATGAGAGAAATGAATGTTTTAATTTATTAAAAATTATGTCTATATATATAATGGAATTTTTATGATTTTTATTGGAGATAATATTTTAGAAACGTGAACATGTTAATGAAACATGTTGTCCAAGTAACGAAGTGAAAAAGTATGAAAAATAATTTTTATATGTTGTATGAATTATTTTATGAATTTTGGAGGTATAAATTACCTCATATAATTACATGCGTGTCATTATGCGTGCACAAAAATTGTCATGTAAAGTACCTGAAAAAGGTATAAATCAATTTATGATTTTTAATGAATTAAAATAAATATTTTATATACATTATATAAAATATTTATTACACAAAATAACTACGTAAGGTATTAAAATTGTATTTATGCATGTTGGATAATTTAAAAATCAAAGTCGGTTGTGTGCATGTTAAGTCGGTGGACTTATATATCTGCCAAAAAGTGATTAAGTTATTTTTTTTGGTTATTTAAAAGGAGGAAAATGAATAAGAATAAAAGAATAAAAGAAGAAAGAACAAAACAAACAAATACACTTTCTTTTTCCTTCCACCCGAACACCACCACCCGACCAACATAGCCTCCAAGAAAGAGAGAAAGATTGGTGCCAACAAGGAGCTTATCAAGTTTTATTAAAGGATTATCAAGCTATGGAAGGTTGTTCGAGAAAAAGTTTTGAGCTACCAATTTTATAATTAGACGTCAAGACAAGTTTTTCAGTACTTGATGCTAATTGGTTATCTGTTACTGTACGTTAACTTTTGTTCAAATGCATATAAATTATGTGTTATGTGATATGTGGATAATATGACAACGATGTGTACTTGATGCAATGATGTGAATATATGTGAATTGATTAAATATGGCTTTATGTACTTGCTAATCTGAATTAGATATGAGACATGTGAGATATATTGCTTTAGTAGAAGCACAGCACATGATGTATGACACACACACAAAGCATGTTATGCTATGTCTACGTGAGGCATGAAAGGTGTAAACTGTTGAACTTGCTGAGCCGTTGTGCTCATTCTTTGCATAATATAAACTTTTGCAGGTAAAAATAAATAAATTTCAAGAATATCGGATTATGTTAAAGATGGATTATCCTAGAAGATTGTGAACGTAATTGTTATATTTTCAATATCATAATTCAATATGGGTACAATTGCTAAGTTTACATTGATGTGCTGTATGTACATATCAATTGGATTCGGATAGGACAAGTAAAGTTAAATTGTGTACTGTGATTACTCAAGGAAATTGTTACGATGGAGATTATTATATGTCAAATTATGAATTTTGGAACAAAGAATATTTGTGTGAATTTAAACAATATTAAATTTTGAATGTTGAGCTTTACGACATTTATAACAGAAAGAAAAAGTAAAGGTTGCGATCCAGGGACTAGGATCGACATATTAAGTTTTTAAATGCCAAAATATTTTAATACAATGATTGAGAAAAATTTATACCGAAAAATTTGGTAATTGATGATTGTAAAATCCATTAATTGATCAATTAAGGTGATTAAAGATTTATTAACGAACCGAAATTTGGACGTTAAAGAAATAATGTATAATTAATATGAAATTTAAGGTATTAAGGTTTGTCGAATTTCGGGGTCGTTATAAAGATGGCACTGTAAGTCCTCTGGGCACAAAAAAAAAAGGTTCACATCCAAATTCATTATAGATTATTTATGGTGATTTTTCAAAGCAAGTTGGTCAAGACTAAAAACATTTTGTCCTAAAATCGTCGAAAGCATTTTTTGTACGTTAGACATCTCAGAAAAATACGAAAATTTTACAGGACGTGTATATGGATGGACAGTAGCTCACGCCCAAATTTGAGCAAAAATAGAGTTGTAGAAAATTAATGAAAAATAAAACAGTTTTGGAACTAAAAACGCTAAAATGGGAACAAATTGAGTTCTGTGATGGATTTGAGGTTAAATTTTTTACTGGAGATTATATGGGATGATATTAATGTTCTGTCTAAAATTTATTTTTTTTGGATTTAAATTCAATATTTAAGGATTTTAACAAATTTGGACAGAAGTAGCTATAAAAGAAATATTAAAATATTTGAAAAAATTAGGAAAAAAATCTAAAAAATATGGTATGTGTACTGGAGTACCAAGTTAAGAGTAAAAAATGTAATAAATTTCCTAAGTGAGGTTAAGGTGGAAAGAGAATTATAAGATATTTTGAAAAACTGATTTAAGGGATCCAAAAAATGTAAAATAATTTTTTTTTGGATAAATAAATTAAATAACACTTATAAAGTTTGGATAAGGGTAAAAATATAACTTTACAAGTTAGCATATAAAAATGTTGTAAAATGAAAGTTGGATTATAGTTATGGTACCTAAAAAATACTGAAATAAGATTTCAGGTAATAATGGATGAAAGAGATTGAAAAAATAAGGAGAGAAATTTGATGTACGACCTTCGTAAATATGATGTAGGACGTGTGAGAATAGAAGTATTGGATTGTAGATGACGATGGATGACAGATAGCTAAGTCAGGCAAGTTTCCAAGACTATGCAAGTTTTTCTAACTTGTGCAAATTCCTAAGCTTATGTGCAAGTGTTCCGCATCGTGTACACGTTCTTATTATTGCAAGTTCAATTCCTATGTTGCAAGTTTCTGCATTATGTGCAAATTTTCATGTGTGTGTGTGTGTGTGCGTGTGAAAGTTTTCTAATGTGTGCAAGTTCTTAAGTTGAACGCATGTTATTGGTTCACATTAAATTTTGTTGAACTCTAGATTTATTGATATGTATGATTTTATTTGAAGAGGAAGCCATTTGTTTTGGGTACTCTAATTTGAGATCGCTGATTATGTTAAAAGTATTATATACTCCAAATTGCTTTGGTGAAGATTATGGTGTTAAGACTGAGGATGAACAACTCTATATTATAGGGAAATTTTTATGTTTTGGCGTGTAAAAGTTTACAGTTTGTGTGACTTTCAAACGTTGATGTTATGGTCAGGTAATCAACATACGTTGTAGAAACACAACGTGAAGAATAAGAGTTTGTAGTCTTATGTAACTATCAAATTTTATGATAAAAAATGTGCAGTTTGTGTGATTGTTTACCTTTCAGCGTGTAAGATGATGGAATCATCAATGCACTGTTAAAATAAATGTGGAAATGATGAAATCATAACATGGGGTTGTTATTAGCCTAACCACATAATAACACCCTATGGAAGAGTTTTCAGTCTGTGTGACTATTAAACTAAATGTTTTGAAAAAAAAAACTTAGTTCATGGTCCTAATGACCATTCAGTTATGTATCTAAAAATATTGAAATATTTGTGTATAACAATATAATGAATTTCATAGACTCTAAAATTCAAAATTGGTTATTTTGTGATGCTACGATCGTTGCTTCTAAGATTATTTTTGATTCATCAGTTTTACAGTTGTCGGTGATGTTAATTCAATAGCTGAAGTTTATACTCGTGTGTATATTCTAAAATATTTTATACTTTCATAGTATATTTTATGTTCACCCTTGCATTCTATTTGCATTTTTAGATAAGGTAAAAGGTTCAAAAAGTTTCGGAGTTAAGGGATAAAGGGAAGAACAAGGCAAGTGAGAAAGATAAACTGAGACAAGTCTAAGTTCAGGATTAAAGAACAAAGAAAGAAGTGTTGACGATAGAAGATGTAACGTCCCCAAATCCCTATAATCACTACAACATATTCAGTACATCACGATACACAACTTTCATACTATCTATCAATATTTTTATTGATTTAATTAGTCTATTCAATACATCATATCACATACATCATCCCTAGATTGTAACTTAGGTCTTATGCTTTACCCCATCACTGATACCTGTAGTCTCTACAGGATTTCTCTTCCTCTTATTTTCTAACTCCCGACCCTTTTGGTCTATCTTTCCTTCCTTCCTACAATAATTTATGATTGCAAGAATGAGTATCAAATATGCTAAGCAGGTATGAAACTGAATTAAAATATTTCAAGGAATAAATATGAAGTAATGTCTCAATATTTTTGAATTGAAAGATTTATAAATTTTCGTTACTTGGATGGTCATAAAGGACCAATTGTTTTTTGAATTGTACTAAAGGTGATCAGCGTAGCAGCACTGCCATGACTTGTAACTTGTTACCTTACTGTTGTACACAGTGACTTGTCAGAATAAACTCATCAATGAATAAATATGCTTCTAACCAATAAATAGCCCGTCAATATAATATTTCAAATTTGAAACTTTAGGAATGTGCATCAGCACTTAATTAATAAGAAATTTAGAATTTCAACATCAGAGTAAAATTTCTACCGAGAGGTTATTAAGACCATGAACTCTTTACATTAAATAGACATTATATGACCCCATAAATGTTTAACAGAACATAAGGGTCCCACATTTTTATAAACTACTGTCTCTTTAAAGTGTTTAACGGTCACATGGGCTAAAAAACTCTCCATAAATATTTTCTTATAGTATAGGGTTGTTCATCCTCAGTCTAAATCAGTTTCACAGTAGAGTAGCCCAAACAACTGGCATACTTTGCAATTCAAATAAATTTAAAAATATCAAGAATGTGCAAATTTAAAAATAACGATCCGTTCAATGAACTTACCATATATTATGAGTTCAAAAACTTGCTATAATAATATGAGTTTAGGAACTTGCCATAGTAATATGAGTTCAAGAATAAATTAGGAACTTACCATACGACTATGGGTTCAAGAACCATAGTAATATGAGTCACAAACATACCATAATAGTATAAGTTCAAGAACTCACATATATCTCCAAAATTTGTAGCTCAACTCAATCATAGGAATTTGCTTGCAAAATTTCAATAAGAAGCTTATTTAAATAAAGAGCTTGTAATGAATTTATGAATTGCTCAATTTAAAAATATCAAATAGTTCAGAGAACTTGCACATAAGCTCAAAAATAACTTGAATAATTCAATAAAAATAGCATAATCTCAAAAATAAGAAATTGCATAATTTGCAGGACTTGTCTCGGTCCATAGTTCGTCATCTACATCATTCATATCTAATATTTCTTTTTTCCATACTCAATTTTGAGTCATCTACAATATTATAGAATATTTTTCATCAACAATTAATTTAACTTCCTCATAATAGTATTCATTTTTATTAATTTACTTCCCGTAATTATATCATAGCATTCCTGTTAACTTCTCTAATAATTTTAATAATTTGGAATTAAATCCATTTTTTTTAAATCTTGCACAATATCTTCTTCACGTCAAAATATGTTATTTTACATCAAAATATATCATTATCCAAAGTTTCATTTCAAAGCAAATTATAAAACTTGTTTTAACTTCTTTAACAAACGTTGTTTTTGTTTTTATCATAACTCATTCGTTACTTATCTGTTTTTGTTCATTCCTGAGTTAAATTAAAGCATATACAGTCTACTATAACAGCATCTAGGCCCTGGTTTCATCCCCTTCTTCAATCATAACATATTTCAAGTTTTCTCAACTAGGCCAGAAAGTTGCAAAACGTAACCAATTTTATTTAAAAAAAATCATAACAATTAATCTACTGATCAATAGAATTTGATAAAATATTTTCCTAACTTATGGGACTACAATTTTTCTTTTAACACCATGTTCAGATTCTGTACACAAGGCTCTAAACAGGTTTCACAAAAAACAGGTTCAAAATCTGTCATGTTTCAGTTTTAGCTTTACCCTACTTCGCTAGAAAAATCATAATAAATAATCTACAATAAGTTTTTATGTGATTCTTGTGTTCACATGTAGATAAATTCCGTATTTACAACTTTTCTTTTTATACCATACACAAATATTGCACCCACCAAAACAGAAAACTGGCACAAAAGTCCCCTCCAAATCTGTCTACCAGTTTTTTGGTAGACTGAACTAACTTGCTTCCAGAATTTTTTGCGGACAATCTACAAGGAGTTTTGAGTCGATTATTTTTCCTACATCTTCATAACTTCATGTATACAACTTTTCTTTTTATATCATCTTCAACTTCCAAACACTCGATTTTATATAATTTTTACAAAAATAGTAAAACAAACTAACTTTTTCAGATTTTTGTTCTTCATTCTTCTTATTTAATTTATTTTTTTCTTTTGTTTGATTCTTCTTTATACAAGTTTAATTCATCACAACCAAGTATAAACACATCCTATTTGCATAAAATCCATAAAACTTAGCATCCATACTTGAAAATCAAGGATTACACAAAGTTAGAACATACCTCAACTAGTTGCTTTCCTTGCTAAGTTTGACATGGCTTCCTTTCTAATCCTCTCCTTGTTGTTAATTACAGCCCTCTGCCCTCTTTCTCTCTCCATAACTCTCTCGACCGTGTATGAGGTGGTCTTGGCTTTGTTTGGTTTTTGTTTTCCCTTTTATAATACTATCATGATAAGTCTTTGATTAAAAAAAAAAATCTTTTGGGTTAAATGTTCAAACATGCCACCTCACCCCCCCCCCCTTTAATCCTTATCCCATATGCTAGATTTCTAGCAGTCTCCAGCACTTTCAAACTCTAACGACACCGCTTCTCGTTTTGCGTTTTTTCTTTGACCCATTTTTGACTTTTTAACCCGAAAAGTCAAATTTTCATGTTTATAGTCATTTCCTACTAATTTTGATGTCCCTAACATCATGGCGACATCCATTTCTTCAAATTTATCTCCAAACTCCATGTTTGACTTTTAACCTGTAAAAGTCGACTGTTGACTTTGACAAAAAAGTCAATCCCGACACCTAATTGTGTTTACGGTTCTTAAATACTAATTTCGACGTTCCGGGCACAACAATGTAGTTGTTTTCTTAAAATTCCTTGCCGTATTCCAATTTGAGTTTCAAACCATATAGCTTCTTCATTTTCATTACGTTTCCATACGTTACCTTCCGTTCCTTTATTTCCTTCTTGAATTTCTTACGTTTCTCATTAACATTTACATTAAAATTTCAGTTGTCATTACTTACTTGTCACTTATAATTCTTATTCCATTATTTAAAAATTCTGGAATATTCCAGACGAGTAGCAAAGTTAATGTATATATGTGATTTTGATGTATAATGTAAGGGTGTAATGTTAAGGTTACGATTCGGGTATGAAGAATGTTATGTAAAGTATGTAATAATACTAGTTGAACCAATGATATTATTAGTAGATGTACGGAAGATTTTATATCGTGATGCACCAAATCTGTTATAGAGAGTACAAGAGTTTGTGGGTTTTACAAACTGGTATTAGAGTTGTAGGTTATAAATCTTAAGTGGGAGTACTTTAGGATATAACCTTAGAGCAGGGCCGGCCCAACCTTAGAAAATAAAAAGCCCACGCTTTAGGCCCCATTTTAAAAAAGGCCTCAAATTTTTGAACATTATAAATAATTCATATAAAAATGTCTTATAAAAATATAAGCTAAATAATTTTTTAGGGCCCATAATCCAATTCAAATATTAAATAAGGAAAAAAAAATAACAGTATAAAAAAAAACTTTATTTAAATAAAAATTATTAATACTCCCTCCGTCCCAAAATAAAAGTTCTCCATTGATTTTTGTAATCAAATTGACCATTTTTAAAATTAACAATTAAACATATATATTTAGATTTTTAAAAAAGTAAACATTGAGATTAGTACTAAATTTTATATAATTTATAATATTTATAGGCTTTTTACATATATATTAAATAATAATAAGATATATTTATTTGAAAAATGATCAATTTGACCATAAAAGTCAATATAAGATGTACCAAACATAGAAGGCCTCATTAAAAATATCGCTTTAGCATTATAAAAAAAAAAAATATCGCTTTAGGCCTCATATTGTCTTGAGCCACCCCTGCCTTAGAGGAATTGATGGAGATAGTAAGAAATAAACTCATATGGAGTTTTAAGCGATAAAAGATGGATTGAGAAAATTCATATTTAAGTGAAGAGGAAGTTAGAGATATTTGTAAGGTTGTGAGACCCTATAGTAGAACCTCAAAAAAATTTGGAAGAAGATCTGGAAGAAAACTCAGAGGAAGATCCGGAGGAGAATCTTGAAGAGATGGAAGAGGAATAAAATGAGTAGTATGGAAGAAGATCTTGAAGAAAATTATGTATAAGAGTCTATAAAGGGCGGACTCTTTATTATGTAGTTATAAAAGGAGATGTAAGTCCCTTCAACACACACCGTACAAAATTTTGACAACGGTATTCTCTAAATCCCATTGTAGAGAGAGTAATGAAGTTTTGTGGAATTATTGCAAGAAAGTTTATACATTTAAACAAATTATATTTACTCCACATTTTTAAATTTTTTTATTGGATTCTCTTTCATTCGATTTAAATATTCTATTTGATTCTCTTGCATCCGATTTAAATATTCTTTGAAATTCTATATAGCTAAACAAATGTATTATAATGCATGAGCTGTTTATTGGCATTAAAGACTTGGAAACTTTCAATTCAAAGTTTGTGAAATTTCTTATGGAAAAAAACAAAATTTGTGTAGTATATTACCTTTCTTGTAGTAGATTGCCTTTATTGTAAAATTTGTGTAGTATATTACCTTTCTGGCATCCAAAAGTATCTCCATTACATGGGAAATGAGAGTATTCATATCTCGACAAAGCATCTAATTTTTTTAACTTTTTTTTGCTTGCTTTTATACAAAAGTAAAAAGAATAAATTGTTTTTACATTAAATGCAGCGAGAAATGGATTTAACCCAAAAAAACAAAGGACGTTTTGATTAATTGGGCTAGAGGCCTAGGAATCATTGGGCTCCAAATACAAAACGTCCTTTAGGTAACCCAGTTAGGAGATTAATAGATGTTTCATTGGTTAATCATATTTAGCCCAACAATTAACTAGATATTAAATGGGTAGTCCTAAAAATCTATTAGTGGGTAATCCACGAATAAATGGGCTAGATTTCATTATATTTCATCAGTATAAAAGCAAAAAACCCTAATAGCATTTCATTAGTATAAAAGCACATCATTTGATCTCACTGCCTCATTCCTCATGGCGACTAACATTCAGTCTATCAAATCTCCTCATATGCCGAAGATCTAATTTCTTTCATTATTAGGTAAATTTCTAAATTCTATTTATGATCAAAAATCACAAATGCTTCTATGCATCTATGTTCAACTAGATTCATCTTGATTTTAGATAATCTTCTACTGTTTGCAAGTTTAGCTATTTATCGATTCAATCAACCACTTTTATCCAAATTTAGAGATGGTTGGATTACTGAAAGAATTTTATATGTCTAAACCAAAGATTGCATTAATCCCTTCTCCTAAATGTTAATTACTCCACATATTTCGTCCAGGATTCTCTTGCATTCTATTATTATTATTATTATTATTATTATTATTATTATTATTATTATTATTATTATTATTATTATTATTATTATTATTATTATTATTATTATTATATTTTTTAAGTAATCTGTTAGCATCACTTTAATCTCAATAGGTGATAATTAAATTTTGAAGTAATCTAGCATATTTTTTGCCTAATTTTTATACTTTCCCTTTAATCTAGCATGATCTGTTTATTGTGGCCCTATCCACATCTTATGGGTTGCTATATTTGTATTTCCTAGGGTTTTGATGAATTTTAATTCTACCATTAAAAAAGAAAAGAAAAGAACAGAAAAACTCGGTAGCTGATAACTTATTTTTTCAGTTTGAAGTTAGCTTCATGTCTTGTTTGGCTTTGGCAACTCTTAAAGAGATCTCTTATAAGTCTATTAATACATTCTTATTTTGATAACAAGTTGAAAATCTGAAAGCTCTCTTTTTTCTCTTGCCCCTTATTACTGGTGAAAGATGTTGTGTTGTTGGTTGTGGAATGGGGCAGAATTGAAAAGCTACAAAGGGGAGAAACGAAGCAAGTCTTCACTTATTAAAACTTTGCTGGTAGGCTCTTAACTCTATAATTTTAAGATGGAATGTTTATACGTGGGATGCAGTATTATGTATAGTCTAGTACTTTACAAATTGCAAGTCTTCTGGGAATGTTTTATGTTATCAAATCCATGTGAGGGAAAAAATATTTACGTTCATCACTTTTCATAAGGAATGATCGCTTTGCTTGCTTCTTCTAAAACATTATAATTATACGTGTTTAGTTATTGATTATTTTTTTTTTTTTTTTTTTTTTTTTTTGCTAAATTAAATTTAGTATTAAAAGAGAACAAGAACATAAGCAAAGGGGCATACCCCAGATCAAAAATGGCCAAGCCAAGGAACAAACATAACAACAGACAGCCAAACAAAGAAATACTAGGAAGCCACCCAAAGCAGACCACAACCAGTCCCAAAGCATCAAGGGAAGTATGAATCAAACAAATCCAAGGATCAAATAAATAGCCACAAAAGGACTAAACAAATCCAAGGATCAAACAGAAAACCAAAATGAGGACACCTGCTAGAAGCCCAAAACTGAACCGAACAGAAACAGAGGACTCAGCAGCAAGCAAACCAAAACCAGCACCTAAACAAAACCAAACAGGACCCAAAACCAGCTTTAAACTCCAGCCATAGGATAACAAGACCCAGCTGCCCAAACAGGAACCAAACCCAAGCCAAAAGGAACTCAAATGCAAGGCTACAGCCACCCAGTTAAAACCAGCAGCACAACAAAACACAAGCCAAGACAGCCACTGCTTTGAAGCAAAATCCAGAACAAAGCAAATCATCAAGGAGCAGCGCAAATTGTAAAGACATCAAAGGACAAGCCCAATGATGCCAAAACTACTCTAAGTTAAGATCAAGCATGCAATAACCAGCTCTAGCACATTGTTTTTGGAATTTCCTATTAGTATGGAGCTTACATTTAACAATATTCAAAGTATCATTGATAAGAATTCTAACAGGAGTAGACCTTTCATTATGATTTCTAGCATTACGCTCCTTCCAAATGGCATGAGTAACCGCAGCAAACCCCAAATGTAAAACACTGTGGTGCAGAGTGCGGCTCGTTCTAGATAGGATAAAGTTGGTTAAAGTTTCCCAACTGCGGGAGAACCCTCTCCAACCACACCTCCTAAGAACAGCTAACATTAACTGAAAAGAGTAAGAACATCCGAAGAACAGATGATTAAACGTTTCCAATGAAGAGTTACAAAGACTACACCAAGGATCCACATCAATACCAAATTTGAGCAAAGTGTCTTTAGTTCTCAGTCCCTTATGAAACGCAAGCCACAAATGAAACGATAATCTAGGGGTTAACAACTTATGCCAAACAATACTAGACCACTCAACAATCTGGGCATTACTTCTGATGGATTGCCAAATAAATCTAGCATTAACAAATGGAGCAGAGATATTATCCCAAGACACAGAGTCTGACTTTTCCGAATTGAAACTTCTAGTGTAATCAAAATTGCTACGAAATTCAACGATAACAGCACGATTCGAGCTAGGAAGATGCCAAGAGGAATGGTTAATAATACTACTAACCTTTGCATCAGGACCCAACCCCGAACTCCGAATGAGGTTAGAAGAGGGATCTGAAGCCAGGAGGGACGGAGATAACCAGGGGTCAAACCAAAGGCTGGTGAGTTCCCCATTACCAATCTGGTAGCCAATATGCTGCAGGGCAAAAGGTCTAAGCTGCAGAATCTTCCTAAATGTCCAGGAGCAATCAGGAGGGATATCCATGCACCAGAAATGTTTATTTTTCAGCTTGACATTCTTAATCCATCTTACCCATAAAGAAATGGAGAGAGGGTTCACCAAATTCCAAAGATGTAGTAACATGAGAGCCTTGTTCCATTCTTCAAGATGTTTAACAGCCAAACCTCCTTCGGAATATGGCAAAGTGATCTTACTCCAAGCCACTTTTGCTCCACCCTTTTGCAAGGCTGAACCTTTCCAGAGGAATCTACATAAAATACTCTTTAGGCTTTTGAAGACAGTAGCCGGAAGTAAGAAATGAGAGGACCAATAGTTTTGAATCGCAAAGATCACAGATTTGATGAGTTGTAGTCTACCAGCATAGGACAGGAAACAACTAGTCCAAGAATTAATTCTACCCAAGATCCTTTCCAAAAGGGACTGACAGTCCGCAAGACTTAGTTTAGTAGTAATGAGAGGCACCCCCAGAAATTTTGATGGAAAGGTCCCTAACTGAAATCCCAACAGGTTCCTAATAGAATTAGCAATGTCTAGGGGAGTATTAGAGAAGAAACAGGTGCTCTTGGCTTGATTGACCTTTAGACCAGATAGCGCAGAAAAAGCATCAAGGCTGCGATTCAGGACAGAGACGGAGTCAAGGTCCCCATTACAGAAAAGAAGCACATCATCGGCAAAGCAAAGATGAGAAATCTTGAGTTGCTTAGTGCCCCAGTGGAATTTAAAGTTGGAACTCGCGATAGTTTTATCAAGGATTACTGAAAAGATCTCCATAGCAAGAACAAATAAATAAGGAGATATGGGATCCCCCTGTCTTAAACCCTTGGCCCCCCTAAAATAGCCACACAATTCTCCATTAACCTTCACAGAAAATTTAGGAGTAGAAATGCATTGTTTAACCCAGAACATATACTTGGGAGGAAATTTGAACATCACCATAGCCTTAAGCAAAAAATCCCAAGACATAGAATCGAAGGCCTTCCTCAGGTCAACTTTGAGAGCACATCTAGCAGGACCAGAGGACCTATGATAGTTCCTGAACAGCTCTTGAGCAAGCAGAATATTGTCACCAATTTTCCTACCCGGGACGAAAGCAGATTGGGAAGGGGATATAATTTTAGGGAGCACTGATTTCAAACGGGTGGCAAGGATCTTTGTAATACATTTATAGGATGTATTACAGCAAGAGATAGGTCTAAAGTCAGCCATGCTAGAGGGGGCAGATATTTTAGGGACAAGGACAATAGCAGTGGAGTTGATACCTCGAAGAAGACATCCTTGTTGGAAAAAAGATTTAATAGCAAGTGTAAAGTCCTTACCCACCGTGTCCCAAGAAGCCAGAAAAAAATCAACATTAAATCCATCAGGTCCAGGGCTTCTATTCCTTTTCATAGATTTGAGAGTGCTTAAAATCTCATCATCAGTGACATCTCTTTGCATAGCCTCAGCATCCCCTGTAGAAACAGTAACTTTTATATGATCAACAAGATAATCCATTTCGTTTAAATCAACTGTTGCGGGGGAGCCCAGAAGATCAGAAAAATAATCCACTGCAATCTGCTTCACCTCATTATGACCTGATTTAAGCTCCCCTTCAGAATTCTCAACAGAGAGAATTTTGTTAAGGTTCCATCTGTGTTTGATTTGTTGGTGAAAATATCTAGAGTTGCTATCTCCCTCCTTAAGCCACTGTACCCTAGACTTTTGTCTAAAGAGTTTCTCCTCCAAAAGCAAAGCATCCCAAAGCTGGTTAGTCTGTTGGCTCTGAATATCCAGTAAGGCTAAATCAGAGTGATTCATTGAGATGGCAGACTGGGTAGCATGGAGAGCCTCTCTAGCCTTATCAACATTAGTAGAAAGGTTACCCACAGTTTTATTCAGAGCAGCCAAGGCCTTCTTGACGGATTTAAGTTTCCCAGCAAGAACTTGCAACGGGTCCCCAGGAACAAAAATATCCCAAGCAGATTGAACCACAGTATGGTAGTTATTTAGACCAAGCATATAATTAAGAAATTGGAAAGGCCTGGGAATATGAGGAAGTTTAAGACCTGTATGAATAATAGCAGGGCAGTGATCTGATAAATCTCTTGGGGCAAAGAGGGCTGAAGACTCAGGAAAATTATTCAACCAGAAGTGATTTACCATGGCTCTGTCGAGCTTTTTATAGATAGGTTGAGCTTTCTGAGAATTCCACCAGGTGTGCAATGAGCCCACGGCCCTGAGATCAGTAACGTAAATGTCCTCCAAACAATCTTTAAAATCTTGCATCCCAGAGTCCCATGAGTCGTCCCCCCCAACAATCTCAGAAGAGGATTGAATCTCATTAAAGTCTCCAATAATGCACCAGGGCTGAGAAATATTAGTAGCGATATGCCTTAAGTCTCTCCAGAGCATTTTCCTTTCACCAGGGGTATTAAGCCCATACACAATAGTTATTATGATATTGGCATTCAGATCAAAAGACATGGCTTTGCAATGAATAAACTGAGAGGATTTAGAGATAATGCAGACATCCCAAAGATTAGGGTCCCAACCAATCCAAATCCTACCATTTAAATGGTAATCATAGTTAAATTCCCATCTCCATTGCTTACTAATAGCGTTGGCAATCCTACTAGCCTTATTAGCTTTAACTCTAGTTTCGATAATACCAACAAAAGATAAGAGATGTTTGTTGATCAACTTGATAACAGAATTTTGCTTCGGCCTCTTATTGACACCTCTAATATTCAAAGAACAAAAATTCACCATAAAGGATGGAGAAATAGGTGATTAAGGGGGACCGCCCCCCCCTTTACTCTTCTTCTTAGCTTTTTGGTTCTGCACCGAAGACAACCTTGACTTATTTTTCATCACTTTTCCCTCAACCTCAACAGCACTCTTCAGCTTATCCACAAAAGGATTAGGCTGGGGAGCTGATTCGGGATCCGAACAAACCGTTTCCTCAGTCCCAACCAGCTGCACAAAAAGGTTGCTAATCGGAATGCTATCCCTTGCGCCCCTGTGAGGAGAGACAGTGATCTTGGAACCTCTAGAAACATTGGTCCACTCTTGATTAGGATCAGATCCTGAACAACTGACAAGAGGAACATCAACTGAAGGCTGAACAGGCTGGATAGAAGCAGGGGGGGATTTTTCCAAAGGAGGATCAAGGCCTGAGGGGGACCCAACATTACTCTGGTCCAAGGTAGAAGGCTTGGGGACCCATTGGAAGTTACCAGAAGGGCATTTAAGCAGAGAATGCCCAAAGGACTTACAGTGGGAACATAACTGGGGTTTATTCAGATATTCAACCACAACCACAGCTTTTCTGTTAGTATCCGTATCATCATCATGAACGATCACTTCCAGTTTATTAGGCAGATGGGAAGCAGTGGTAATCTCAATGCAAATCTTTGCAAAGTTCATAGGCTGAAGCTTCGCAGTAAGAGGATCAACCATAAGAGGCTTCCCGATTCCGCTAGCAAGGAAGCTAAGACCTTTAGGGGACCAATATGACATAGGAACATGGTGGAATTTCACCCACACCGGTGTTTTAGTACACACTTCATTTTGGAAGTCAATCCCTTCTTTCCAATGCTTGAGTAGAAGTAACTTGTTAGAAATATACCAGGGGCCTAGGGCTAGGACATTCTCCCTATCCTCTGGAGATGCAAATTGGAAAACAAAGTACCCCTTTTCTTGGAGAAAAACTTTATTTAGACCATATTTGTCCCATAATTTATGAGCGTTGTCAGAAACCAATTTAAATGGTAACCTGGAGTGAAGAAAACCCCCAACCAGGCAGGAATTCCAGAGGCTATTACCTTCTCTAAGAACTTCTATGGGGGGGTTAATAATAATGGGACCATCAGCAGATAATGGGGGGTCAGGCGGCAAGTATTCAAGATGAAGAGATGAAAGCGACTTACCTTGCATCACAACAGAGCTCCAAGATTTTATTAAATGATGTTCAGCTGGAATACCATCCTTAGTTGGTGGAGGAGAGGAAACCTCAACAGCCTTCTTAGCCTCGTTCGAAGAGGACCCAATTTCAAATCGGTTGGGAATTTTCAGAGGAACATTCACGCCATTAGCCTCTGTCAAAACCCTCATCGGACTTTTATCAAACATATGGTGTGCCTTCATAGTAGCAGCCAAATTCCCATTCTGGACAAATTCGTTAACTTCCTCCCAGGAAAAACCATGAGCTGTAATGAAGTTCATTAAATTGAGATTTTTACTTCTCTCAGCCACAACATCAATTCTCTCCTGCTGGGAGAGCTGACAAGCTGCTCTAAAGACAACCTGCAGGTCAGGATTAGCCTCAGGACCATCTCCAACATTAGACAAAGAATCACCACTCTCGGTGGAATCGACAGAAACAGCCGAAGCAATGAGGGGCATTGGCTCAGATTCAACCATCTCCAGAGAATAATCAGCCATGCTGAAGAGGGAAGAGGGAAGAGGGAAGAGGGAAGAGGGAAGAGGGGGAAACAGCAAGGGAAAAGCGAGGAAGGAATTAGGGGGAAACAGGGGGGCGGATAGGGTTTAGAGAGAAGGGGGAGAAAAGGAAAAGAAGAGAGAGAAAGTCATTGAGTTTTTAGTTATTGATTATTCCTGACATCTAATCAAGTGTTTTTACTATTAAAGATAAATCAAATGATGAACCAAGTGCTAGCTAGGAAAAATAGGAGCAATACACCCTATGCATTGGAGGAGGCACCAAAACTCACCCTTTCTCTAGCTCATACTTAGAATTTCAAAAGATTTTTGGCATTAAAGACTTGGAAACTCTCAATTCAAAGTTTTGGAATTTTTTATGCAAAAACAATATTTTTGTTGTGTACTTAGACTATGACACCTTCTGACAGAGCAATTCGTTTTCTTATAATCGAGAGTTTTCATATCTCGACAGAGCAATTGACTAATCCTTTAGGCACATGAACTACCTCACAAGAGTTGTAAATTGGGGAAGTTTGTAAGTTCATATCACTTGATATCCCTTTCGTCAAATTGTGCATTCAGCCAACCCTAGGCATGTTAAAGTTTCTTTACTAAAACTTTTCAAAAATTCATTTTGACTTTTACACTCTTACTCCTATTTATTTGGTTCAATAATTAATTGTTTTATTGTTTATGCTTAAATTCCAATCTATCTAATCAAGTGGAAATCATTCTCTAATGCTTTGATTCACTATGTTTCTAAACCAACTTTTAATGTTTATTTATCATGGTTCTAAAAACACTATGCATTGATTTCAAGTTGGCTGCGCGACTTGGTCCCACGGAGGCAAGTTGGTGTAGTTGGCCATAATGAAGTTTTATGGTACATATTTATATAGGGTTCCAAACTAATGTGTGTGTATATATATATATATATATATATATATATATATATTGATTTTTAAAAGTGCATTTAAAACTTCTAAATTAATAATTAATATGAATTCATTTAAGTTTTTGAAGCTGCATAGATGTATGGATGCATGCTAAACAAACCTGACCCCTATCTATTGTCATAGAAGCTGTTCCTAAGAAAGGTTATGGTTCTTGGGTATCCAATTAATTAATCCCGCAAATTGAGAATGATTAAGTGGAATTGAAAGAATAGAATTAGTAATACTTTTTAATTAATTCATAACGCTCACAGTTGCTTACAATAGTTTGTCTATCTCATTCATTTATATTGTAACGAAAGTGGAAACAAAATAGAGATATTACAATTGGCAAGTCTCCATAAATTAACTTTTGTATGTATTTTTATGTTGTGGCTATATTTAATGACTTTGTAAGACTAATCTTGTCTATTATTATTAATATATTATTAATTTATATATTTTCTTTTTATTCTTCGAATCTTCTTTTTTTGCCTTTTAATAATCTAGTGTATTGTGGTGATGCTAAACCCTTATTCCGTCATTGATCCCTAGATGATTAAGTTATTTAATTATTATAGAGAGAGGCTTCTCAAACTTGAAAGTTTCTTGTGTATTTGTAGAAATATGCGCAAATATTATTGTATGCTTGCTTTGAGCAAAATAGGAGGTTGAGTGAAAATATAGGCATGCTTTTGAACATGGATTGACTTAACTTCTCATTCTCATTGATTCTTATGGCTGATCTAGATTTGTTATGTTGTACTTGAATTCATAATTTCTTTTTATTTACTTAATATATGCAATTAGTTTACTTAGTCCTTTGTGCTTTTGGTGGTTTTTGTTTACTTTGTGTTCACACTAAGCTATAAGTAAATTTTAGGTTGATTACCAAATGTTTAGTGTATTTTCCTAGACACGTAGTGATTGATGAAATATTTGTAAATTTGAATCTAGACATACTATTGGTTTAATATGTAAATCACAAAAAAAAAAGTGGAGAAAATTAATATTGGTAGTTTAGCTCAAATAAATGATTTCTCTTTTGGATAAGTAATGAATGGAACTTAAATACGTGAATATCTTGCTCCACTAGATGTATTGCAAATATTTTTAAATGTTTTGTGCAAAGAAAATAAATGATCTGATCTCTTTCTTGTGTACTTTATATAATTTTATTCCATATGCAGTTGATCATGTTAAAATCTTTACACAAAAATGATGATATCCAAGAAGTTGAAAATGAGGTCGTTGTTTATGGCATTTCAAATGAAGATAAGTCCACTGGTTTTAGGTAATAAGTAAATATATTATATTTATCTTGTAACTCTTCGAATTATAATTTTCTTTGTATGAGTTTGCTATGATTTTCAGATCTGACGTGCTTGTTATATATTCGATTGACAATTCCTACATGCATGATAAAAATAAACTTAGAACTTAAAAGTTTAGTTTCTTTTCTTCTTTACAAATCATCATAATTCAAATGGAGTTATGGGAAAAGTAAATATATTTCTTAATTCAGATAGCTTTGTTTTAGTTTATTTCTAATTACGTGAGAAAAACTTTTTGCTATTCTTAGGACTATAATTTTCTTCATTTAGCCTATTTTTTTTTATGCTACCAAAGAACGTATGGCGAGGGAAAGAAACAAAAAATAGCAAGTGTTAGATAGTTGTACATGATAAGCATAACGTGTCTTTTTTATGTGTCTTATTTTATATGTTATTTCCCTGTTTAATTGTTTCACATGATTTGTGAGTTCAAGTCGATTGCCTTTTCACATGTCGAAAAAGAAAAAAAAATCGTTTGATTGCCCTTAAAAGTAACAATCTTGAAATTTATATATTTAATGGGATACAAAGATCTTTAAATCACCATGTTATACAGATTTATATATATATATATATATATATAGCCGATCTGTAGCATGTATTAGTTATGGAGTAAGATTGAGCAAACACCATTCATATCATCCATCAACAGCCATAGCGGACGTACCGTCCGCCACTAGTAGTAGCGGATGTCTTTCTGATATGATTTTTAGGGTTTGACTTTCTGATCGTCGTCTGCTTTTTTTTAAATGTAGTAGCGGACGTTTTCTTATCCTGTCCGTTCCTTCTTATTTTTTATAGTATTGATGGTGTATACTAGTTTTTGATCCATAGCAAATACATGCTATGTATCGACCCCCATATTATATATATATATATATATATATATATATATATATATAGGGGTCGCATCCACAATAACCGGTTGCTTGACTATTGTTTTGGCAACCAAAACAGGGGGACATTGTTTACTGTGGGAGTCGTTACTGGAACAATAGCCATAGCAACCGGTTACTTAAATTAATTTCCATATATATATATATATAACGGCGTGAACCATAACGACAGAAAATAATAATCGTGTATTTAAATTATTCCTTAAACTTTAATAAAGTATAAACAAATAAATAAAAAATACACTCGGCATTTTACTGCACAAGAATGAATTAACTTGTTTATAATTGCCGAAAAAGAATTAACTTGTTCATTTTTCCCTTTGATTGAAATACTTGTGGAGTGAAGATGAGGATAGGGTTCTAATACAAGTCCATGCAGAAGTAGGAAACAAATGGGCAGAAATTGCCAAAAGACTGCCTGGTAGAACTGAAAACTCCATTAAAAACCATTGGAACGCAACAAAGAGGAGGCAATACTTGAGTCGGCCAAGTTCTCTTCTCCGAAACTACATAAAGAGCCTCAACTTGGATGTAAAATCAACCAATTTATACATAAAGAGCCTCAACTTGGATGTAAAATCAACCAATTTATACCACAAGAAATAATTTTTCTACATAAAGAGCCTCAACTTGGCCAAGTTCTCTGCTTAGCCAAGTTCGCTTATATTATCTTGAGGTTTAAATATAGAACCTTGCGAATTTATGTAGGTGTTGTTGTAAGGTTATATATAACTCCAGTATCCCTTGACCAATTTGTAGCAAGCAAGTTAAACCTTTCAAACACAAGGATGGACAAAATGGCTTGCAGCAACAAATAGCAAACATGAGGCAGTCTTTCTTTAATGAGGTTTATTACATCCAACTCCTTTGTTTTAATTTTGTTCAGTTGGAAGAATTAGAAGAATGTGACGATCCCAACTTTGTAGAGAACATAATGCGCGGGTATTTTACAGATAACGCTAAGCAGCTCACAGAAGTGGAGGAAGAACTGTGAGTGACTGATAGACATATTTCTAACTTTTCCTTTTCATTTATTTAAGATTTTCAATAGTAATGCTAATTTAAATTATTTTGGTATTTTACAGAGAGAAGAAGTTCATTGATTTTGCCACGCTGGATGGGCTGATTATTAAGTTCAAAGGGAGCAGTGGAATGTAAGAAATATGAGACTAGTGATGAAACAAATAAATAGATAAATTATTTTGGTATTTTTGAAATGCCGCACAAAATGGCCAAGGCCAATTTCTCTTCATTTATTCTTACTTTTAAAAAAAAAATGAAAGAAAACAAATATTATTCTAGCCAAAAAGTTTTCCTCTTTTATTTCTTACCCTTTTCATTATTTATTCTCTCTTAAAAACTCATAGAAACAAAATTAATTAACACTCAGTAAGAATGGAAATGGGACAGGGCCAAGAATTATACATCTCACCCTATCCGCAATCTTATAACTATTTTCCATACCCATCTCATCCTCAACGGGGATGGAAACTTAATAATCATCCCTATCCCCTTTAAAAATTTAAACCCTCACGGGTAACTAAATCACCACAGGGACTAATAGTTTGTGAATTTTTTTTATTTAAAAAGTCTAATTTAAATTATATTTGTAAGAGTAATGTTAGGGGATTCAAATTTTTGGTCTTATATTTTAATAATAATTTATGACATAACTAGTTACATAAAATCTACCCAACTAATCATTTAAGACACTTTTTGAGACCAAAATTTTGAAACTCCTGGGCATCAAATAAAGAGATTGAGTGAATTTTCTTGTATGTGTGTCTTGAGCAAAATAAGGAGAGTGAATATATAGGCATGTCTTTTTTAACATGGATTGACTTCACTTATCCTTTTCACTGATTCTTGTGGCTGATGTAGTTTTATTCTATTGCAATTGAATTCATAACTTTTTTTTGTTTTGTTTATTATTCAAAATTAAAATACTCAATTCTTTGTCTCTTTGGTGTTGTTTGTTTACTTTGTGGTAAATGCTAAGCTATAAGTAAATTTTAGGATGATTAACTGTATTTAGTGTTATTAGATTAAGACGTACACGACTTTTGACGCCTTTATAAATCTACTGTTTAGTGTATTTTACGGATTATTTGATGATTTTATTTATAAATTTGAATTTAGACATACAATTGGTTTAATGTGTAAATTAAAAACAAATTGAGACAATAAAAATAATATATGTAGCTTAATTCAAATAAATAATTTCTTTTCTGGATAAATAATGAATAGATCTTCCTCCACTACATGTAGCTATACTACAAATGTTTCGAAATGAATATGTGAAGAAAATAAATTACCCGATCTCTTTCTTGTGTACTCTATTTTTATTTCACATATAATTGCAGGACATGTTAAAATATTTATATGAAATGATGATATCCAAGAACTTGAAAATGAGGTCGATGTTCATGACATTTCAAATGATGATAAGTTCATATATTGGTTTAAGGTAACAAGTGAATACATTCTATTTTCTTTGTTCATTGGTATGCTTTGATTTAAGTTGGACTCGGAATCCAACCTGGGTTACTACATATTCGAGAAAATTGTTATGCATGATAAATGATGGTAGTATTGAAAAAATAAGGCCAAAAATAGTATTAAAATGAAGAAAAGACAAATAGATTTGAACAATCTAAAAACAAAATTAGAACAAATAAATTTGGATGGATGTAGTAAGTTTGAAAGTCACTCGCTTATTGAAACTATATTAATGAAAATAAGTTTCATATTTTCTTGAGAGCCTCTACTTGAAATATATTCAAGTCTATTGTTGTGGAGCATTTCAAACAGTTACTGGGCACTTCTGCTTAGGTTGATTTGAATGACTTGCAAATTTTGGCACCTTTTATTGGGAATACTTTATCTGCTCATGATGTTGCCATTCTTGAAAGAGAAGTATCTGATGATGAGATCTATGCTACTCTTAAATCAATGAAAAAGAACAAATCCCCTGGGCTAGATGGATTTAATGTAAATTTCTTCTTACACACTTGGCCTATTGTGGGGAAGGATTTTACTATGACTGTCAAGTCTTTCTTCCAGCAAGGATGTATTCTTAGAGGAAACAATTCTACTACTATTGCTCAGCAAGGATCTCAGAAATTATTGCAACTAGAATGCATCCTATATAGCTAGTATCATTTCCCCTTGTCAAGCAACTTTTGTGCCTGGCAGACGTATAGGAGACAATAACCTCATTGCTCAAGAGCTGTTTAGGAATTACCATTGTAATATTCTGAATTCTTCTAAGTCTGTAATTAAATATTATGTGATTAATTTTGTGCAATTAAATTAAGCAAATGAATGTAAGTATATGTGTCAAACAATATTTCTTTATATGGTGAAATATATAATATGATGGATTATACAAAAATTATATGAATACAATACGAGTATTACACAAGGTGTAATATGAGAAATGATACAATGTATGTTTATGTATTAATAAAATGTATGATACATAATATAGTATGGTATATATATAATTGTGTACTAATAAAAACATGACCAATATATGTATACAGTTATGCATGTATTCACCTGCCTAGTTTCTTATTAAAACCACCTATCAACCTGGTTAATGCATATATATAATAGGTAAAGAATCAAAACTTGCAAGTTTTCTTTTAAATTATTGCGAATTCTTTTTATATACTTAATTACTTGAAATTCGAGTATTCGTTGATAATTATGAAATATTTTATTAGAAATGAATTAATGCTAATTGTTCCGGCTTAATTCAAGAAATGATCTATTGTTCATGAAATATTGATTTGTTATAATTATTTATCAAACCAAATTGCTTTGGAGCGATATCTGTATATTAGTAACTGAGATGAACAACCCTTATTCATTGGGGAATAAATGATGTGTCGGGTAACTGACACGCACTGTTGATACGTTTTGTAGTCAGTGTAGCAGATATTATGCATAATATGGGATATTACTAGGTTGATCCCCTATAAATATCCAGGCATGGTTCTGAGGTCTTAACGACCAATGAACACTACTAGTTCATGGTTTGACAAACCACTCAGTTTACTATTATTGATATGTATCATTTCTTTAAAATCATAAATCTTTCATATGTTACCTGTTAAACTTGCTGAGCAATTTTATGCTCACCCTTGCATATAATATCCATTTTTCAGCTAAAGAGGAAATTCCTGAAGGTTCTGAGGAAAAAGGAAAAGCAAAGAAGCATGTATAGAATAAAAATCATAACTGTTTTACTATGTGTAATGGCTGTTATGTATTAAGAACAAGATACTGGGGTTTTGTAATTCAAATTAATATATCAATGATATTGTATAAATTATTATCACATACTGTTTCATGTCTTTAAATTAAATAGATGTTTTGACCTTAATTTCATTATGAGTAAATCTGTATATCTGGGTGAGGGTATTTGGCAAATTGAAAGTTCTGTCTAAGAAAAGAGGTTAGGTCATCTAATTGCGCGCCGGTAAAGTTCATCTTTATCGGAAAGCCCCCTCTGATCTGGGAACTATCTCTTTTGCTGATACTGTGAATTTCAGATGTAGAGAAGTTACAAAATAATGGAATATTTATCCTTAGAATGATGATACGTGAGTACCAAATCCAATGTAATATATACACGGATTTGGGGACGTCACAAGTTGGTATCAGAGCTATAGGTTATAGCTCTACGGTAGAAAATACCTTAGGATATAACCTTGAGAAAAGTAAAAGTTTTAAATAAAATAAAAGATAAAACACAGAAAATTATATGTAAGATAAATATGGGGTATACACGTTATTTTATAAGACATTAGTTATACTAAGCAAAGTTAAAATTTTCTTTTGTAGGATGTCTGGAGTACCCGGTTGGAGGGACATTCCGGTAGTAGAGTCTGAAGAAGAACCAGTAGAAGACCCTGAAGAAGAACCTAATACGAAAATGAATCAGGTGGATGAAATACAAGATTTTCCAGAAGAAGAAGATATGATTCAGGATATAATGGAACATTCACTGGCTGCTGTTCAGGTTGCAAATGAACGAATAGCGATTCTGCAAGGATTATGGATGAATAAAGCAGAAAAAAATTATAATCTAAAGGCAATGCTAGAAATAAAAGAAGAGGAATTGAAAAAGGAGAAACACGATCGTTGTATATCTTATGTGGAATTGGACAACAGAGTAGAAAATTTCCCTGTAGAGCCAGGAAAATCAGGATATGAGATCAATAGGTCCGTTGTCTCTAGCATGCTGTACGATGAGTTTCAGAAAGCCAACCGCTAAGTTAACCAAGGATGGGGGGTTTGTATGCTATAGTATGTTTTAATAATTCCAAATTTTGTTAATGTAAATAGGGAATTATTAATACGGATAAGGGACTGTTATTATAAGTTGTGTGTGTAGAAAATCCCAAATTTTGTATGTACATATGGGATTTTTATGAAAAGTGGTTTATATAATCACTTTATATGTAAAAAGAATAATAAATAAATAAAATTATGTTTATGATGTAAATATTTGTACTTTTATATTTATTAGATGTTTTCTTTCATATATCTAGAAAATGCCGCCAAGAAGACAACATGCTAGTGATGAGGTGTCACAAGATACGGGGGAACAAAATGAGGGAAATCCCATGCAGCAGTTCGTAAACTTGTTAATAGGAGCAGTACTCCAAAATCGTCCTGAAAATACTACAGCCACACATATAACAACTTTTAAAGATTTTAGAAATGTAGGACCTCCTGAGTTTAAAGGAACAACTGAGCCTATAGAAGCCCAAGGATGGATCAAAGAAATAGAAAAAGCCTTTACAATAGCAAGGGTCGGCGAGGATCAAAAAACAGACTTCGCTACTTACTTAATGAAAGGCGAAGCAAATTACTGGTGGGAAGCAAACCGAGCTAGAGCCGGGGATGGAGTAATTCCGTGGACAAGGTTCAAAGAAATTTTCTTCGAAAACTATTTTCCAAAAAGTATGCAGAATCGAATGGAGGTCCGATTTTTAGAATTAAAGCAAGGAGATATGTCGGTACCCCAATATGCAGCTAAATTCAATGAATTAGCCCGTTTTGCTCCACATCAAGTTGATACGGAAGCAAGGAAGACACATAGGTTTGAAGAAGGTTTAAAACCTTGGATTAGAAATAAAATAGCTGTGTTGCAATTGGAAAACTACTCCCAAATTTTGGAGAAAGCAATAATTGCTGAGGGAGGCAGTGAGGCATTCAATAAGTTTAAGAAAAATGAGGGAAATTGCAGTAAGGGAGAAGGGAATAGTGGAAACATTAATAAGAGAAAGTGGAATGGAAATAAAAATAAAGAAGGAGAAAACAAAAAGAGAGGAGAGACATGCAAGATATGTGGCAAGGGCCACATTGGACCCTGTTTAAAAGGAAAAAATGTTTGCTACAACTGTGGACAGGCTGGACATTTTGCCTCAAATTGTCCAAATCCCAAGAAAGGTGGATGCTTTAATTGTGGAGCACAAGGCCATCAAGTGAGGAACTGCCCGAAAAAAAGAACTGAAATGGGAGGTTGGAACAAGTCAGGTGATAATGCCAGATTAACCATACCTGCACCAGGAGGGCTAAGTCGACCTACGGCAAGGACCTTCAACATGACTGTTAGAGATGCGGTGGCATCACAGGATGTTGTGTCAGGTATCATTCCAATTAACACCATTAATGCTTATGTGTTATTTGATTCGGGGGCTACTTGTTCATTTATATCTAATGAATTTGCTAAGCGTTTAGATATACCATGTGAAGACTTAAAATGTCCCTTAAAGATAGAAATTGCTAATAATGAAGTAGTCATTGTTAATCATATTTATAAAAACTGTTGCGTGGCAATTGGAGGACACAAGTTTCGGGTAGATCTTATCCCCATTCAATTGGGAGAATTCGATGTGATTCTAGGAATGGATTGGTTAATCAATCATAAGGCAATGATTGATTGCCACCATAAAAGTGTAAGCCTCATGACCTCATCTCAGTCAAAGGTAGTCTTTCAAGGAAATTGTTCACCCAGGCAATCTCGTTGTTTGACAGTGCTACAAGCAAAGAAATTACTTAAGAAGGGTTGTGTTGGTTATTTAGCTCATATAGTAGATACCCAACAGAAAGGAACAAGAATTGATCAAATTCCAATTGTGAAAGACTTTCCGGATGTGTTTCCAGATGACTTACCAGGTCTCCCACCCGATAGGGAGATTGAGTTTGTTATCGATTTAGCGCCTGGTACGGCACCCGTTTCAAAGGCTCCATATAGAATGGCTCCAGTCGAAATGAAGGAGTTAATGGTACAATTGCAAGAATTGCTGGACAAGAAGTACATTCAACCCAGTGTTTCTCCTTGGGGAGCACCAGTATTATTTGTAAAGAAGAAAGATGGAACGTTGAGATTGTGTATAGATTATCGGGAATTGAACAAGTTGACCATAAAGAATAAATATCCTTTACCTAGGATAGATGACTTGTTTGACCAATTGAAAGGGGCTGAACATTTTTCAAAGATTGACTTACGGTCAGGTTACCATCAGCTAAAAGTAAGAAGAGAAGATGTGCCGAAGACAGCATTTAGGACACGTTATGGGCATTACGAGTTCTTAGTAATGTCTTTCGGGTTGACAAATGCTCCGGCAGCATTTATGGATTTAATGAATAGAGTTTTTAAACCATTCCTAGATAAGTTCGTGGTAGTATTTATCGATGACATTCTGATATACTCGAAAACGTTGGAGGAGCATGCAAAACATCTGAGAAGTGTGTTAGAAATCCTAAGAAGGGAAAAGCTTTATGCTAAATTTTCAAAATGTGAATTTTGGTTAGAAAAAGTTCAGTTCTTAGGTCATGTAATTGACAGGAATGGAATTGCAGTAGACCCAGCAAAAATAGAAGCAGTGATAAATTGGGAGCAACCAAAAACACCGACTGAAGTTAGAAGTTTCTTGGGTTTGGCGGGGTACTATAGGAGGTTTATTCAAGACTTTTCAAAAATAGCAACCCCGTTAACCAATTTAACAAGAAAGACAGTAAAGTATGTCTGGTCTGATAAATGTGAAGAAAGCTTCCAGGAGTTAAAAAAACGGTTAAGTATGGCACCAGTATTATCCTTGCCGGATGATAGTGGAGGCCTTGTGGTTTATAGTGATGCCTCGCATAAAGGGTTAGGTTGTGTTTTAATGCAACACGGAAAAGTAATTGCTTATGCGTCGCGTCAATTGAAAGATTATGAGAAGAAATATCCCACTCACGATTTGGAGTTAGCAGCGGTAGTATTTGCCCTAAAAATTTGGAGGCATTACTTGTACGGTGAAAAATGCGAAATTTATACTGATCACAAGAGTTTGAAGTATATCTTTACGCAGAGAGAATTAAATATGAGACAAAGGAGATGGCTAGAATTGATAAAAGATTATGATTGTGAAATCTTATATCATCCAGGAAAAGCCAATGTAGTTGCTGACGCACTTAGTAGAAAAAGTCAAGAAAAGTTGATGATGTTAACAGTTCAGGAGGAATTGGTAAAAGAATTCAATAGATTAGAGATCGAAACAAGAGTTTCAAATGATTTTACTGGGAAGTTATTTGTAATGGAGACTGGGTTGACCTTACTCGAGAAAATTAAGGAACAACAAGAAAAAGATGAAGAATGTGGGAAGCTAAAGAAGAAAATAACTGAAAAAGGAGATGACAAGTTCAAGATTGACAAAGAAGGGGTATTAAGGTTTGACTCAAGAGTATGGGTACCTTCAGTATCAGAATTGAGAGATGAAATTTTACAAGAAGCCCATACCTCAAAATTTACAGTTCACCCGGGAAGTACCAAAATGTATAAAGACATCAGTCGACATTTCTGGTGGCCGAACATGAAAAGGGAAGTAGCGGAGTTCGTGAGCAAATGTTTAACATGCCAAAAGGTTAAAGCAGAGCATCAGAGACCGAGTGGGTTATTACAACCTTTAGAAATTCCACAGTGGAAATGGGAGCATATCACAATGGATTTCGTGGTAGGCCTTCCAACCACACGTAGAGGTCATGATGCAATTTGGGTGATAGTGGACCGTTTGACTAAATCTGCTCATTTCTTACCAATCAAAGTCAAATTCAACTTAGACGTGTTAGCCAACTTGTACATCAAGGAGATTATCTCGAGGCATGGGGTTCCAATTTCGATTGTTTCTGATCGAGACCCGCGATTTACATCAAATTTCTGGAGAAGTTTTCAAAAGCATTTGGGGACACAACTGAGATTAAGTACGGCTTATCATCCGCAAACTGACGGACAAAGTGAAAGGACTATTCAAACATTAGAGGATATGCTTCGAGCTTGCGTAATGGACTTCAAAGGGAGCTGGGAAGATTATTTGCCTTTGGTAGAGTTCGCATACAATAATAGTTATCATGCTAGTATTGGAATGCCGCCTTACGAAGCGTTATACGGCAGAAAGTGTAGAACACCGTTATGTTGGGACGAAGTCGGAGAACGACAAATGCTTGGACCTGAGATAGTTCAACAAACGGCAGATGTAATTCGAGTAATACAAGGAAGATTGAGAGCTGCACAAGATCGACAGAAGAAATATGCGGATCAACATAGGCAGAAGCGAGACTTCGAAGTCGGGAGCCATGTATTCCTGAAAGTGTCTCCTTGGAAAGGAAAGATTCGTTTTGGGAAGAAGGGGAAATTGAGTCCAAGATTTATAGGACCATTTGAAATTTTGAGAAAAATAGGTGAGGTAGCTTATGAAGTAGCATTACCCCCAGAATTGGAGCATATACATAATGTGTTTCATGTTTCAGTGTTACGACCTTATAAATCGGATTACAAACACGTTATTAACTACGAACCAATCCAGATTGAGAAAGACTTAAGTTATGAAGAAATTCCGATCCAAATTGTTGATAGGAAAGAACAAGTGTTAAGAAATAAAATAATACCTTCCGTAAAAGTAATATGGAGGAATCAATTTGCAGAAGAAGCTACGTGGGAACTTGAAGACCAAATGAAAGAAAATTATCCACACTTATTTTCTTGATTTTGTACTATAATTTCGAGGACGAAATTCTTATAAGGAGGAGTGAATGTAATATTCTGAATTCTTCTAAGTCTGTAATTAAATATTATGTGATTAATTTTGTGCAATTAAATTAAGCAAATGAATGTAAGTATATGTGTCAAACAATATTTCTTTATATGGTGAAATATATAATATGATGGATTATACAAAAATTATATGAATACAATACGAGTATTACACAAGGTGTAATATGAGAAATGATACAATGTATGTTTATGTATTAATAAAATGTATGATACATAATATAGTATGGTATATATATAATTGTGTACTAATAAAAACATGACCAATATATGTATACAGTTATGCATGTATTCACCTGCCTAGTTTCTTATTAAAACCACCTATCAACCTGGTTAATGCATATATATAATAGGTAAAGAATCAAAACTTGCAAGTTTTCTTTTAAATTATTGCGAATTCTTTTTATATACTTAATTACTTGAAATTCGAGTATTCGTTGATAATTATGAAATATTTTATTAGAAATGAATTAATGCTAATTGTTCCGGCTTAATTCAAGAAATGATCTATTGTTCATGAAATATTGATTTGTTATAATTATTTATCAAACCAAATTGCTTTGGAGCGATATCTGTATATTAGTAACTGAGATGAACAACCCTTATTCATTGGGGAATAAATGATGTGTCGGGTAACTGACACGCACTGTTGATACGTTTTGTAGTCAGTGTAGCAGATATTATGCATAATATGGGATATTACTAGGTTGATCCCCTATAAATATCCAGGCATGGTTCTGAGGTCTTAACGACCAATGAACACTACTAGTTCATGGTTTGACAAACCACTCAGTTTACTATTATTGATATGTATCATTTCTTTAAAATCATAAATCTTTCATATGTTACCTGTTAAACTTGCTGAGCAATTTTATGCTCACCCTTGCATATAATATCCATTTTTCAGCTAAAGAGGAAATTCCTGAAGGTTCTGAGGAAAAAGGAAAAGCAAAGAAGCATGTATAGAATAAAAATCATAACTGTTTTACTATGTGTAATGGCTGTTATGTATTAAGAACAAGATACTGGGGTTTTGTAATTCAAATTAATATATCAATGATATTGTATAAATTATTATCACATACTGTTTCATGTCTTTAAATTAAATAGATGTTTTGACCTTAATTTCATTATGAGTAAATCTGTATATCTGGGTGAGGGTATTTGGCAAATTGAAAGTTCTGTCTAAGAAAAGAGGTTAGGTCATCTAATTGCGCGCCGGTAAAGTTCATCTTTATCGGAAAGCCCCCTCTGATCTGGGAACTATCTCTTTTGCTGATACTGTGAATTTCAGATGTAGAGAAGTTACAAAATAATGGAATATTTATCCTTAGAATGATGATACGTGAGTACCAAATCCAATGTAATATATACACGGATTTGGGGACGTCACAACCATAGGAAAACTGATCATGCAAGATTTTCCATGAAAATAGACTTGAGAAAAGCTTTTGATTCTATCTCTTGGGAGTTTCTGATAAAGGTTCTTGCTTTCCTTAAATTTCCTCCTAAATTTATTTTTTGGATTAAGTCTTGCATATCTACAGCTAAATACTCACTTAAAGTCAATAAAGGCTTTATGTGGCTATTTTAATGGAGCTAAAGGTCTTAGACATGGGGATCCTTTATCTCCATATTTAATTGTCGTTGCTATGCAAAATTTGTCTACTATAAGCTCTAAGAAGACTCAATCTTCTGAATTTAAGCATCACTGGAAAACAAAACATCTGAATTTAACTCATCTTTGTTTTGCTGATGATCTTATTTTATTCTGCCATAGGGATAATAGGTCTGCTTATATTCTCAAGCAATGTCTGGACCAATTTTCCTCATTCTCTGGTCTGCATACTAATGCTACTAAAAGCATGTGCTTTTTGTCAAATGTTTCTGAGGCTAATTCTACAACAATTCTCTAATCACTGGGTTTTCAGCAAGGTACTTTTCCAGCAAAGTTTATGGGTGTTCCCCTTATTACAACCAAGCTCACGCTTGCAGATTGTTATCCTCTCTCGGAGAAAATCAAAAGCAGAATTGTGTCTTGGACTAACAATTTTCTGTCATATGCTGGGAGGATTCAACTTATTAAATCTATTATTTTTGCAATCCAAGCTTATCGGTCTTCTCACTTCATATTGCTTGCTGTGGTTTTAAAAGATATTCAAGTACGATGAATAGATTTATGTGGCAAGGCCCTTCTCTTCGGAAACACGGTGCCAAGGTTGGATGGAGCAAAATCATTGTGCCTTATGAAGAAAGAAGGCTCTATATTAAAAACCTTGTTGACTGGAATAAGTCTATGGTTCTGTTGTTGTTATTGAAAGTCACTAACTCCAGTAATTCCTCCTTGTGGGCTTCTTGGGTAAGAATAGTTCTCCTGAAGAATAAGTACTTCTGGTGTATGACAGTGCCTAAGGATTGTTCTTGGACTTGGAGGAAGATCCTTAATCTGAGGCCTCTTGCATTGCAACACATCAAATACCTAATTGGAAATGGTGAGTCCACTAGCCTGTGGTTTAACCCTTGGCTAACAAATAGACTCCTGGTGCAGTATATTCATCACCTGTTGATTATTAATTCTAGGCTAGGGCACTCAGCTAGAGTTAACAACATAATCTATAATGCAAATTGGAATTTGCCTCCCTAGATCAGATCTTTTGAGATGATAGCTTTACGACAGACTTTTAATTCTTCTGTTCATTATAATCTTGCAATCCACGATCAGGTCCTTTGGGATAATTAATAACAAGATACATGATGCAAAAGCTTCCACCATATGGAAATCCATTACGCAGGGAGCTCCTACTGCCAACTGGTACTCTCTTGTCTGGCATAAAAGTTTACCTCCTCGTTTTTTTTCCTTTTATGGCTTGCTTTCCACAGAGGTATGAGGACTAAAGATAGACTTCTTAGTTATGGGCTTGAGCTGGATCCTATATGTTGCTTGTGTAATAGAGATTTTGAAACTTTCAATCATATCTTCTTTAATTGCCCATTTTCCTTTCACATTCTTGTTTCTGTCCTGAGAAGCTACGGTTGGAGGGGCCTAAGTCGAAACTGGGCTACTATCACCAACTATATTATTTCCTATTCCACTCAGAAAACTCATCATATTCTGCTCCATCTTGGATTTGCTGTGGTTGTTTATAGCAATTGGCATGAACGGAATGCAAGGCTTCATGGAAATGGATCTACCCCAGTTAGGACCATAGTGCAAAAATACTTTGCATATAATTAAGTTTAAACTTCATAGTAGTACTAAGTTTCAGAAAGTCACTACAAACTTTTGTAATCTAACCCTTTAATGCCTTTATAGCCATGACCTCTTTGGGTATATTGTGACGCCCCCAAATCACTATACATACTATAGCTAAATTGGTGCTCACTATAAATGTTAAATCATTAGGTTTATAGATGATTTCCTTAATTCATAAACAAAGTTCTCATCTTAATTTCCAAAAATATTTTATTATTTTATACCAAGTCCTTATAATCGATGTAAGGGACTTAATACTCAATCATAACATTTTATCATTAAAACTTAAATATTCTATAACTTTACATATTCCAAGATTCACAGCATTAAATCATTAGGACGGTTCTTAGGAACAGAGAATCTTGTGATGAATGTTTGTATCTTCATCTGTGATAAATGTTTACATCTTTATCCGTGACAAATGTTTGTATCTTTGTCCAGTACAAAATTCTCTTCCGTACATAACATATCCAACTAGTAAAAACCCTCACTCGAAACACATTTGGTTATAGTGATATCTCTTCATATCAATAATCTTACTTATCCGACATTCAAAATAGTAATAACAAGTTTGTACCTAGGTCCGAGGAACCTAACGATGATTTTTGACCAGTTATCATTGATTAGTCATGTCTCAGATGTACAGTATTCACAAGTCATTTACCGATTTTCATTCAGATAAATAGATCATTATCAATACTATGTTAAGTTTTAACAATTCTATGTTTAATCAAAGGAAAGACATGACAAGAGTGTGTGATAAAACTTAATATATATTAATATAGAGTTGGTTACACGGTTTGTTTGTTTATATTACATAAGTCATCAAGACTTTAAAATAAAAAAGACAAGAAATTTAATAAAGCATGTAACTAATCTACACATTTCTTCTTTCATTTCTTCTTCTTAGAGCTGGAGCTCTCGGGTTTGTCTGCAATTTAGGTTTATTTGTAAGGGTGAGCATACGAAAGCTCAACAAGTCTAACACATAACATATAAGTGAAGTCACACCGATATGGATTGTAAGGATTCATGGCACAACAATTGATATTACAAATATTTTAACATAGTAAGACTAAGTGGTGGTTAGGGGATCAACCTAACGACATCCTATGTTATGCATAACATACACTACACTGGACTAATCATGAACAGTGCTACATATTTGTTTATCTCATTTTACTTCACATGTTAGGATCACCCCAAGATAACTTGGTTTTATAAAATAAAGTATGGTTCCAAATATATCACGAATGAGCATTTCATTTTTCAAGTTATGCTAAAACAAGAAGCATAACTCTCATATCAAAGATTTATAACACGTTGTTTGTACAAAATGTATAAATCACATAAAAAGTAAGTAAACAAAGGTTAAGGATAGAAAACTTGCCTTGAAGCAATTTAAGGTTTTCCTGGTAAAGAGTTAAATGCCTACATAATTGTTTGCGTGTACCCGAATGTTAGTTTATCGAATTTTATTTCTTAATAAATGTTTTTATAACTCGTTTAGACTATTTCCATAGGTGGTTTTATTCGAAAAATTTGCTAACTCAAAAACTCATTTTTAAGACACTTTTTTAAAAAGTGACAGCAACATTGGTTGTCAGACCCCGGCTCAGTTAAACGGTCATAACTTATTTGTTCTAAAATATTTTTGAGTCGTTCAAAATTTCACGTGTTCATAACTCCCGTCTCTACAATTTATATTTAGATCAAAGTTCAAAATTCCTTACTGATTTACACAAATTTTGACAGTAAGTGGGCTGCCAAAAACAGCTTCCATATTTCTTTGACTGAATTGATAAAACATGATACCTTAAGCTTTAAATTGCTAAGATAACGTGTTCTAACAATCAATAACACTTTATAACATAAAATAAGAAAATCATTAATCTTCTTAAATAGAGATTTATGACTTTTGCTCAAGAACACACGAATAACGAAAAGACCATACACAGTAACGACTTATGTTCTTGAGCTTTTGGATTTCATACTTGAAATAATTTGAGCATTATAACTTCTTGCACAAGTGATTATAACATTTATATATATGAAATAATTTGGTCATTATAACGGTTTGTGTACTTGATTTTAACAGTTTATAACTATTGTTCAAGAACATATGAAGAACACGGATAGCGAAAAATCGTACATGGCTACGACTTGCGTTCATTGAGATTTAGTTCTATACTATGAAATGAAAATCGACATAACAACGACTTACTCAAGTCATAAGGAACACGGAGAACAAAAAATCGTACATGACTACGACTTATATTCTTGAGCTTTATCGACTTTAAATTGAAAGAAAATTAAACATAACAACGACTAAGGATCGTACCTTTTTGTGATTGCAAGTTATAACTATTTATTTGCAATTTCCAATACTTGAATGATAACTATGAATAATAGATATAGAGAGTGATTTTACTCTTGATTTTGCTTTGAAAATGGATGAAATAACAAGTGAACTATGTTTGTTATTTATAAAACTTTCAAAGCTAGGGTATTTTAGACATTGTTACATTTTTTCCTAGCTAAGTAAAGTAGAAGTGCATCACCCCTTTCTCCCTTGATTTGGCCGGCCAAATGAGGTGTTAAATGTCATTAATGTTAGTCCATCATCACCAAAAATGACTCACACTTGCTCCCTTCTAATTGGACCAATACTTAGCCTACCAAATGAATAGTCTGAGGCTCGTTTGGTTGGTTAAATAACCCATTATTTGAGGGGCTTTGATGGTCTTTTACCAAACTTGGTTCAAGGTTAGTTTGGTCATTAAATAAACTAGCAACTTGTTTGGTAAATTAGTTTCTTAATTCACCAATTAATTTATAGATTAGACATAAATTTAATTAAGTGTATTAGTTTAGTCTTAATTTAGATTAAGCATATTAGTTGCCATAATTGACTATTACTATTCATAGATGACTTTTTCGTATTTATACCGTATAATTTTCGTATTATTATTGTATTATTTATGTATTCTATTCGTAAAATTTCCGTATTTATATGCGAATTTATGAATAGTACTTTTTAGGGTTTGAACCTTAGGGTTCAAACCTTAGGGTTTCTAAAATCAGGGTTTAGGTTTTCTCCAAACCCTAGTTTTAGGTTTTTACAAATTTTACTTTTATTTTTCTAATAATTGTTTAAGTTAGATTCTTGAAACGAAACACAAAAATAAACACACATGAAAATTCCATAACACATATAAGATGTAATTCAATATTTATTTATGCATATAATTTTGGACTATAACTATCTCGGAAGTTCGGAATACATATATCCTCTGAAGTCTAAGCTATACTTGATTGGGGTTCCCATGTTTCTTTTTTCTCTTTAATATAAATTTAATTTAGCAAAAAAAAAAGTGTGTGGGCTAGATAATATATACATAGCGGTAAACTTGTCAGAGAGGTTATCACCTTAACTTTAACTAAAAATATATGTGTAGGTATAATGTATCTTATATAATGTAGATACAGATATATACTGCAAATGTAATTTAATAAAAAAATTGAAAATATATATTAACAAATAATTTTTCACAAAGTTTTATTTTAGGCTTAAATAATTTTAAAAAAAATTTCATGCCAAAATAAAAGTTTCTTTAAAAAAATTGCATGTAAAAATAATATAAATAGAAATTAAAATTTTAAAATGAAGATAAAATTGTATAAAAAATAATACGCGTGTACTTAAATTATTCCTTAAACTTTCATAAAAATAAAAAATAAAAAAATAAGACACTTACACTTTATATGAAATTGCACGAGAATGAATTAAATTGTTCATAATTACCCAAAAAAAATTAATTTGTTCATTTTTCCCTTTGACATAATGACTTGTAGAGTGAAGGTGAATGTTGGGATGTGATTTATTAGGCTGAGTCTAAGGTTATTTATGAATTGGATAGGACGATGGATTCTTTTACACATTAGCATGGGCCCAATATTTTGGGTAGGACCATTCAAGTGTTTCCTTTTAGGACGACTTGCTAATTTAGGAGAGATATAGTCCATATTGATTTAGGATCCTAAATTAAGTAATAATCCCGGATTTTAAGGAGATGAGGATTGATCGGTTAATGACATATTCCTAATTGGATTCTAGCCAAGGGATTCCTTATCCTAATTGGTATTGGGAGCTTGCTGCAGGTTAATGGAAAAGTATAAATAGGGCTACAAGCGTGGAAACAAGTTACATAATTCTTACTTATCAAATGCTTATTATTTTTCAACAATAACAAGTTCTCTATTGTTACGCTTTTCAGCCTGTACTTATTCTCACACTGGAGCATCCCCTGACAGCCCCAGTCGTCGCTTAATCTGGGGGAGGCTAACGGTCATTTATAGTGCAGGTTGCTCATTGTTTGGTGGTTTCATCGGGTGGACAAATCGCGTGTCAATATTAGTACTAAAAGGAAGGCCATTGGTATTTGAGTAGTAAATCACCAGTTTTGTTTTGAAATTTGTTGCTATGGCAGGAGTAGGAAATCCTAGTAGGGACCAACAGAGATCCTCTACAGAACCAATTCCATGTCACATTCGAGGCTCAGTGAAGGACAGGATTGGGCCTAATCAGTCGAGGCCTAGGCCTGTGCAGACTCATTTAGCTCTTGTCCGAAGGTGGTTGTTCTCTCCATCAATCATATTGGATTTAGACTTGTGAAGGGTAAGGCCAAAAGATCTAAGAGATCCACAGGAAAGGTCGGCACAATGTGATCAGAGAGAGAGAGAGAATCAAACAACAAAAAATCAGAGAAGTAGAGAAGTAAAGGCTGAGTTGGAGACTTTAAAGTGTCGACATCAGGAGTAGAACACCCACCTATTTGAGCTGAGGAGAGAAGAAGATCCACCAACCACTATTGAAGGAAGAGAACGAGAGGCAACCCCATAAAGTTGGCCTCAATCAAGACAGGAGAGAATAAGGAGATCTGAATCTCATAATCGGAACCATCCTTAGGGTTATATGAGGCGATCTGGTCAGATTGACCAGGACCATACTGAAGATATAAGGCAGCCCGACTCACCAAGCTGATATTATTGGAGACGGACTCGATCTCCCATTGAAAGAAGGAGTCACTGTGGTGTAAAGACAAACTCGGGTCGGGAAAAGCAACAAGGGATACCACATACGTCTATTCTTAACCCTATATTACATAGGATATCGGAGTTAGAGAGAAGGTTGGCAGTGGCAGAAGAAATACCCATAGTGGAGGTAGGACCAATCGTACCTCTGCCTTTGGACCAAAATCCTCATTCTCTCCAGCTATCAATCAAGAGAAGACCTATCCAAAGAAGAATTTGCCACATTTGAAGACCTATAACGATGTAGACGACCCATACGATCATACGAGTTCCTATAATGGTGCAGACGACCCATATGATCATACCATTTCGAAGTCGTTATGTGCCAGATCTTCGTGACCACTTTGAAAAAAGGGAGTTAATTAAATAATGGATGATGTCGTTGCCCCTAAACTCAATCAAATCATGGAAGGAGTGTGACAACCTGAAAATTCATAAGGCTAGTAGGTATGATCTTAATCAATTAATTCGATTGAAGATTTCAATGATCTTTAAATAAGGAAGTGGAAGATTGCTATTGAGGTAAAAATAAGGCTTATAAAGGTAATCAAAATGCGAAAAAAGGCTAAGATGTAAAACCTAGTTTGAAGAAGATGGATGTGTGGAGATGACTGAACATTTTAACCTAATCCATGTGTTAGGGATTAAAATATGAAGTATGTGTTCTGAGGTTTAAAACCTAGAGTTAAATTGAAGGAGTATACTTTAATGTATTGCTAAGTATATATACGACGTATAAATATAGGAAGCCCTATTCACAAATACGATTAGAGTACGAGAAAAATGTTTGTATAATACAAATATTTATACGAGTATAATACGGAGTAGAATACATAGGAACAAATTTTTTGGTTATACTTTAAAGACCTAAAACTACTCATAAGAGCTATTATAAATGAGTAGAGGTTAAAATTATAACCTAAATTAAGTTTTATGTGATTAAGAATATGTGTTAATGCTTAATTTTAAAAAAAAAGACTTTCTCCAAAAATAAACGCAAAAATATACTATTCATGTTGAAAACGCCTTTTATTTTTTTGAAATTTTACATTCACAGATAACGTTTATATGAGATGGAGGTATATATTCTCTAATAACAACTTTTCCCGAAAAATTAGTGGAAATCACTATTCACAAATACGGAGAAAAAATACGAGAAACAAAAATTGATTAAATACGGTTGGTATGAAACTAGGGAGAGAAAACCTAGTTAAGAGAAGAAAACCTAGTTAGACTAACTAGACTTATTTAGCAATCTAAGTGAAAGGATAGGGACCAATCAAATAAGTGTATGAAACTTTCTATAAATGAAAAGTTTAGAAACTTTTCATAAATGAAAAGTTTAGAAAAAGGTGAAAGTTGACCATTTTGTCCTTGGATGGTGATAACTAATGGCAAGATTGTCCTTGAGGAGATTGCTAGGAAGATTCTTTGTGTGGCTTAAAGACCATTTAGCCCTTCATGAAATTAATTATCGACCTTGATGTCCTAAGAGGAAAGCACAAGGAAGTTTCCTCCTTATGCATTAATGACAATGTTGCCCTAGAGAAATTACTGAATGACCAATAATTCCTAGAGGAAATTTCTAGGAAATTTCCTAGTAGAACCAAATGACCATGCTATCCTTGGTTGGTGGGAATTAAAGACAAAGTTACCCTTGTAGGAAATTTCAAGGAAGCTTCATTTTTGGAGCATGGTCACCTTAATACCCTTGGTGGAAATTTCCTAGGAAGTTTCCTTTGGTAGTTAAGGAACCATGATTTACTATTAACCTAGTTATGCTTGAGTTAATTGTTTACAATTTACCCTGAGAGAGAGAGAGAGAGAGAGAGAGAGCTAGTCATTTCCTTTCGTTGCATCTTTTTTCAAAGATAGAAACTTTAGAGAGAATGCTTGAGAGAGAGACGAAGGTTGTGTAAAGCACTTAGAGAAAATGAAGCCATTTTTGGGTAAAGAAAGGAGAAGAGGAAGATGATTGATCATGTCATCCTTTCCTCTTAGAAGAAAAAGATCGTAAGAAGGTTTAAAAGCTTCTCTAACCTTGAATTTTAGTTTATGTTGTATTTTGTCATTTTGACATAGTTGTTGTGGGAGTTTGATGATTAATATTGGTGGATCCGGTGGAATAAGGAGTATTTATTGGTGGTTATGTGTTTAGATCATCTTTTGATATAAGAAAAGCTAAGATATCAAAGATCCTTATGTTTTAATAAAAACCCTATATTTAAACCTTGTGTTTTCAAAGAAAATTATCTTGTATGGTTAATATTTTTAAAGATCTATAAGTTGATCATATATCTAGAAGTTTGAGGTTGATGTTTTTGTGTTTAAATCACATTTCATGGAGGAAAAATCAAGAAATCCAAAGTTGGAGTTTAACTTCAAACCCTAGTTTTAAAATGTTGTTTTCAAACAAATTGACACCCTATGTTTTCATCGATTTGAAGATCTATGGGTGCTATGTTGTTCATATATGAGCTTTGTTGATAACCCATGTGGAATGATTGAAAATGTAGTTAAAACGAAGTTTTAAGGATTTTCTAGCAAAACTAGTAAAAGGTGTTCAAGTGTGATGAACATAATTTTTCAGGTGATAATTTTGGTTCTTTTAAGAAACCATTTGAAGCCAAACTTATTTTTGTAAAATACTATGTGATAGGGACTAGCTATTGTCCAAATTTGAGTTTTTCTCGATAAAAGATGAAGGAGATATAAATTTTTAAAAGTGGCTTAAAAATCACAAAATCTGGAATTTCTGAAAAGTGGGTGTGCGTCGGGGCGAAGGATACTTGCACTGGGGCGTAGAAGCCTCTGCCAATCACATCACATCACATCACACATATTACACATATTAAATCTTTAACACATAAGTTATGTCAAAAATGTTTAGGTCAATATTAATCATATATCACATAACTTAGGTTATAATTTCAACATCTAATTATATACGATCATATCTTTGAATCGTATTTAGTCTTTTAGATAGCTCAATGTTTATTCGAGTAATCATTCTCTAGGTTTTTAATTGACAACTTTAATTAGATCTTGTCAGATCATATTTGAAATATTTGGGATATTACAAATACTAATCAGGTGAAGATTCTGCAAGCAATTGGAACACACCTACAGTAGATCAGGGATTGTCAGGATCTCATCAGGTTAGTAGGAGTTTATATTGTGAGTACCATCAGCATACTATACTCAATAGAGATGTGCACCGGATTGAAATACATGATTGAAAAGCGTGTGCAGAATGGAAAGTTGATCAAGTATGTGGTCAGAAGAGAAGTACCCGCCCAGGACCAAAATTTACATCCTAAAGTGAGAGAAGGGGTCTCTGATATTCAACCTCAGTGAATGATAGATGTTATCATAGGGGGATCAGTTCCAAAGTAGGCAGGGAAAAAGTGACGGTCGGTGTTAGATATAGTGATAGCCTTGTCAGAACAAACAGCAAAATTAGAGCAGTCATTCCTAAACACAGTGATCTCATTTTTAGATGAAGATTACCCACCCTAAATGGCCGATCCTCATGAGGGGGCATTAGTCATTATAGTGCAGATCGGTCTTGTAGACATGAAACGTATCATGATCGATAATGGATCTTCAATTGATGTACTGTATAGTCATGCATACTAACAGATGGATCTACGAGGAGTGACATTAGAGGTCAAACATGAATCACCTCTACATGGGTTCGGCAACTAGCCTGTACCTGTAATGACCACGAATTACATTAGACATTGTAATTATAATTAATATATAATTAGCAATGAATTTAAAATTTTGTATTAATTAATGGTGCATTAGATAATTAAATAGATGTACTTATGCATTTGTATATTTATTTAAAGAAAGAAAGCAAGGTGTATATTTAATTAAAGCAAATCTAATTGGATTATATTTTTAAGTCCAAATGAGTATTAAACTAGGTCCAAGAGATTAACCTAGTAGCTCATGTAATTGATTTAATTACTAGCCCATATAATTAATTAAACAAGCCCAATGCTTATTTTAATTAAAGGTAGGATAGTTATTTAAATGCTAGCCCAGTGTGTTAATTAAATTGAGCCCAAACCAATTCAATGGATGAGCCCAATATATTTAATTCCTAAGTCCAACATGGAGCCCAATAGGAAGTCAAAATTGGTCAACAATTGAACACATGTATATATATATACATATATATATATATATATATATATATATACATATATATATATATGTATGTATGTATGTATAAATGCACATTAAAGCATGAAAAATAAATCAAAAACATGGCCAAAAATGGCCATGTTGGCCGGCCACATGAGGGCCCCACAAGGGGTGGCTTGATTTGCAATGTTGCTTCTAAATCACTTATTGTCATAGTTGGTGAACAACCCTAGTCAATTACATTTTCCATCAACTAGTCGATCAAAGCAATAGTAAGCTCACTTAGTCCTTAATTCCACCAACATAGGTGAATTAGGAAGCTTAATGATGTGTTAGTAGAGTGCTATAAAAGAAGCACTCCACACTTGTTCTATGTTGGCTAATTCATTGCTAGAGAATTCCTAGAGAAAGATAGAGAGCATTTGAGAGAAAACACCTAAGTGTTGAAAGAAAAAGCTAGAGCTTGAGCTTGGTGGATGTCCAACAATCTCATCTCATACTTTGGTAGAAGGAGAAGGAGAGCACACAAAATATCAAGGTTTAAAAGTGCTCCAACCATTTATTATTTCATTTTTATAGCCTATATGTGTTTTAATCGGTTAAAATCTAATTTTAACCGATCAAAACTCATTTTTCTAGTCTAGAAGTATTTAACTATGTAATATATGTATATTCATAGCTCTATGTGTTTATAACATGATTTGGTATGTGAAAAATGCATAAAAGATGTAGAAATGTTCATAACAAGTTTTTTCGGTAAAACCCTAACACTAAATGTTAGGTTTGATGTTGTATTTTTATGGCTAGAAAGTTAGATCTATGAGTTTTAAAGAAAAACCCTTTTTGAACCTTTCAAAAATATTGAATAACAAAGAAGTTATAGCTATTACTGCAAAGGATGTCGTTTTTAAACCCTAAGTGGTTCGATCCGTAATTTTCGTGTAAAACGTTTTCAAAAAGACGATCGAACCATGGAATATTGTAAAACAAGAAGTTAGGAACACATCAACACTGATTTGGTGTTATTTGGATGTGTAGATTTCATTTTATCAATGTTTGATCAAAAAGTATCAAAACTGTCAAAAAAATTCAAAAATGGCAACATACTGCAGTACAGCGTCGGGGCGCCGTGTGGCAGTATAAATCACTGCGCCGCGGCGCAGTGCACTGTTTCCAGAAAAATAAATAATCCGAACTGAGTCGGGTCGGGTTAGCCGGGTCGGGTCAGGTCTGGTTCGGGTCATAAAATGAAAAATGTTCCAAAAATCATTTTAGTATTTTTGGATTTAATAAATATATTTCTAAAATAAAATATAATTGATTTAATAAGTAAAAAGAGTTAAATATTATTAAATGTGTAATAATATAAATAAGTTAATAAGATATTATTATTAATATAATAATATTAGAAAATCATTAAATATTATTAAATGTATAATAATATTATGAAGTGAATAAAATATTATTAAAGAGTTAATAATATAAATAAAATATTATTAAGATGATTAATAATATTAGTACATAAAATATTATTAAAATAATTAATAATATTAATAAATAATTAAAATATTATTAAAAGAATAATAATATTATAAAATGAATAAAATATTATTAAATGATTAAGGATTTAAATATTATTAAATAGTTAATAATATTAAATTGTAATTAAAATACTATTAAATGAATAATAATATTATAAAAGGAATAAAATATTATTAAATGATTAATAATATTATAAGATGAATAAAATATTATTAAAAGGATTAATAATATTATGAAGTTAATAAATATTATTAAATGATTAATAATATTATAAGATGAATAAAATATTATTAAAGGATTAATAATATTATAAGGTTAACAAATATTATTAAATGATTAATAATATTAACCGATTAGTAAAATATTAATTAATGAATAATAATATTACAAGACTAATAAAATATTATTAAATTGTTAATAATATTCGATAAGTGTATGAACTATATTAAATTGTTAGCATAAGTTCTTTGTGTGTGAAATATTATCAAGTGGAGATAATATTCCCTAAGTGTGTAAATACCCATAATTATTTATGTGATTCGTAAGAGTTATAAAGGTCATCATATCTACGTGTATATGATACTAATTTAAAGATCAGCGTGGTCAAATTGTTAGGTCGATTCAAAGGGAATTAGTTGAATTTGTTAGTTGTACGTCACAAACAAGGCAAGTTCTCTAACCTTACTCAATTATTATTGAACAAGTTCTATACTTGTATTTATTATCAGAGCTTGAAGTGGTTTAATTATTTAAAATTATTCCACATCCATATTGTTTATAAAATCGCACTTTGTGCATTTGAAGCTTATTAGTTCTTGATTCATGAACTGTATTAAAAATGTCTATAGCTAATAGTTCAGCTAGACATTACGTTTATAAATTCAATAACTTGAATACTTTTAAAAGCTTATCCAAACCATTGTTGGGTGCGGATTTCTTATATTAAGTCTGAGAATTGAATAACCTTAAATTAGGGGATTTCGACGGAAACCGACTTTGGCGCCAGTTGACTAAATGTAATGCGTATACAGCGGGGCTGATCCCCTTGAAAACCAAAACTACTAAAAGGGTCGGAGGAAACTCTATTATACCCTCGTTAGTTCAAGGTCCTTGGTGACCACTCAGCATTTAAGATTCGAATATTCTTGTTCAATGAAATTTGAGTCTTGTTCATTTTCAAAATTGTTTTATCCATTGTTGGAACCGTTGACATTATTTCCCATTCATTCATGATATATTAAATCTTTATGATTGTTCTTAACTTGCTGAGCAAACTAGTTGCTCATTCTTGCTATATCATGAACCATTTTTCAGATAGACCTGACTGCTCAAAGAAGGATAAGGGAAAAGGAAAGGCCAAAGCTTAAGTTAGTTTATGCATACTATTTAGATGCTTAAATATGTATTCACTGTTGATAAACCTTTTGTAATTCCTTATGATAGGAACTGTTTATGTTATGGTTGATAGACCCTGGTATTGTAGCCTTTTGAAGGGAACCAATATGTATTATTCCACGATATTTAAATGCAATGTATGTATTTAATTGTTAGTAATGTGTTGAATAGTGAGAACCAAACTCGAGGTTATGGAACCCGGATTTGGGGACGTCACAGTACCTGTGGTCGGGCTTGTGAAGTTACCGGTGGTATTTGGGACGGCTCCACAACACATGCAGGTTATGGTGAAATTCTTTGTGGTGCAGGTTAATTCTGCTTATAACGTTATTCTGGGGAGGACGACCTTATCTGCACTTCATGCAGTCACATCGATCCTGTATTTCAAGATCAAATTCCTTACGCCTAAAGGGGTCGGTAAGGTGAAATGCGACTTGGATTACCAAAATAGTTATAAAACCACTGGCGTTACCTGCTGAAGAGATCAAAAAGGTAGAGTTGATACCAGGTAACACAACTAAGATGGTAAAAATAGGTGTCGGGTTATAAAGTACAGTCAAAGCTGGGTTGGTTAAGTTATTTCAGACATATTCAGATATCTTCGCTTGGACATCTCATTATATGTCGGGGATAACAAAAGATGTTGCTATTCATAGGCTATCAGTTGATCTAGAAACAAAACCAGTTCATCAGAAAAGACGGATATGTGAACCAGAACGATTGAGGACCATTGATGAGGAGGTTACCAAGCTCTTAGAAGTCGGAGTAATTGATAAAATAGAGTCTCTAGAGTGACCAACGAACGTGGTTTTGGTTTGAAAATAGAATGGAAAGTGGAGGGTCTGCATTGACTACACAGATTTGAATAAGACATGCCCGAAGGACTTTTATCCACTTTCCCAAATTGATCAACTCATAGATGCGAAATAACTTAGAATTATTAAAACTTAACATAGTATTGATAATGATCTATTTACCTGGATGAGGATCGGTAAATAACTTGTGAGTGTTGTACATCCGAGACAGGACTAAGCGATGTTGACTGGTCAAATCTATCGTTAAAGTTCCTCGGACCCAGGTATAACTCGTTATTACTATTCTGAATGTCAGATAAATAGGATTATTGATATGAAGAGATATCACTATAACCAAATATGTTTCGAGTTAGGGTTTTAACTAGTTGGGTAATGTTCTGTATGGAAAGAGAATTTTGCACCGGACAAAGATACAACCATTTGTCACGGATAAAGATGCAAACATTTATCACGGGTGAAGATACAAACATTTATCGCGAAATTCTCTGTTCCCAAGAGCCGTCCTAATAATTTAATGTCATGGATATTAGAACATGTGAAGTTATAGAATATCTAAATCTTAAGGATAAAATGTCATGATTGAGTATTAAGTCTCTTGTATCGATTACAAGGACTTGATATAAAATAATGAAAGATTTTTGGGACTTAAGATGATAACTTTGTTTATGAATAAAGAAAATCATCCATAAACCTAATGATTTAGCATTAATAGTGAGCACCAAGTCATCTATAGTAAGTATAGTGATTTGGGGGCGTCATAGGTTGGTATCAAAGCTGTAGATTATAGCTCTAAGGTAACGAGTTATTTTTTGGGCTTGGAGTAGTTGAAGTTCATCGTTTAATTTGTTATTTGCTTTGGTGGCTTTGATAAGTTATTGTTGGAAGGTTATGCTTCGGGTAAGATGTTCGGCGATATTTTGGGCTTCGAGAACAAGTCTCTGGTTTTTTGATTTGAGTTATTTGACTGCATGCTTAGCTGATGGTTCTTTTTGGATGAATTGTCGAAACTGTTTTTCATTTCTTTTATTTGGTCTCGGAAGCTCGCTCTTTCTTTTTTCAAGGTGTTGATTATCCTGTCTGAGCCAGGTCCGTATCAGTCGGTTGTACATCGCCATGAACTGCATGAATTAGAAGAAGATAGTAAGTATTTGGGGGACAACAAATTAAAAGTTACGATCGGGGATAAGGAATAGAGATTACATACTTGTCCTTGTTAAACTGTTGTTCCGATGAGCAGCTCTCTATTTTTGTAATCGTCGAATAAGTTATTGTCGAGGGGTAAGTTGAAGGATTTGAAGAGTTTGTAGGGCATGTCGTCGATGTTGTCTGGCCAGAAAGAGAAGTTATTGAAGTTGTTTTGGAGGCGTTCATCTCAAAAAAGGTTGTAAGCGGTGGGTGTGAAGGTTAAGGCTTCGGTTCTGTTGGGTGGATTTGGGATAGAGATGTTTTCTTGGTTATTGGTAGGTTGATTTGACACTAGAGCCTCTTTATGGTGTGGGGCTTCATTAGTTTCTTCGGGATGTTGGGTGGTCGGTCTGGTTGCTTGTTCGGTTGAGGTCGATTTGGTCGGGGGTGGGGCTATTGGTGTTGGATCGGTTGTTTGGGTAGTCGGCGTCAGTTGGGGTGGAATTATTATAGTTAAGATTGGTTGGGGAACAGTTGTACTTTGGGGGGTAGTTTTGAGATGGGCTTTCACTAGTCGTCTTCGTTTTGCTTCATGAGGTTGAGTTTTGTGGTTTGGGATATTTAGGAGATATCCCTCTTTTGGGTTATTATTTCTATGGGGATTGGTTGGTTGGGTTCGGTGGTTTGTGCTTAAGGTTCTGATGTTTGGTGTGGAGGTTTGATGTATTGGTTTTGGGGTTCGACGCTGGTATCAGCAGGGGTGATTATGTTTTTCTATTTTGTTGATATCCTTTTGGTGCGTTTAGTGTGCTGGAGGGGTTCAGTGAAATCCTCGGTGGGGTCGGTGAGACGGTTTTGGGATAGGTTTTCTTGGAGGGGGATGGATTAGATGGGCTGAACATGTATATGTTATTTTTCATTGGTGGGGGAAGTAAGTTCGTCGATGATATATTCCTCCTGGACGAAGAGGGCATTAGGGCTTGGGGGTGGAGGTATGGAAGCCTGAGCTTGGGGCCTGATCAATACTACTACAAAAAAGGGAGTCAGATTTAGTATGAACGATAGCATATACGTATGTTAAAGTAAATGACGTTCAATTTGTATAATGAAAGTTCGAATACTTACAACCATGGTTGAATAGCCATTATTCATTCATGAGGATTAGGTCTAGACTCCAAGGATTGGTTGGAATCTTGTTGCAGAAGTCATGGAATCCCTTCTTGCGTTCTATAAACAGTTTTTTGTATCCTAAATTTAATTTTAGGGGTTCCCCAGGAGGGCACTTGGACTCTGTCTGTGTTGTAGATATAGAACCAGCTTGGATGTCATCCTTTGGTGGTGGTTAAGGTCTGCGTCCATACTCGGCGTCCAGGGATTTTGTTCAAACATCGAAAACCTAGTTCTTTGGTTTTGGTCAAGCTGAAGATAGAAAAGAAGAAATCGGTGGAAATGGGTAATCTTCTATTTATAGCACAACGAAGTAGATGTATATAGGAGTTGGGATAGGCTGATGCCGGTGAGAGTGAATAAGGTGTTGACGAAGTCATAGAGGGGGAAGTGAAGGTCGTACTTGAGTGTTTGGGTGTGAACCGAGATGTATTTCATATCAGCCCTAAAATACATCTTCTCAGTATGATGAGGGGCTTAAAGATCGTACTGTTGGGGGTTTGGTAATCATTGTGAATTTGATCCAGGGATTCAGGGGTTACATTGGAGACGGCGTTAGCGTGAAGGAAGGTTTTTCTGAATGGTAAAACTTTGTGTTACCTTGTTCGTGTTTCTCTACTCTAGTTAAAAAATGGCTTATTAGATCATAGGTAATGGGCGAGAAACGTTCCATGGGTGCTAGAAGGGAGTTAATCGAAAAAATTGGAAGTTGGGATGTCAAAAATAGTTTCTTACTATAGAGAGAATAAGGATAGAAAGAGGGAAAAGGACAGGTAAAATGAAAAGTTATTTTTAGGGGAAGGTAATAACAATGATGGGCACGGTAAACTGAGGCAACCGTAATTAATGAACACGCGTGGGCATTCTTGTGAAATGCGTGGAGTGTTCTTTAGATGTTAGTTTTGCAAATTTGGTAGTTAAGGGGTATTCTAGTCCTTTTTGATTACCTGGTTTTATTTTGGTGTTACCTCTCCTATTTAAATTCTTTAAAATATGAGAGTGGGGGACAATGTTGGGATGTAATTTGTTAGACCGAGTCCTAGGTTATTCACGGATTGGACAGGATGATGGATTCTTTTACACATTATGATGGGCCCAATATTTTAGGTAGACCCATTCAAGTGTTTCCTTTTAGGAAGGCTTGCTAATTTAAAAGCGATACAGTCTACCGTGGTTTAGAATCCTAAATTAGGTAATAATCCTGGATCTTAAAGAGATGAGGATTGACCTGTCAATGATATATTCCTAATTGGATTCTAGCCAAAGGATTCCTTATCCTAATTGGTATTGGGAGCTTGCTACAGGTTAGTGGAAACAACTTACATAATTCTTACTTATCAAATACCTATTATTTTTCAGCAATAACAAGTTCTCCATTGTTACAATTTTTTGCATGTTTTTATTCTCACACCAAAGCATCCCCGGACAGCCTAAGTCATCTATTAATCTGGGGTGGCTAACGGATGTTTCCAATGCAAGTTGCTTGTTATTTGGTAAGTTTTATTAGGTGGCGTCAACAATGAGTATGGGGTCTAATCAGGCCTATACAGAAATAGGAAACAAATGGGTAGAATTTGCCAAAAGATTGCCAAGTAGAACTGAAAACTCCATTTAAAACCATTGGAACACAACAAAAGCCTCAACTTGGATGCAAAATCAACCAATCACCTCAATAAATCCTCCTCAATAGTTAATATATAAGTCTCCATAAATGGGATAATACACACATATTATTTATCTTGTCGAGATAAATAATAAAGATAATTACCAGTCACTTATGATTGACTAGAATACGTGTTATGGATAAATTATGTATAAAAGATAAATACATGTGACATTTATCAATAAGAGTCGATAATGAGTGGACTCTTTATTATTCGGTTATAAAAGATGATGCAAGTCCCTGCAACACATCATACCAAATTCTGATAAAAGTATTCTCCAAGTCCCATTATGATGATAGAGTTGTAAAGTTTTAGTGTGGAGTTGCAAGGAAGACTTTTTCCATTTACGACTATCTTCGACAACTATTATGAAAGGACAAGTTTATACACACAATTATTAAATAATATATTAATTATTATTTTTATTTATATTATTAAAAAATAAAATATAACATGAATAGTATCAAGTATACGTAATGATTCATACAATGATTCTTTGTAAAATAGTGGGTCTCATAGTGTAATTAGAATATGGGACCTACCATTTAACAAAGAATCATTGTATAAATCATTGAATGGATCATTACGTATAGCAAAATTCTCTTTATTATGCGGTTATAAAAGAATATGCAAGTTCGTGCGACACACCGTACCAAATTCTGATAAAAGTATTCTCCTAGTCCCATTATGATGAGAGAGTTGTAAAGTTTTAGTGTGGAGTTGCAAGGAAGACTTTTTCCATTTACGACCATCTTCGACAACTATTATGAAATGACAAGTTTATACACATAACTATTAAATAATATATGAAACACTATATTTATTTATATTATTAAAAAAATAAAATATGACACAAATTTATTTTTTAATAATATAAATAAATATAGTATTTAATATAATATTTAATTATTATGTGTTTATACTTATTCATCATGAAAATCACAAATAAGTACAATATGTGCACTATTTTTATATTTGTATTCCAACTTTTCATATGGGTTTTAGTGTGATAGTACAATTTGATTGATGTTTTATATTGTCTTTTTATGTACCTTGTTTTTATGCACAAATCAATTTTTTTTCTATCATTAAATAAATATTGCGAGAAATGAAGTGAAAGTGCTATGGAAAGGTATAAATATATATTGTTTTGGCACCGTTGATACAACTTTTTGTGATGAATATTATTGTGTCTTAAATATAATATTTTTGTTAATAAATATGTAACGAAAGGAATTGAGCGAAAAGTATAATGAAAGGGAGTATAATCCAATAAAATTGGATTAAAATTGTACGAAGAGGAACCCGATCTAAAAGATCACAAGAACATCAATCGTAAAAAACATAGTACATGGGTCATCAAGACAGTAATTATGCATTAAATGTCAATTCAATATTTCAATCACAAAATTTATCAACCGTCTAACATATAATTTTTATTTTTTTCTTCTTCACAATTTAAAGTTTCATGCATGCTCTATCATTGTATGCAGGAGCGATGTTAGGATCATAATATTTTTATTAATAAAATCTTTGTATTAGATATTATAATCCTTATTTTTAATGAGATATTCTAATGCAACTCGTGTATACATTGTGAGCATATCAAGTTTAACTCTTTTTTTTTTTTAATAGTTTTTGAAACAATCCAAAAAATATTAAATCTTTAAATATGCTATAATTTATGGAAAGACTATAATTGATAAAAGAACACAAATATAATCCCTTTAAACAGTAAACATGTCGAATTAGGGAGATAAACTCACCAATCTCGTGTAAAACATCGACTGTATGAATAATGCCTTATTATATTAATTACTAAGATAATCAATAAATTTAGAGTAAATATTAGTTAATGATTTTAATTTAGTTTGAACATTAATTTAGTAATTAATTTTAGATTAAAATATTAATATAATTAAATCGCATGATATATTAAAAGATATTTTTGATATTTTATAAGTTTCATTAAATTATGATAATAAAATCATCATATATAAAATTTGCTAAGATCTATTAATAGCTTAAATAGATTTGTCATTAAAAAATTTGCAATAAGTTTGGTAGAATTAAAAATAAAAATTCTATTGGAAGTTCATTTTTCTATGGATAATGATATATTTTGTTATTTTATATGTTAATTTTTTAGTTGCAAGTTACGTGGATAATTATAGTTGATAATATTTTAACGATGTATTTGATATACTGGGCCAATTTTATAATTTTATCCAATCTTATATATTGATATATGTTGTAATTATAATTCGGTAGAAAACTCTTACATTACATAATATGACTCTTTTCCCATTAGAGATAGAAAAAAAAACGTTCATTTTTACTAATAGGTTGGGGTACAAATTTGGAAAGTGTTGAATTGTTACAAATTTGGATTATTAATTTGGATAGAAAAGAAAATATTTAACAAAAAAATTGTGAAATCAAATTTATACTTTTAATTATATAACTGATGGGTCAATTGTATCCAAAAACTAGTGAACACCATAATTAATTCTGAAATACATACAATACCAATATCAAGTGTCTACGCTATATTGTGATTGCGTTCCCAATTTTTCTTTTTAATACATTTTAATTTAGCCAAAAAAAAAATCAATAAAATTGTAGACATATATGACCAATTCTAAAGTAGGAGAACCCGAATAATATGCCACTAGTAATCATCTCTTATTCAAATATGAACAAGTGTCCCATCACCAATAAGCACACCCATAGCAGATCTTCCATATCTGTAAAAACTTTCCTGCATAATGGACAATATTCGCCAAGAGAGAAGAAATAAACTCTCATATGGAAAAAGAAATTACTTAAGAAAAAACAAACTCCCATTCAAGAGAATACATTAAACCACATCAAACAGAGAAAAAAAAAAGAGATTTAGGGAAAATACGAAATCATGTCAAGCAAGAAAATAAAATTAAGAAATAGATCTAGAGGAAAAAGGGATAGAATTGACCCTACCCAGATCTGAAGAAAACTTTTTGGATACTAGACTTTTTTGGGTTAAAGACAAAGGAGGAGAATAGAAGAATTTGCAATAAATCCATCTCTAATTCATCAATATAATTTAAATAAGAAAGGTTGTAAGGAGATAAGCAGAACTTTCACAGAAAAATTGTAAAATCACCGTACAAAGGTTCGAATTTATTGATTTTTTTAGCTATAACATATATCTTGGAATCCTCTTACTTTTTTCTGGACTTCTTTTTTTAATCTGATCCTAAATATCGTAGCATGCAACGAGAATTGGATATGACCCATGTGACGACCCCAAAACCCGGGTTCCTTTAACCCCGGACCTGGTCCGTCAAAAGTACACTCAATCCTGAGTTTAACTAGTAATAGTACAACCTTTATTATCTCATACATAAATTACAACCATAAAATAATTGTTTAAATAGATTTATTTAGAACTTTATCAAAATCCTGTCTCAGTAATCGCAACCTTTAAAAATCCTGTTACAACCTTGAGATCATATGTATAATGATCTCAATATACCATCTTATCATCCTTATATAATTAACGCGTAATAAATATAAACATACGATGTTTATTCAAATGATTCTACCACATTTCCCAATGTCTACAACCTTAACTTAATACATACCTTAATAACCCAAAAGGTTCACATAATCATTTTCTAGGATAACATAATAGTTAACGCATATTAAGTTACTCTTGAACTTTCCTCTTGGCTTTGTCCTTCCTGATGCACTTGGACTTAACTGAAATGTTATCATGATATAGCAAGAGTGAGCAACTACTTTGCTCAGCAAGTTTAAATACAATAAAGATATATCATGATTGAAAGAAAGAATAAGCTTTCGAATTTTCAACAATATATAATGATTGTGAAAGAGTATGAATTGAAGTGCAATGCATGTATAACTGAATCAATATTACTGAGTGGCCAACGATGACTATGAACAGATACTTTGGTAATGAAGGTGATCAGCCTTCATACCTGATAAACATATAAGACTTGCACTAAGTGCGAATAACAATAATCATAGATGGGGAATAATTTTTAATAATTAAACCACCAGCATTCTTGAAACATAATAACTCGAGTTTGAGTTAGGAAAAACTTGCCTTGTCCGTCGATTACTGCTACACAATCTAATTTAATCTCTTATGAAAAACCTATCATTTATAAGATTGATATTTCCATCAGCAAATCATATCTTAACTCATAATATAACTATTCTTACAATAAATTATCTAACATTTAGCCACATACTCCAACATTAGATAATTCATTAACTTATTAGTAATATTATCTTTCTTTGATAATATTTTAATCACTAATCATCATCTTATAATATTATTTAGTATTTAATAACATTTTAATCTCTTACTAATATTATTAATCGTTTAATAATATTTTAATCATTTATTAAACTTATAAACAATTTAATTTAATTATTTATTCAATACTATTTCTTTTATCTCTAACAAACATAAAATGATATACACATAACATTTTATTACAAATGACCCACATACTCTTATAAAATCTAAACATATCATAAAAAAAAAGACCATTTGTCAATAAGATCATATTTGCATAATTTTTAATCTTCATTTAACTTAGTATTCTCATTTATTCATAACTCAAACATTTATATGAAAAATACCACAACCATTCGGAATTTTTTTTCCCCTTCTTTTCTGTGAATCATCAGTATATGATATCCTCATGAACATATATATATATATATATATATATATATATATTCTGGAATTTTTCAATTTCATTTACTATTTTTTTTTAAATAGGCCAAAATAGTCTGAAATGACTACATTTATCATAAATTATTCCTCTGTCCAAAAATTACGAAATTTTCACAGTAAACTCCTGTTATGAACATCTAGCTCCAGTAAAATTTTTATAATTTTCTGAGTTACACACAAAGAGTTATTCCCATTCACTTTTAAAATAATAAGTTCTAGTAAATATTATAACTTTCATTCTATACATCAATAAATAACCATCTTTGGACAGAATCTCACAAATGATAACAAGAAGTTCCAGTTTAAATTTTGTGATCATCGGAGTTGAAAAACTCAAGTTATTATAATTTTCATATTTTTCGTATTGTCCGATAATTTTCTATAATTATTTCTATTTATAAAAACTATTATAATAGCTTTAAAATAGAAATAATAATACAACATAATTTTATATCCTCCAAATACCATCAATATTTATCTTATATTAGTATAAGATTTTCCACCAATTTTCATAATTTTCTAACATTCATAGAATTTTCTATGAATTTTCACTATTTTTAAATAACCATAAAAATACAATAAATATCTAAGCTCTTCAATAATTCACCAAAATTTTCCATAAATTCTAAAATAATATCACAACATTACTGAAAATTAATTTTCAGAACAAAATAATTTTTCTATAATTTATTTATAATTTTTAAAGTGCTGAAACTTCCAAAAATCATAATAATTAGCCCGTTTATCCGAAAATTATGAATCTTATGTCCATTCCACACGAAATTTAATTATCTACAACTTTGTAGAAGGAACTTTTTCCATATTCTGCGTCTAACATAGAGAAACGGGCTCGGACGGAAAAGTTCGCCGGCGGCAACTTTTCCGGTCATCTTCTCCGGCGACTGAGCAGATTTTTCCGGCGAGTTTTCATGAAATTTCTTGCCCAGATCTCATCTACACATTCTCAGGTGTCCATACATATAATTAGTTTCAAAATCCGTTAAACATTTCACGTTGAAACAAGCATCCGAAAATATTTTTCGGCGAAGTTTTCTTTTCTCATTCTCCTCAGTTTCTCAACAAAATAACGAATCGTTTAGCTTGTTAGATTTCTGAAAATCTTCTCTACAAACTCACGCCCATAATATAGCTTAACATTTGGAATTTAACAAGCAACTCTTAACGGTTAACATCCTAGATTAACCAAAAATGGATAACCTAGCCATGGAAATATACTGAGATAACGCAAGAAGGAAAAAGGAAAGGTTTCAGATTACCCTTCAACGCTGCTAGAAGATGATCCGCAGCTTACTCTGCTTCCCATTCCTTGAATGCTGCACAACCACTCCTTCCTCTCTATTTACTCACAGCTCTGATAACCCTCTCAATCAGTAAAATAACTTAAGGAGTAAGGAGAAATGAAGCTGGGCGTGGGTTTAAAAGAACCCTCCTCTGCTATAGCCGACTGAATCAGGAGATAATTAACGCAGACTCTATTATGCTATAACATCATTTCCCAGCACGGCTCGAGGAAGAAAAAGCAAAGACAGAATATCATAAAACTCTGATATATTAGTTTAATATAACCCCACGCGGCTCTTAAATTTAGATCCAATTAAATCAATTATATGTCCAAATTTAAAGTCCACAAGGGTTGAATTTATTTTAATAAATTAATTTGACAAATTTAAATTATTAATTTCCTAGTGAAAATATAAAATATTAATATCCAACTATTAAGGACTTTCCAAATGGAAATAAATGTAACATTATTAATGTTTACGCATACTCATTAATTAATAATCACGTTAATTAATTTACACCTCAAATTTAACTCGCTAGCTATTTAATTAAAAAATCTCATAGCTCATTTACCCTATCAACTTTGATATTACACCACCTAGGTTGGTACATTAATTTAATCCATCCATTAATTGAACATTCCTTTAACACCTTTTTGTAAAACGAATCACTATTTTAAAATAATTAATATCCACTTAATTAATTATTTCACACCACTCATTTAATTTATCCAATTAATACTTCATAAATAAATTATCTCTTTTTCTCCATAAATTGTTTCATGCCATTCTATTTAAAATATTAAATATACTAATTTAATATCTTTAACCGTAAATTAAATATTATTTTAATTTACCCATTTTAATCATCCAATATTTATTTAATAAATATTGTTCCCTTATTCCATATTTTCAATTCACATCCACTTAGTATAATATTAAATACATTAACAATTAATCACAATTCAAATTATGAGTTTAATTTACACATTTGGTTCCAATTACACATTTTATGTATTGAACCATTCATAATATTTAATTCACCTCAATTTGATATAATATTAAATATTATACCCTTATTTATGTTACATTTTAATTAGTGTAACATAATTCTCAACATTAACTAAATAAAAGAAAATAACTTTCTTTATTCAATTATTTAAAGTTAACATATTCATCAACTAATTTCATATTTAATTTATTTATGTTTGGCATAATATATATATATATATATATATATATATATATATATATATATATATATATATATATATATTCACTAATTCACTATTTTATTTAAGTGAGTTAATTACACATTTATGAAATTTAATTCATAAAGACTCCATTGTCATTCAAGGCTTACAAATTATATCAATTTATATTATAATCTTAACTCAATACCAATTAATTAATATTGATTTAATTAATTTTTTCCTGGCTCTCATGTTTCATTCTCTTGGTTAATTCAAATCAATGAATTCAATAGTTTATTTAACTATAAATTTCCATTTTTCAAATATAGGTGTATATATAATACACATAAACATATTTTCCATAACATAATAAAATTTCATAACTAATTCCAAATAAATAAATTAATAGTTTTAATAAACTATTAAATTTCCTTTTAAAATAATTGTATATATTTCACATTTAAATATATACATATTTTACCCACCACAGATATCACATATTCCAAAATAAATATATATTTTATTCATTTGACTCATTTCGTCTTATAATAAGAATTTAATATATATTAAATTCTTATAAAATATATTCAAAATTTCGGGTTGTCACAACCCATAAAAATAAGGGCATTTTGATTGAAATCACTATATCAGGTTGCAGGGGCAGAGCCTAAGGAATCATTGGGCTCCAAAATACAAAACCTCCTTTAAGTATCCCATTTAGGATATAAATAGATTTTTATTGGTTAATCATATGTAGCCCAATAATTAAGTGGATATTAAATGGGTAGTCCTATAGTGTACTTGGGTTTTTCTTTTTTTTTTTTTTTTTTTTTTTTTTTTTGTAATCCACGAATAAATGGGCTGGATTTCATTGCACTTCATCCTCAAAAACCCTAATAATAATTCATCACTATAAAAGCACACCATTAGATCTCACTGCCTCATTCCTCACGGCCACTGACATTCAATCTCTCAGATCTCAGATGCTGAGGAGCTAATCTCTTTGACTGTCAGGTAAATTTCCAAATTCTACTTGCGATCATAAATCAAACATGCGTCTTAGTTTCTCTTTTAGATAACTTGCAAGTATAATCACTTATTGATTCGATCTCTAATTTTAGAGATGGTGGAATTACTGAAAGAAAGTTTCTGCATGTAAACAAATCATATTTACTCCACATTTTTTAAAAATTCAATTGGATTCTCTTTCATTCGATTTAAATATTCTATTGGATTCTCTTGCATCCGATTTAAATATTCTTTGATAATTTATTTAGCTAAAAAAATGGTATTTTAATGCATGAACTGTTTATTGTATCCAAAAGCATCTCCAATACATGGGAAATGAGAGTATTCATAGCTCGACAGAGCATCTAACTAATCCATTAGGCACATGAACTACCTCATAAGAGTCGTAAATTGGGGAAGTTCGTAAGTTTAAATCACTTGATATCCCCTTCGTCAAATTGTGCATTCAGCCAACCCTAGTCATGTTAAAGTTTCTTTACTAAAACTTGTCAAAAAGTTCTTTTTGACTTGCACAATCGTACTCTTATGTATTTGGTACATTAATTGACTGTTTTCTTGTTTGTGCGTAAATTCCAAGTTATCTAATCAAACGGAAATCATAATTTTCTAATGGTTTAAATCTCTATATTTCTAAACGAACTTTCAATGTTGATTTGCTATGCTTCTAAAGCAACTATGCATTGATTTCTAAGTCAATTTAAAATTTTATAATTAATATGAATACATTTAAGGTTTTGGAAGCAGATGCCAAACAAATCTGACTTCTATCTACCGTTGTAAATGATGTTCCTAGAATTATGATTCTCGAGTATCCAATCAATTAATCCCCCAAACTGGGGAAGCTTACGCAGAAATGAAAGAGTAGAATTAGTAATACTTTTTAAATAGTTCATAACACATATAGTTGCTCGTATTGGTTTGTATGTGACATTCATTTATATATTGGAATGAAAGTGATAACGAAATGGAAATTTTACATTTAGCAAGTCTCCACAAATTAACTTTTGTACGGATTCTTGTGTTTTGGTGGATTTAATGAGTTTTTTTAAGACTAATTTTGTTGAATTACTATTAAAATAGTTATTAAACTTATATAAATAAAAAATTATTCTTATTTTTTAATTTTTTTTCTTTTAATAATTTAGTGTATTTGTGATGAGGCAAAATTCTGATGCGTGTAGAGAGGCTTCTCAAACTCGAAAGTTTCTTGACTTTGTAGTAATATGCGCAAATCTTCTTACATGCGTGTATAGAGCAAAATAAGGAGGTTGAGTGAAAAAATATGCTTGCTTTGAAATGTGGATTGGCTTCACTTCTCATTTTCACTGATTCTTATGGTTTATCTAGATTTGTTTTGTTGCAGTTTAATTCATAATTTCTTTTGATTTACTTAATATACTAAATTAGATTACTTAGTCCTTTGTGTCTTTGGTGGTTTTTGTTTACATTGTGTTTGCACTAAGCTATAAGTAAATTTTAAGATGATTACCAAATGTTTAGTGTATTTTTCTAGACACGTAGGGTTTGGTGAAAT